>OZ059810.1:10913997-11464878 GCA_964057025.1 Standfussiana lucernea
AGGCCTCCCCTTTCTCCTTCCAAACCTCTCTGTCTTTTGCGATATCTGGCCATGTTCGCCCCGCAAACAAGATCAGATCGTCACACCACCTTGACCGCGGTCTACCTCGACGGCTTCCGGGTGCATTCGCGCTACGTGGGGATGGCCAGCACATTGTGATTTTAAAAAATAAAAATATGGAAAAACCTAAACATACAAATAGAGATTAGAAGGTACACCGACGCTAAAAAGGTTACCACGTAACTATGTGGTACAATATCATTCTGAAATTTTTCAGCTGTTCCATACATTTTGACTGTGTGGGTATTGCAGTTTTATAGGAAACAGCTGTTTTCTTACACAATATTATCTTAATTTGTTTAAAATTTGAGTTTTTGTTTTATGTTGTGTGCATGTGTGTCATTTGCCAAATTAACATAGATCTTGGTTCTTTCTTTCTATTGGGTATAAAATATACAAGGTGTAGTTTTGCATCCTCGTCAAAATTCAGGAGGTTGTCATAGAAGACGTAAATAATCAATATAAATTACGGTACCTGGTCAATAATAATAAACGCTGCTTTTTTTAGTTGTTTTAATTTGACACTATTTCAGAATGAGTCCCTTTTCTAAAGAGGAGAATCACCCGTTTATCGAATAAACGTCTGCGTTTTATTGTGTGTGAAAGCGCGGTTATAGGGCTAGTATTAGACGGGCCGCGTTTTAATACGGGTGCTGTACACTTATCGATTTCCGATATTAGGAAAAAAATATAAAAAAAAATACTTACCTATTTTATTATTGGTTCGGGTCGAGAATCATTAGCATAGTTACCTCCTTGAATTTGACGAGGATGCAAAGCAACACCTTGTATGACGTATGTGATATTTATGTATATTTTCATTTAATTTGCAGAGTAATACAGTGGGCTCCTAAAGGAGAGGCGCTCAAAGTGTCGGACCGGCCGTGTATCGACTATTGTACGACTTGCTTCGGCATCATATGTCCCGAACACTTAGATATTTAATGGACCGGTGAGTCAAAAATCAAAGCATTTATTTCAAGTAGGCCAATTACAGGCACTTTTGAACTGTCGAAACAAAGACAGCAATAAAAAATGAAGCTACAGTCCCAGTCACAAGACATAATAACTGTGAAAGTACTGTAGTTGCCCAGTCCAAAGCGTAGATCTCTATGGAGAAGAACGGGCAAGAAACTCCATGGACACTCTTTTAAATCATAATGTTGTTACAAAAATCTTGGATACATCATTCTTGTTGAGATGGTACATTATGTGAGAACGATATAGCGTAGAGTTTCAATGTTGACACGATAAATGTCGTATGAACCGACGGTAGTACATAAGAAAAATCCACTCTAAATGACCATGAATAAAGGGTGTAAATAGACGCTTATCGAAGCCGAAACACACTTGTTCTCCACGTCAGTGCAATTATTTTTTGTTCTGGACCATATCTGGGAACCTTCCCTGATTATAAAATAAGTAAGTTAATGACAGTAATCAAGAATTCTGATAAACAGATAAATAAATCAAATCAAAATCAAATCAAATCGTTTATTTGCGAGAACAAAAAATATATTTTAAATAGGAAGATCTTACAGCCTAAGAGTCACTGTATTCTGCCTGCAAGCAAGTGTGCAAAATTTCAAAACATTTATGTCCATATAATTAGTACTTATCTATATACACTCTTATCTAATATATACTGTAAATGAATAATTTATTTCTCTCTTTCAGATACGGCTTGAACTCATTGTTTTGTTGTTTCTTCATAAGTAAATAAAATCTTTTTAAATATTTTGGCACAGTCAGCGTCAGCACTACTGTTTTATTAAATCAATCATAATATATTTACTTGTTAACTTTTATTTAGATATAAATCTGTTTTGACTCGAATATTGTGGTTTTATTTTTGACGAGATTACACCGTTATCAAAGGTATATCATAAACATAACATCACGCATGTAATTCCCGAGGGGTTAGGCAGAGGTGTACCTAATAGTACACCCACATTTCTCCAGTGATGTTTCAAAGTCACATGTAAGCCTATTGTTATGAAACGGGCACAAATTCAGGCTGTGTGGCTGCTACTGAGAAATTCCTGATGGAAAAATCCAATGACACTGCCCGACCAGGGCATTGAACCCAGGGCCACATGGTCAGCAGTCGCGCTTGCGACCACTCGACAATCGAGGTAGTCAGTTGTCAAAGGTATTGTTACGTCGTACGTACGAGATCTTTCGAGAAAGGACATGATTCAGTGTGTTTGCGCTAAAAACTTCGAGAAGCGTGCCATTATTATTAGTTCAAAGTTAAGTAGGTAACTACTTATAAAAAAATATTAGGAATTGTCATTGTAATTTCGACCGTACGCCGAGGGCATAAAGTACCTACTTCTTTATTCGGTACAAGTAGGTTATTATTTTTTTTTTGCCTACTACTTGGTAATGTTTTTTTGTTGATGTTTTTATCGAACCGTTCTACACATCGCCGGAATGTTCGTGAATAATGGGGTAGTATAAAAAGCACAAGCGCCGACACACAAGGGTAGTCTGATTCAGGCGATACAACGGAGCGAATCGAAGTGAACTAGAAGTGCGATATCTAAGCGAATAGTGATCAGTAGTGTACTTGTGATTAAGATTTAAGTGTTTTGTGTTTAATAAAGTTATTAAATTGTCTGATTGGTAGTAATTAATTTATCCCATACCCAGCTCGTAACAATTTGGTGTCAGAAGTGAGGGATAAATTATGCCAATTCTACCGAAGGACGACACGGACGGTATCCGTACCAGGAGTCAGCGACAGCAGGACATGGACCAAAGGCGGTTTGGAGATTCCCCAACACAGACACCGGGTGGTGTCCAGCCTACGTCAGTGCCAGTCGCTGGCCCATCCGCAGTTTCTACAGCATCAATGGCGCCAGACTTGTCAGCTTTAATGGCGCTGCTACAGGAGCAGGCTCGCCGTCAAGAAGAGCAGGCTCGCCGTCAAGAAGAGCAGGCTCGCCGTCAAGAAGAGCAGGCTCGCCGTCAAGAAGAGCAGGCTCGCCGGTTGGAAGAGCAGTTGCAGCGAGACAAAGAGGAGCAAGTCCGCCGCCAAGAGGAGCAGGTCCGCCGCCAAGACGAGCAGATGCTCCTCATAAAGGATCTTCATGCAACTTTTGGCAAAGACCTAAAGGTGATGAAGGATCAGGTACAGCAGCACGAGAATCGCCTCTCAGAAGCCGAAGTTCAGATCACTGGGGTGAAGAAGGCTTTGGGGGAACTGAAGACTGGAGACTTGACTGTAGCTTCAGTAGTTGCTGCACCTTCAGCGCGGGGCTTTAAGGTGCCTCCATTCGATGGCACATCTTCGTGGTCGGCTTATAAAATTCAATTTGAGGCCGTTATAAAGGCGAATGGATGGACAAAACCGCAAGCCATGACCGCGCTCACCTTGGCCCTCCGAGACCAGGCCCTTAATATTCTTGAGGCGCTCGGCAAGAATGTAACCTACGAGCAGCTGCTGGAGGCGTTAGAGTCCAGATACGGTGACGCGCACCTGGAGCACGTATTTCGTGCTAAGTTGAAAGATCGTGTTCAACGTAGTGACGAGAATCTACAGCAGTGGGCCCTCGAAGTTGAAAAGCTGGTTCGGAAAGCATACCAGTCTGCCCCTGCACTTATCGATGGGAATCTGGTACAAGCGTTCGTTGATGGAATACGCGACCTAGAAGTTAGAGCCGCTGTGAGACTTGGGCATCATGAGGCGCTGAAAGACGCCTTGGCCCATGCCTTAGAAGTAGAGGCAGTGAGGCAGGACCACCGAACGCACCGCGTCAGAGAGGTTGTAGCATCTCCTGTACGCGACCGGCCGCAAGGGTACAGTCTTAGGTGCTACACTGGTAGAGAAAGGGATCATCTTTGGTCTAGCAGTCCAAAGCAAGTTGTGGCATCACCTGTACGCCAGCTTCCGCAACGGTACAGTCTTAGGTGCTACACTTGCGGAGAAAGGGGTCATCTTCGGTCAAGCTGTCCTAAGCGTGGCACTCCGAGAGAAGATCAGCAGGGAAGGGTGGCTGAAGTGACTGCCCAGCCACAGCAGGGAAACGAGTAAATGCCAGGACTGGGGGGCGAGTGCTGGCTGGTATTGAAAAGGCCCCGAGAATCTTGATCTCGCAAGCACATGATGGGAACAGCCTGACCATCAAAGGCGAAGTCAATGGAACACCATGCAAACTGACGTTGGATACTGGAGCTTCTCACACGGTCGTCAATTCTCACCTAGCAAGTCGGTTCCTTGGGGACTACGTCAATAACCACGACCGTATACGATTACTAACAGCTACCGGTCAGCACATAATCGTCCGAGGAAAAAAGGAGGTGGAGTTAAAATTGGGTGATAGAACTTACCAGCACAATGTCATCGTGGCCGATATAGTGGACGATTGCATCTTGGGCTTGGACTTCATGCGGAAACATCGTTGCGAGATCGACGTTGATCAAGGAGTATTGAAATGTGGTTCACATGAAGTCTTCATGGAAGGTGCACCATCAGGAAAAGTGTACTGCTTGAAAGAGATTGTTCTTCCTCGCAGATCAGAAACAATTGTGCCAATTAGATTACCACAGAATTCTGGACACAAAGATCGAAGTGTTCTGATAGAAAGGGTGAACAATGACTTCCCATGGAAGATGGCACGTACTCTGGTCAAGGCCACCAACGTCTCAGCAGTACGCATACTGAATCCAAGTTACAAGGAGCATGTGATCAAGAAGGGCACCTTGATCGGTACTTGCGAGGAAGTAGCTTGGATGCGTCAATTGCAGGATCCGCCTACCGGAAATAAAACTCGTAGTGCAAAATTTGACGTGTCAACGCTTTTGGAAAACTGCGATTTAACTAAAGGAGAAATGGACAAGGCTAAGAAGATGTTACTTCAGTACGCCGACACTTTCTCTTCAAACGATGCTGACATAGGGAGAACTGGACTTGTTCAGCATAAGATTAATACAGGCCACGAGCTACCAATCCGTCAGCGACCAAGAAGACTGCCAGTTGCACGAGAAAAAGAGGTGGAAACCATGATTGAGGGAATGGTGAAGGACGGTGTTATAGAGCCTTCATCGAGTCCATGGTGTTCTCCTGTGGTCCTGGTAAAGAAAAAGGACGGCAGTATGCGCTTCTGTGTGGATTATCGACGACTGAACGACGTCACGAAGAAGGATAGCTACCCGCTGCCTAGGATCGATGACACACTGGATACGCTGACTGGTATGAAGTGGTTTACCACACTTGACCTGAAAAGTGGCTACTGGCAAGTAGAAATAGACCCCAAGGATAAGGAGAAAACTGCATTTTCAACAGGAAAAGGGTTGTGGCAGTTTAAAGTTATGCCATTCGGTTTGTGCAATGCTCCTGCGACGTTTGAAAGGTTGATGGAGCAAGTACTCGCCGGATTGATTGGAGAAGCATGTCTTGTATATCTAGACGACATTATCATCGTGGGCCGTACATTTGAAGATCACCTTAAAAACCTCAAGCGAGTGCTGTCGAAAATCCAAACAGCAAATCTCAAGTTAAGTCCGAAAAAGTGCTCGTTTTTCAGACAACAAGTAAACTTTTTAGGACACATAGTTTCGGGGGAAGGTGTTCAAACAGACCCGGAAAAAGTAATCGCCGTCAAGGATTGGCCAGTTCCGAAAGACAAGACACAGGTCAGAGCCTTTCTGGGTTTGTGCTCCTACTATCGAAGGTTTGTCAAGAATTTTGCCGACATTGCGAAACCTCTGCACAAACTCACTGAGGAAAAGCGGCAATTCTGTTGGGACGAGAACTGCGACGTCGCATTTCAGGAATTAAAGAAACGTCTGTCCAATACACCTATTTTGGGATATCCTGACACTGAAAATGACTTCATAGTTGACACAGATGCAAGTAATACTGGAATTGGGGGCGTGCTGTCTCAACGGAAAGGAGACCAAGAGGTTGTGATAGCTTACTTCAGCAAGTCTTTATCCAAACCAGAAAGAAATTACTGCGTTACAAGACGGGAGCTACTCGCCGTAGTAAAGACATTGCAGCACTTCAGTAAATATTTGCTGGGACGTAAATTCCAATTACGAACTGACCATGCTGCACTGAAGTGGCTATTACAGTTTAAGAATCCAGAGGGGCAAGTGGCGAGATGGATTGAACTACTACAAGAGTTTGACTTCATAACTGAACATCGCAGTGGGAGAACTCACGGTAACGCAGACGCCTTGTCAAGAAGACCTTGTCCTGAAGACTGTAAGCACTGTGCCAGGCAAGAGACTAAGGAAGTAGTGTCCGTGAGGATGCTTAGAACAGATCTCAGCGATGAATGGAAGGAAACCCTACAGCAGGCTCAGCAAAATGACTCGGACATCAAACCGATCTTCGAGTGGATCAAAGCTGGTGCTCCTAAACCTAAGTGGAGTGATGTGGCTGCGATGAGTTCCATCACGAAGAGTTATTGGGCGCAATGGAACAGCTTGGTGATCCAGGATGGAGTCTTGTGCCGTAAATGGGAAAACGCTCGAGGGGACAGCTGTCATCTACAAATGGTTGTCCCTAAAGCTAAGGTACCAGATGTTCTACGGCTCTACCATGATGGATGTTCAGGAGGACATATGGGGGTAAAAAGGACTCTACTAAAAATTCGAGAACGCTTTTACTGGATCCACTGTCGAGATGATGTGGAGGACTGGTGTCGCAAATGTACCAGTTGTGCGGCCGTGAAAGGACCCCACACACGCAGCCGAGGTGCATTAAAAGTGTACAACGTTGGAGCCCCTTGGGAACGGATAGCACTAGACGTTGCGGGACCATTTCCAGAAAGTGAGAGCGGAAACAAGTACTTCCTGGTGGTCATGGATTACTTCACAAAGTGGCCAGAAGTCTTCGCCATTCCTAATCAAGAGGCTACAACTGTCGCAGATAAATTAGTTCAGGAAGTTTTCTGTCGTTTTGGAGTACCCTTAGAAATACACAGCGATCAAGGAAGGAATTTTGAATCGCAAGTATTTCAGGAAACTTGTCGATTGATGGGTACCTACAAAACCAGAACCACCTCTTACCACCCACAATCTGATGGAATGGTGGAACGATTCAACCAAACGTTGGAAAGATATCTGGCAAAAGTCGTGGAAAGCAGGCAAAGGGATTGGGACAAGCACATACAGCCGTTTCTACTGTCCTTCCGCAGCGCAGTCCACGAAAGTACAACTGTGACGCCAGCATTCGCGAACTTTGGAAGGGAATTACGGTTGCCTGCAGATTTAATCACTGGAACTTCCCCTGATGCTCCACGTAGTGTAACAGATTACGCACATGATTTGCGTAACAAGTTGAATGATGTTTATGAGCATATCCGACAATCCGGCCAACAGATGTCTGAGAAGATGAAGACCCGTTATGACCGCAAGGCAAACAGTAGGGCTTTCGACGAGGGTTCACTGGTGTGGTTACATAACCCAGTGCGGAGCAAGGGGAGGTCTCCGAAATTGCAAGCAAAATGGGATGGACCATACCGAGTCGTGACTAGGATCAACGATGTCACCTACCGAATACAGAAGGGTCTACGAGGTGCGCCTAAGATTGTTCATGTAGACCGATTGGCCCGATACTACGGGGCTAATGATGCTCGGGACGAGCATGTCTAAGGAGGGGGCAGTGTTACGTCGTACGTACGAGATCTTTCGAGAAAGGACATGATTCAGTGTGTTTGCGCTAAAAACTTCGAGAAGCGTGCCATTATTATTAGTTCAAAGTTAAGTAGGTAACTACTTATAAAAAAATATTAGGAATTGTCATTGTAATTTCGACCGTACGCCGAGGGCATAAAGTACCTACTTCTTTATTCGGTACAAGTAGGTTATTATTTTTTTTTTGCCTACTACTTGGTAATGTTTTTTTGTTGATGTTTTTATCGAACCGTTCTACACATCGCCGGAATGTTCGTGAATAATGGGGTAGTATAAAAAGCACAAGCGCCGACACACAAGGGTAGTCTGATTCAGGCGATACAACGGAGCGAATCGAAGTGAACTAGAAGTGCGATATCTAAGCGAATAGTGATCAGTAGTGTACTTGTGATTAAGATTTAAGTGTTTTGTGTTTAATAAAGTTATTAAATTGTCTGATTGGTAGTAATTAATTTATCCCATACCCAGCTCGTAACAGTATGTATATTGCTACGCATTTGACCAAGAGATGAATAAAATTATGAAAGATCTATTTAACAAAAATATTTAAAATCGTTTGAATTCAATTACCTACTGTCCGAAAACACAGTTTGAACTGCTGGTTCTAGAAGCATGTTATACAGAAGAGTTCCCGCTATAACAAATACCCCCTAAAGGGGTCAAATAACATGGGAAAGTTATTATAGAAGTTAGTAATTATATAAGCTGAGGCGGCTTCATTTTTTAACTCCCAATTTCTTTCTTCTCGTTCTTAGCTAGTAGACATTTCACAAAAGTCAACTTTAAAGACACATTTACAAAGTTCGTTTATGTCAGAAGCTGTGGAAAATTACAAAACAGTTTTGGTTACAAGGGAAATTGAACTTTATTGAATGTAGATAAGGTTTAATGGTAGTAATTGAAACGTGAAACTTTTATAAAATCATTTATTTACAAAATAATGAGTTACGCGATCTAAGTGTAGGTACTAGTATATAATGAAAGGAATACATAGCAAGAGTTTTTCATACAATAATATTATTTCGTTTTCTTTTATTCGTCCTTCGCTATTTCTAGATTATGAAAAGGAAGACAGATGAATAGATTTAGCATTTAAAAATGCTTAATTTTATCATTGGAATTACTGGCCATTTTAGTCGTAAAATATACAAATCTGTCCATAAAAAAATAAATATATCCAAAATTATTGAATATAATTTTTTTTAACAGTTTACAAAAAAAAAAAACAATAGACAAAATATAGTTTTTAAAAGGATGTTGGAAAAATAGAAATATGTAAGAATATATTTCGCCATTTTGTTTTTTCTAAAAACTACTACTAAATAAGCGTTTTGTACAATAAGTCTTTTAGTGACTCGTATCCTTTAAATACAGCGTAAAGTCGTCGTCTAAATTATAATATCAAAAGCCTTGTCAAAAACGAAAATAGTAATTTTCAATTTCCATACTACTTAAAACAATAGCACAGAATTCTATAAAATATACATTACTAACGGGAAGTAGATTTTTCCTAAAGAAATACGGCACATCACTGAAAAATAAAATTTTCGTTTCTCACATAACCTCAAAAAGATTTGCGCCAAAATGCAATCATAGATAAAATATATGAACTGTCAAAATATTGTAATAATTTCACAATTTATACATTTTATCAGGTCCAAGACGTTAAAATTATCATTAATTTTCTCATACCTGATCTTAATTTTCCCTATAATCACAAAAAAACAAACGATAAAATTATTGCCAGCCTAAAAAAACCATAAACTTTTTAAACAAAGTCTATCAATACTTTTTAGACTTGGACCTCATTCCAAAGGTATCCGTTGGTCTTAGTAACCCTGCTCTTGGCCCTGATACCCGTTGTTGTAGCCGGATTGTTGGCTATTTCTGTCATAGCCACCCTGGCCTAGACCGGTGTCTTCGTATGAGATCTTGGGCTTGTAGCCGTTCTGGTCAGCTTCGTATTGCACAGTCTGTGAAAGATATAAAACAATGAAGATAACAAATTAATGAAAAAAAAAATGGCGAATAGAAGACAAAACCGCGTTGCACCGACCAAAAGTAACATGGGACAAGGGCAGGCACATATCGAATGTTAAGCATGTATGTACGTAGGTACAGCTTTGTAATTTAGGTATCTTTAATATTAGTTATGGCATTTTTCGTTCAGTGGGAAACCATCAAGGGAAGAAATACTACGTTACCTTATTCTTTAAAATCAAATTATCTAAATTGTCTAATATTGGATCCCTTCAGACGCATTTGTATTAGAATTCAGTAATGCTGTCAGCAACATTTACTACTGTACCATATACTACTTTTGGTTAACTTCAGAGAAAACGTTATAATTAAGTCTACGGTAAAGTAGTAGGTAGCTAACTAGCTTGTGCAGGTTCCATATAAAATAGCTGCATTCGGTTGGACTAAAAGCCGTCCCCAACATAGTTGAGAAAAGCTAAATAAGTTGGTAAAAGACCTCATTCATAAGGACCAATAACTACTCTAGTGATGTGTACTCCTCACCTGTTTTCTGCCATCGGGAAGCAGCACATAGTACAGACCCTCGGCCCTGTCTCCCTGCCTCGACTCGCGGTGACCGAAATCGTTGCCAGACTGGTCATCTTTCACCATGTACTCGAAGTTGTAGTTAGCGGGCTCCTAGATAAAAACAGACATATTTTGTTAGCAGTACTTACTAGGCACCAAGAAGGAAGGAAACCATGGTGTGGGAATTGGCACAATTAAACTAGAAGCAAAAAATCGAAGACATGTCATCTGCCACCGAGCACTGGGTCCGTGTGGTGGGTAACGGCCCACTCGCTCTCACAGAGAAAGCCAGAGATCCAGCAGTGAGAGGATTATATGCTGATTCTTTTTGTAGGCACAGCTGCTGACCATCGAAAGCAGAACCTCACGCTCAGTTGTCGCGCTTGCGACCAGGAGACCAAAGAGACAGTCTATTTACACTAAGCGGGTACAACTCCAGACATAAGGCGACTTCAGAATTTGTTTATTGGCAGCATCGATTCGGCAGTATTTGTCGAACAGGAAAGCCGACCTGAAACATCGGCAATCTCCGTTCGGCGTCTACTTTCACTGAATCTTGTTCGGGTCGGCTTGGCACAGTCTCAGCTCGGCCGAGCGGTCTTTTCCTGAACATGAATGCCCACATATTTCATTAGGCCGGGCGGCTTTGCTGAATCTTTCCGACGTGAAGCTCGAAAAACCCCCAAGCAGTATTTTCTTGGTCCAGACACAACGGTTGAAAACTCACCCCGTTGCTGCCGTCATCAGCACCGTATCCTCCTTGACCGCCCGCACCAGGGGGTAGGTACTGACGGCTCTGCTCCTGGCCTCTGGAAGACTGACCTCCGAAACCTCCCTGGAAGTGACCTGTTGAATATTGGAATAATTGAATCAATTCATATGTATGTACCCAAGATCAGTACACCCTACGTCGTATCGAACAAGAAAATAATCAAGATCTTTGTTTTGCATATGTTACAGATCAATTTTATTCTCAAAGTAATTGCGATAAGTATCTGCTTCATACAGTCCGTGGTTACGTCTAACATTTTGAGCTGGCAGAGTAGTACGGACATGCAGTAGAATACGAGGCTGGCTTATAGTGGCCTTGTTACCATGTATTCTAGAAAATAAATATATTTTTGTATGAAATCTGAGATATTAAAATAATTGATAGTAGTACTTGTTTTCATACTTGCTCAATCATTTAATTTAAAACTAGAGATATAGATAGAGATATTTTTATCTCGTTTTTAATTAAGAATCGTGAGCGGAAGTTTCACATGAAAATAAACGAAATGAGATGGAAATCAGTCGCTAACCTCCAGCACCTCCGAAGCCAGGTGCGCCATATTGTTGAGAAGGAGCATTAGCTGACGGGGCTCCATACTGGGACGAGGGGGCTCCATACTGCGACGAGGGCGCTCCAAACTGGGCCGAAGGTGCACCGTACTGCGACGACGGGGCTCCAAATTGCGACGAGGGTGCTCCATACTGCGAAGAAGGCTGGCTGCCTTGTCCTGGGGCACCGTATTGCGAAGATGGCTGGCTACCCTGACCGGGGGCACCGTATTGAGTGGATGGGGCGTTGAACTGTCCTTGGGGAGCTCCGTATTGGGTTGAGGGACGACGGGCACCACCGTGGGATGGGCCTCGGCTTCTGAAATTCAGGATTATGTTTATAAACAGGAATAGAGGGGTTAATGATGACTTTAGCTGCTTAGCTGGGTACTACGAGTGATCATAAACTGCGACGGCCCAGTGGTAATAGCCCAACTGCTGGAGGTCGTGGGCTCGGACATAGTCATAGTCATTTATTCATTAACAAGTAGTTTACACATAAAATTACACAATTACAGGATAATTATACAATAAAATAATTATTACAATTAAATTTTATAAATTAATAACCCCAACCCAGATGAGCAGTTTACTTTGAGTAATTTATTACATCACATTCACCAGTGTTCTCAAAATTCAAAGAAAACATCGTGAGGAAACCGGCATGTCCAATAACCGATAATTCGAAGATTGCCTTCCAGAAATAGGTGTGGTGGATTATGGCCGTCTCACTCTTAAAGAACGAAGGCCTGTTAAGTCCCAACAATAGGATTTTTTTAGGCTCATTATGGATGACTACATCTTGCTTGATAAACAAGTTGTTGCTTTGCATCCTCGTCAAATTCAAAGAGACTATACTAATGATTTTTGACCCGAATCAATAATAAAATGGGTAGGTAATTTTTTTTTTCTTAATTTTGGAAGTCGATAAGTGTACACCAACCGTATTAAAACGCGGCCTGTCTAATACTAGCCCTATAACCGCGCTTTCACACACACAATCAAACGCAGACGTTTATTCGATATACGGGTGAGTCTCCTCTTTTTAAAAGGGCTTCATTCTGAAATTGTGTCAAATTTAAACAATAAAAAAAAGCAGCGTTTATTATTATTGACCAGGTACCGTAATTTATATTGACTATTTACGTCTTTCAGGACAACCTCCTGAATTTTGACGAGGTTGCAAAACTACACTTTGTATAGAGGAACATTTTCCAATTCCGTAACCAAAAATTCCATATAAAAAGGCATTACCTGAACACAGCGTCGGTCTGCCTCTGAAGGCCTGGCGCTCCGGGGGTGCCGTACAGCTGGGAGGGTGCTCCGCCCCCCGCACCGGGAGGAAGGTACCTGTTGTCTACTGGAGGCTCCGCCAAGCAAACCACCGCTAGGGCGCTGATTAAGAGGATCTGGAAACAAATTATAAAATTGAATGGCGTAGGCTGATAAATTTTGGGTTCCATTGAATAGATAGAATATCTATACTTATTGCAAACAATGATTTATACACAGCAATTTTACGATATTGCAATATTATGAGGGTGACCACAGTGCCTAGGGGCTAACAATATGGCAACCCCCAGGGCAAGAAGACTGTTCAGAAACCCTTACATCATTCAGAGTAAGGTAATAAGGGTAAGCCAAGGTTTTAGGCTTGTTTGAAAGTACCGCCACCATGACCGCCGCCAGATGACCATACCTATCGACGCGGAATTGGCTTGACCTGGTCAGAAAGAGTTGAGTCCATGCGATAAAAGCGAATGGTCCGACGCGGTGTTGAGTCGCGTCGTCCGTACCGAGCCGAATGACGTATTTTCGCTTTAGTTGCTTGCATGGAGCTGAAGGCTGGCAGAATTGCCACATTGAATGGCAATGCTGATTCTTTGACCCAAAAATAGGCCAGCCCTCTGGTCACGAGAAGAGTCGACCTAACGCTTGGCGATGCCCCGAAAAACTACGTGCGCACTCGGACCCCACGGCCCTAGTGTTTCAACCCCAAACGGCTCAAACACATAGCTACCAATGAGGTTGTATTTAGGCCGTTTGAGGTTTTCAGCACCTGCAGCAGCCGCCCCAGCACAGCCCGCCGTGCTAGGAAGATGGGATGGCGCAAGGGTGTGGACACATGTTGCATCCCACACCAAAGGCCGACCCAACTTCCAAAGCATTAGGTATGGTCATACCGAAAATTGAATGTTTTAAATGTTTATTAGATTTTAAGGTACCATGACGTCTTAAAGCAGTTTTGTTTTAATCTAATTCTAGAGTGGGACAAAGATAGAGCTATACACAAGGACATTCAAATATTTACGAGCGATAGCCGGGAAATAATAATAAATAATTTATTTATTTGTACACACAATGAAAAAGAAAAAACTTACATAACACACAGTGAATATAGATGTACAGGAAGACATATTAAATGCGAAATTCTGCCTCCTAAACTAGGCCAAAAGCCTGTGTTTTAGGAGCCAACGCCAAAGCCAAAATGTTCGGGATCACAGTGTGAAAATATTCCCAATGTCCGCTCTATAAGTATTTTAAATCTCTTTGGATATAAAGGATGTCTAGTAAATTCTTACCTTCATGGTCTGAGGTATTTCGGATATTTCTTACGCGAAAAAGATTACCTGAAATAAACAGAAAAAAACTTTATATTGTTATTCACACATTTCAAGAATATTCTATTAATTTAATCAGTGATTGACACCGCTGACTACACACCTATCTAAAATAACATCACGCCTAAAACCCCCTGGCCCGACTTGGGAATAGAACCCAGGACTCACAAGACGAGCCGCTCTACAAACATCTATGGGGAAAAAATTATTTTAACTGTATATGTGTATTAGTATCTATATAAGTATATACCTACATTTTCGAAAACAAGTAGTATTCTTATTTTTTTTTTTTTGTACCCTATCACAATTTTTGTCAAATTTAACCCAAAGGTTGACTGGTAGAGAATGCCTTGTGGCATTAAGTCCGCCTATTTACCACTATTGTACATGAAGTTTAAATAAATAAATAAAAATAAATGTCAATCTGTTTGTTTTGGTGCTAGTCTACCGAAACAGTCTACTAGTGATATGTTAATATAATATAGGATAAATAATTAACTTGTTAAGTTCTTGGTTAAGTACAGCTGTTGTTCCCTCCGGAAAATCGTAGCTTCATAAGCGTGGTACGGAGACTGGCTGAATTAGTTTGCTGTGGTTTCTATTCAATTTAAGATAAAGCTACCTAACCCTTTCGGAATTACTGGCGTGATATTATGTTTTATTTGATGATTACCGTTACCGTCGCTTTACACTTACGAAATATGTGTGTTTGTTATGAAAAATAAGCAACTATTTAAGACTGCAAAAGATGTCAATCCTCGGAACCGACGAGATCCATATAAACTAGTGTTAAATGATTTGCCTAGACTGTCTAAATACAATAGTAACTGCTCGGCAATGTTTGTGTGCATTTATAATAAAATACCAAGGCATTTCAAAGCTTTAAATACAAAACTATTTAAAATTAAATTTCATAAGTGGTTACTCGAGTGTAGTTTTTATAGTTTAAAAGAATTTATAGATAAAAAATGTTGATTATCGATGTTGTAGCTTAACGTGTCTTTAAAATTTTGCATGCTACGTTTTATCCTAGCTAAACATGCTTGTGCCTCAATTTGTATTTAACACCCTTGTATACCATGTTTTACGCAAATAAATATTCTATTCTATTCTATGGACTGCCAGACAACAAGAGATCACAATATATGGATTGATTTATGGACAAGAATTTCACGTCTTCTCACGTCTCAGTCTATTTGATAAACTATCAAATTACCACGCTAGTCTAGTGGTCGCCAGCGCTACTGCTGAGCAAGAGATCCTGGGTTCGACTTCCGGGTCGGGCAAAGTGTTATTGTGTTTTGCCATCGGGAATTTCTCAGTAGCAGCCACGGAGTCTTGATGTGTGCCCGGTCGATGGCAATAGGCTCGCCCCTACTTACATGGGACTTAAAAATTACTTGCGAAATGTGGGTGTACTATTAGGTACATCTTTGCCTAACCCATCGGGGATTACAAGCGTGATGTTATTATTATGTTTAATAACCTATACCACAATATATATATATAGATATATAGACTGCCTCCAAGCATTACTTCGCAACGCAACTTCGATCGTGGGTACGATTCTTAGGCCTGCCCAGAGGGTTCATTCACTAGACATTTCTAATTTCCCTGAAGGGTTTGACAGAGAACCCAGGACCTTATGCGCACCAGTAACGCTTAACTAGACCAACGATGCAGACAGTCCCATGTAATAGGGGGCGAGTCTATTGCCATCACTCGGGCACAAATCCAGACTTCGTGACTGCTGTTAAGAAAAATCATAATGGCAAAATACAATAACAGTTTGCCTGACCTGGGAGTCGAACCCAGGTCCTCAGGCTCAGCAGTCGCCCTTACGACCAAGAGACCACCGAGACAGTTAATGAGTCAGATCCTTTTAAATGTGACTTATTAGAACTGACGAAATGTGGCCATAAGTACTGTACGTTCTGCCCAACCCTTCTCGTAAGATAGGTGCGATATTATTATGATAAATCCAAATTTAAAAAAAAAAAACAAAATCAAACCTTCACAAAAACACTTCACTCAACGGTTATTTTCGAAAGACGAAAATTCAAAATTTTGGAACACCGCACGAGAACGGCCGATGTTGCCCGAATGATGATCCGTATTGATTCCCATCCGCTTATATACCATAATGCGAGTGATTACTTATTACATGTAATGTATGTACATCCTTGCTTACGTACATAGATGGGTTGTCTATGTGTGCGTAGTGATTGGCGCATCTGCTTAGTGAGATGGTTAGAATGTTGCTCTACTTTGTGGCGGGTAAGTTGAGGGTCAATGTCACGAGAGTGATATGGCACGCCTTTGGAGTTGATTTTGGTATTAGTTTGGTTGTTTGCGTGTACATTAATTAATAGCAGAGATTTGGTATCAATATGATACCGAAAGAAAGGCTAAAGACGAAAGGCCCAAAAGACAGATTGTCAGAAATGTCGAAAAGAGTTTCTGTGTAATTGAAACTCAGTTGTATTGTTAGTTACCTAAGTGATCTTTATTAACATACAAACATAATATTACGCCTAATTTCTAGGAACCCCTTTGAGACAACTGAAAGGGTTTCGTATAAATTACAGAACACCACTTGTTAAGATACATCTTTATCATGTTTATTAACCAGTATAATAATTATGTATTATCATAGACACGGACACGGCACGCATAGTGTGGAGCCCTGCCCACCGGCAGCCTGGACCTCCACAATCCAGTTAGTTCTGGGTAAAAAATGTAAAGTTGTCTGCAATTTTAACAGTTACTCTTCCTATTAATATTAAATTACCAACAAATTTAATACTCATACAAACAGTTCAGTTTGCTCTACAACTTAAAAAAAAAATGCGATTTTTTCCAATAGTTCTAATAATGAACTCAACTTAGTGTACACAGCCATAAGGTTGATAGTTGTTAAATTGGAATTGGATTTTAACATAAAACAATTACTACAGGTATTTCCTAGTAAATTTCTTACAGTAATACAGCTTTACTAAGCTGTATAATTTGATATCTCAACAGATCGAAAGTGGTTCTTAGAAAAATATTTCTATCTATATTCAAGGTAGAGCACCCTTCCCACCGTAATAGCTACATTCGCCTAAAAGCCATAAACGAAGGTGTGCTCCACTTCAGTCTAAGCTAGAACTAAATCACTCATGTTTTACAAGCTCCGAACATTAAACATACAATGTTATTTATTTCACTATGGATAGATGGTGCTCATGGCGTAAAGCTGCGCTTGCCAAGGTCGGTCTGTGGGTGGGTGGCCAACCATTACATACCGAGTTTCCTCTGTGTCTCGGAAAACACGTTAGGCCGTTGGTCACGGCTGTCATTTATAGATCTTTGACAGGTACAAATTTTGAGCTGACTCAATTTAAAATTGTCATCGATATGCTAAGAGGTACAGGTTTTGTTACCACTGAAATGCTGTCTGCCGTACCTTCAGAGTAATTGAACGAGCTGTGCCCCTACCATGACGTCTTAATGCAGGAATGTTTTATTTCCAGTGTGGGTAAGAGGTGGCGAAATAGAACTAATACATTCCTGCATTAAGACGTCATGGTAGGGCCCCTGATTGTTTACAAGTATAATTAAATCAATTAGTAAGTAGTATACAGCAACTAACTGTAACCGTCTCATTGTAGGTGAAAGGTCGCTTCTGATACAGAGGTTACCTAAACAAGCATTGATAACATGATAACGATTAAGTTCATACGAGACGTACCTATTGATAACTTAGATGATTATGTAGACAAATCCAGAGGTCCCAGAAGTGACATAGAATATACTAGAATAGAATAGAATGAAATAGAATGAAATAGAATGAAATAGAATGAAATAGAATAAATATTGTACACCAAAATTGATACAGAACGGTTTTACAATATTGTTAATTTTATGGTTACAATGGCGGTCTTATCGCTGATAGCGATATCTTCCAGACAACCTTTGGATGGACTGTACGAACATGAAATAGAAAAAAAGGGGGGTATTCAGTGGTGTACTGCTAATACTATACAAAAATTAAAGTTATTCACTACGTATTATATAATAATATAAATAAAATGCATATATACATTATATTATATAAATATTGTGTGTTTCATAACATTAAAGAAATTACAGATAATGAAAATGATTTACAACTAATCTTTTAAAAGCAACGAGTGACTGAGCTTGTCTTATTGATACCGGCAATTCATACATACATACACACTATTACGGATGACGAAAATAGAACAACCAAAACAACTTCCTGCCGATGTCAATGACGGACGACCACTTCTCAACCCTTATGTCCTGAGCAATAAGGAGCTCGTGGCTAAATAATAACTGCCCCTCGGATCAATCTTCAGGTGGGTTGGTGTGGATGGGTGACCACCCATTACATACCGAGTTTCCTCCGTGCCTCTGAAAGCACGCTAAGCCGTCGGTCCCGGCTGTCAGTTGTAGATCTTTGACAGTCGTTACAGGCAGTTAGTGGCCCGTAAGTCTTACAACCAGTCTTACCAAGGGGTATCGTATTATCCAGTACTAACTGGGTTGTGGGGGTCAGATAGGCAGTCGCTCCATGTAAAATACTAGTATTCAGCTGCATCCGGATAAACTGGAAACCGACCCTAACATTGTTGAGCAATAAGGTTGAAAAGTAAGCAGTGATAGCCTAGTGGTGTGACCGTTGGACTGCCAAGTTCTCGAGTTCGAACCCAAGGTCTACCCAGATTTTTTGGAATCATGTGCGTATTGTATATTCATCACTTGCTTCGGTGAACGAAAACATCGTGAGGAAACCGGCATGCCTGTGAGATATTTCTCGACGGCATGTAAAGCCAAGTTAAAGGTCCATGGGCGGCATAAAACCTCTGACACCAGGTTGGGCACTATAAATAAGGATAAGGTTGAAAAGTGGTCGACCGTCTATGAGCGCGGTAGAACATATTGCATTGATATTTTGACATAAGCTATCGAATAACTTATTACCGGTTCATAGTAGTTGCAGAAAAGTAAGTCCTTGAATGCGAATGCCATTTTGCCCTCAAGTTTTGTCAATGTATTTGCTCTCACCGTCATCAGGCTGGCTGAGGAAGTACCCACTCATATCTTAAAAGTCAGAAGTATAATCTGTGAAACGACTAGACCAGGCTATTAAGGGGGGGTGGGGTGAATGAGCGCGTGAAGCCGCTGGCAAAAGCTAGTTATGCATATGGCGGTAATAATTTTCAAGACGTTTAATTTGGAATTTAATTGATACATTAATAAAGCATTTTTTAAATTTTTTTTTCTTGTCTTGCCACGAAGAACTTTTATTTCATCAATTTAAACTTTTAGCTTTTGAAAGTACAATATTTGACATAATTTCCCAGTTAGGTGAACCATGGGTACATTATTTTATATAATCATACTTAGTTCACCAATTAGGCGAACTACAGGTACGTTATTTTGTATAAATACCCATGGTTCACTCATTAGGTGAACCAGGGTACAGAAAGTTAACCGTGGAACACCTAGGTGAACCACTTTGGTGTTCTGCGGGTCAGAAAGGAAAATACCCTTAACGAAGCCAAAAGGCACTTGTTGTACCCGTCATTGTGATATTTTTTTTTTGTACCTGGGAACCTTCTAGTTACGGAGATCATCGACATCTTCCTGCCCTCGTCCCATTCCACTCGGGGTCGGCGCAACACGTTTTCTTCTTCCATTCTCCCCTGTCAGACGTCACGGCATCATTTACTCCTTTCTCTTTCATATCATTCCTCACACAATCCATCCATCTTTTCTTTTGGCCTTCCTCTCCCTCCCCATCCATCAACATCCATCGTCTAGTTACGGAGATATTGGGGGTCAAAGTTTCAACTTTTCAATTTTTTTTTTTAATACAAGTTTTCAATGCTATAACTTTGCTTTAAATACCTCCATGAGCACAATGCTTTTATAGCATGCATCAGCGCAATGTTTTGAGTGCATTACTTGAGTTCTACTGTAAAACTCCAAAAAAAAGACGTTTCCCAACAATAATTTTTGCGTAGAGTTACTTAGTTTGATGTACAGAATGCTTGGTTGACGGCTTCGTGAAGGGTCCGTTTACACCTTGTATCACCTAGATTAACTATTACTTAGTTCGTGAAAATACGTAACACCTAGGTTTTTGGATGTCTCTATTATAAATTCATTTCAGTGTGGCGTCGTGAATAGACTTAGCGAATACAACGAATTTTGGTAATTACCTTATTATGACGTGCTCCGTCTGTCTGTGTGTTCGCTAATATTTTGATTGAACTGGTATCTAATGCAGGTACAAGCTATGTTGCTTTAATAGTTTAATGATAATCAGATTTTAATTTGGAGGTTGGAAATCTAGCCTAGATTTACAGAATTTTTGTCTGACTAAATGCAGGTACTTACTTAATTGAAAGTTCACGTGGTATAATTTAGCGTTACCGCAGCAACATCGCTACTGATTTATTAAGTACTTTTAACATAACGCATAACATAACATCACGCCTGTAAATCCAGAAGGGTTAGGCAGCGGTGCATTCAATAGTTCACCCACATTTGTCTGGTCTTTGCCGAGCACCACACCCACATTTCAAATTTTTTGGGGATATTTTAGTCCCATGTAATAGGGGCGAGCCTATTGCCATCAATCGGGCATAATTCCAGACTCCGTAGCTGCTACAGAGGAATCCCCATCCATATTTTTTCAAGTGTCACATAAAAGGGGACGAGCCTATTGCTACCAAGCAGTAATACTTTGAGTGATCTGGGGATTGATCCCAGGACCTTTTGCTCAGCGGTAGCGCTTACGACCAGTAGACTAACAGGGCAGGTAAATATAATTCTAATTGACGTTGGAATTGTCTCGTAATTGCGTAGGTGAGCTTGTATGGCGAGGGTACGAAGCAAAAAGTGTATGTAAGGATAGACTAGCAGACACCGTTCGTTACTTTCTGCCTACCCCCTTGGGGAGAAGGCGTAAGTTTATGTGTGATGTTTGTATGTCGTTATTCAGGCGAGTAAAGTCCCAGTAAATAGCTTGTATGTTATATATTCTGAATTTGTAATAAATGTGGAGACAGGTTGCCTTTGTCACGACCGCCGTGGCACAGACAGACCACATACGAAACCCAATATTCAAATAGAGCCCAACAACTGTCAACTTTAACGTCATCTAAATTAAGTTGATTTAAACGTACGACTCAATCTATTCAATGGATCGTAAAAGATTTTCAGAGAAATCGAAAACTAACTCTGTTGGATAGTGTTAAGGTTCAGAATTCGTGATTTAATGTTAATTTAAGGTGAATGATGTTTGCGTAGGAGTGCATGGATTTATGGTGCAAAGTTCTGAACAATTAATTTCAAAATCGTTGAAAGTAGTTCAGAGCGCCCATACAAGCTGACATTCTATCAGGATAGTAACGTTCATGGATAAATAATATGTCAAAAATGTGTTGGTTTGACATCATCATCTCATCATCTGCCTCCCTTTCACCAACTATGTTGTGGTCAGCTTCCAGTCTAACCAGATGCAGCTGGATACACCTGCATCCGGACTGTTTTCCTTCACTTCGTGAGCAAGTGATCTTCTTCTTTATCGTGTGGTTAGTGCCTAACATGGTGTCAGAGTTTTTGTGCCTCTGACTTGGCTTTACATGCCGTCGAGAAATATCTCTCAGTCATGCTGGTTTCCTCACGATGTTTTCCTTCACCGAAGCAAGTGATAATTATACAACATCAACAAAAACATCACGGGTGTTATCCCCGAACGGTTAGGCAGAGGTGCACCTAGCGTTGCCATCCGTCCGGATAAAGCTGGATAGTGTTAGGCTCTGACCTCTTGTCCGGTCAAATATCACAGCGTCCGGCCCGCCCGGCTTTGGTTAGGCTTTTTATTTTCACACTTCCATCGTTCTTTCAAAGATAAAGATTCATTTATTTGCATAAACAAAAGCCACTTCAATTATAAGAAAAGTTGATGATCCTGATCGAGTGGCAGCTTTCAAAGGAAACGTTAAAAACATGGACGTTAGAGCAGTTAACTATTTCCGATCTTGGACCGAAAACTTGTCACTACGAAGTTACAAAACCTTTTGACTGGATGAACTTAATAAATCTTCCCGAATGGAATGAATTTTCTGAAACTATAAACATTTTAGGATAAAGAAACGTCAAAAATCCTTTTTTTTTTGCGTCAGTCCTTTCGACCCAAAAATCTTTTTAGCGGGTAAGTCCGGCTTTCTGATTTTAAGAGATGGCAAGGCTAGGTGCACCTAATAGTAACTCCAGTATCTAGTATGGCAGCTACTGAGAAATTCCCGATGAAAACCCCAATATCATATTGCCCGACCCGGGAATCAAACCCAGGACCTCATGGTCAACAGTCGCCGTTGCGCCCGCTAGACCAACGAAGCAGTCACCAAAACAAAAACAAAACGAAAACGCCGAAAAAACACGTAATAGGGACTCCATTACTTGTTTTTTCGGCGTTTTTTTTTGGTTTAAATACTGTACAGTGGTAGGTAAGGAACACTTCGTGTGCGAGCTCGACTCGCACTTGGCCGGTTTGTTACACAATTCTTTGACGCTGTGTACAGTTCGTACTCGTTCACCCACAATTCGTAGTCTTCAATGCAATGATCTCTGCAATGTTCTCTGGGGCGCAGGCTGCGGACCACCTCCAGCACCATCCTGGTTGTATTCGCGATCAGGTTTGATTGTCAGTACATTAACCATTGTTATATGATAAATGTAATGACAAACAAACGACTCAGAGACAGGCGTATTATTAATCACTTTTGTTTTAATTTTATTTTATTTTTGTATGATTTTTGTATGATTTTCATTTCATTGTTAATTTTATTTTAATTATGATTTTAATTTTGATTATAATTTTATTATTTAATTGATCATTTTATATTTATTGTGATTGGAATATATTATTTTACCGTACGATATAAATATGATCTTAAATGGATTGCAATAAATGATTAGAATTTGAATTTGAATGCGCTATCGTTTCGTAGACTCGTTGCAAATACATAAGCAAAGCCTACTCGAATTTCCGTGCAATTTTTTAATAACTACGTATCAATGACCATGGTATGATTTTAAAGTAACAATTATGCGTTGCGTTAATGGGCCATTAACCATATAGATGGTAGCTAATTGCTTCTTGATTTCAGTGTAACAAGTTGATCTAGTTCATTTGCTTATTTTTTTGTTTGTTATTGCTTTTATTATATCTACACTAGACGTAGGTAGGTACCTCACGATATCCAATACACACACGTGCTATATACAGCGTGTATCAGAAACGTGGGGTCGTATTTCAGGGTGTCATTCAACATCAAACTGAACAACATTCTTCATACGACCGCCATCGAGATCGCGAAAAAAAATATCAGCTCTCCCATACGTTTGGGTCGAGTAGGTATATAGGTTCTGTCTGCCTTTTCCCAGCTATTTTGGGGTCAGCCGTGTGTTGTGAGCTGAATATCAATATTTTACATGGAGCGACTGCCTATCTAACCTCCACAACCCAGTTAGTACTGGGTGATACGATGAAACCCCTTGCTACGACTGATTGGTGGGCCTGTAACGACTGTCAAAGGTCTACAAATGACAACCGTGCTTTCCGAGGTACGGAGGAAGCACGGTATTCAATGGGTGGTCACCCATCCACGGACCAACCTAGGCAAGCGCGGCTTAACCTAGAGATCGAACCGAGCGGTTATTATTTAATTGAGCTCCTCAATTTAATCCTAAAACCAGGAATGATAGGACCTCTCAAATTCTCGCGCGCTATTACCCAACTCGCTGCGCATCTTATGATTTATCTCCGAGCTGCGCACACGCAACGCGTCGTGATGATCTCGATCGTGACTGCTACTAGATGTATAGCGGTTTAATTGAATTTTTTACTTCTTGTTTTATTTATACTTGTTGACCTAGTGTAAGGTTGTGTTGCGATAGATAGTCGTAGGTCATATTATGGTTGGCAGAATATTGGATTGAAATGGTGAGATAGGTAATACATACTGGCTTTTACACGTGGCTTCAGATTTCGGAAAAAATACCTACGGACCACTAGTTATCGGGATGTTGAAAATTACTTCTAGTATCAACCATTTCAAGGACTGCACCCAATTACCCACCCTGTATACAAGCAACATTCTTGTCAGTTTGATCATGAACTAGAATGAATATGCAACAGCCAAATTTGCAGATCTTGATTATTTCACAATTATAACCTGACAGCTAGGCATTGGTCTAGATAAATTATTATGCACCCATTAATTGTTTAAAAATAGTTCTTCTTGATTAAGCAGTAAATATCATATAATATATATAGTTACGGCTTTGTTGTTTTAGTGGTCGAATGGGGTACTGTTGAACATGAGATCCCAGGTTCGATTCCCGGGTCAGGCAAAGTACTATTGGGTTTTCCCTTCAAGAATTTCTCAGTAGCAGCGACTGAGTGTGGCTTGTGCCCGGTTTATGCCAATAGGCTCGCCCCTATTACATGGGACGTAAACATAACTGGCGAAATATGGGTGTACTATAAGGTTACCTTTCCCTTTGTGGATAACAGGCTTGATATTATGTTATATTTGTTAACTCCGCAGACTTGATGGGTGAACACAATTTTTTTTGCTGGAGATGAAGACACTCTGGGTTGAAAGCCTTCTTGGCAACTTGTAATCTAAAAACATGAATGGATAGACCAGACAGAAATATAAAATTTCAATTAAAACTAATTAATAAAACCATAAATTCGTGTAAATGTAATGAATCGGTAAAACGCATAGCGATTGCGATTCGATTGCGGTAATCGAATAATTTCGCATAATATAGGAGATGCGCCGGCGCATCGTGATATCCATTAAATCGTTGCATATTAGCACGCCTAAGCTATTACGGGATAGACAGAGCGATCGGTGTGCCGATGTGTAACTGTATCAGGCACAGGTTTCTATATAAATGTAATTTTACTCAAGGACTTTAACTATCACAGTCTATGGTCGCATCACCTGCCGAGCATTTTCTTATTTATATTGGGGTCGGTTTTCAGTCGAACCTCCTTGCACAACTCACTTGTCTATCGCATTTCGAAACATTTTGTGGAAATTAGAAAAAATTAAGAAAAACGTTTATTGGCACATGCCACAGGTACACAATACACAATATAAAAAAAAGCAAATTAGTAATACATTTCTGTTTACGTTCGAAAAAAATAATGATTTTCAAATATCTTAGCCGACCGAGGAGCGTCCTTTAATGAAATTCAGTTGTAAAAGCAATATAAAACGTTTCGATTGCCAATTTGCCACAGCCGTTCACAGTCTACTTTACGAGTGACGTCTGGAATTCTTATCGTATTGCATTTCGCAACTGTAGTAAAAGTCCGTTTAGGTAGTTTCGAGCTTTATTATCATCTGTTATATAACATTAGTTTTAGTATATGAGAAACCTGAAACACGTGTCTAGTATTTTTTATGTAAAGAACCTATGTACAAAATTTCAAAACTGTATCATGAAAAATCACTAAGTTATAAGCTTGTTATGTTACCTGGTTGTCCGTACAAAAACATGCTCACCACGCGGCGCCCCACTGTGCGCCCGCGCCTAATGCCTGTGTTGTGCGCGTATGATTGCGGATAGGTACTAAGTGTCGCTCGGTGTCCAACTCAACATTTTGGGACAAAATTTATCATGATTTATAAAAATTATTGGAATCGATTCAGTTACTTATTCTGAACAAACTGTATTCTGGTTTCGCATATACTAAAAATAGTGTTGTATATTATATATATATATATATATATACGGGGTGGAAGGGACACCAACGCGAAAACGGAAACTACATACTCAGTACATCATTCTGAACCGACGAAAAATTTCAATGTGGTAAGTATCAAATAGAAATTTTTCGTCGGTTATTTAAAAAAAATCATCTGTTTCGTACAAAAGTGCAAAAATAGAAATAAAAAAATAAAGTGCGGCGAAAATGTATGGAACAGCCGATTTTGTGTTTTTAATAACCGACGAAAAATTTCCATGTGGGGGGGGGGGGGTTCAGAATGATGTACTGAGTATGTGGTTTCCGTTTTCGCGTCGGTGTCCCTTCCACCCCGTATATGTTATATATATACGTACAGATGACGTAAGTGTGCACTGAGAAGGAATTTTTGGAAATTCATCCCCAAAGGAGTTAAAATAGGCGTTGAAAGTTTGTTTAAAACTTAGTCCACGCGAATGGAGTCGCGGGCAACAGCTAGTCTTCAATAATTACTTGATAAATCGATAGTAAATTTTTAGTGCCTACATCAAACGGGGTGGACAATAGCGTAGTATAGATACCTAGTTTTGGACATTTCAGGAAATGATACTGTCTGCGGGGTGATTAGCATTACTCACTTGCAATCCCAACACAGTTAACAATAAATTTAATTAATTAATATAAATGTAGTTCTTTTTGTTTTTAAATGTTTTTTTTTTATACAATTTTGTTAATAAGAATATTTAAAAATATGATTTCGATGTAAGAAAAATGAATAAAGTAATATAGTTATTATTACGCTGAGGAGAAAACTTTTTAATTAATTTACGAATTTAATGTGTAGTCAGAAGTCTGAAAATCTGACCACCAGTCTTACCAAGGGGTACCGTATTACCCAGTACTAACTGGATTGTGGAGGTCAGATAGGCAGTCGCTCCATGTAAAATACTGGTATTCAGCTGCATCTGGTTAGACTGGAAGCCGACACCAACATAGTTGGGAAAAGGCTGGGCAGATGATGATGGTGTATTACTGCTGGGCAAAGGCGTCCCTCCAGTGTCTCTATTCCTCGCGGCTGGTCGCTGTTGTCACTTTCTTTCTTTATCGTGTGGTTAGTGCCTAACCTGGTGTCAGAGTTTTCATGCCGCCCATGGGCCTCTGACATGGCTTTACATGCCGTCGAGAAATATCTCTCAAGCATGCTGGTTTCCTCACGATGTTAACCTTCACCGAAGCAAGTGATAATTATACTGCTGTCGCTATTTTATTGATGTAAGTTTTCCGGCAGCTCATATGTCAGTCCGATTCATAAAAAATGCAAGAATAGAAAAAGGCTGATGATGAAGCCATAGATTCAGAATTTCGTTCAAAGCCCCTAGATCCACGGTTCCTAGCCTGGGGGTAATTACCCCTGCGGGGGTAAAACTGGTATTCTGGTGGGTAGTTAGTGGTAATATACTATAACAAAGATGACGACGAGACCAAATCTCGCTCGCCAATGCATTTCATGCCCTAACATTTTTTAATTGCAAGGTTTTTCTGTGTTCATTGGTAACATGAGGGAGAGCGGGAGGGGTAAATCAGATTCTCTAGTTAAGTCATAGGGGTCTCAAGACCGACAAGGTTAGGAACCACTGCCCTAGATTGATATATTATAGATAGTGTATCACGCGAGCGTCTCATTCGCGCTAATCCAGCATTCTGCCAAATTCTATGGTCTACTTAGCTCCGCAGTCGGTTTAGTGCTTTCCAAATAGGCCACTGCAGTTGTACCAAGAATGGTGATAACATAACATCACATCACGCCTGTATTCCCCGAAGGTATGGGCAGAGGTGTACGTATCTAATAGTACACTCACATTTCGCCAGTTATGTTTAAGTACCATGTCATAGTGCGAGCCTCTTGCCATCAACCGGGCACAAATCCAGACTCCGTGGCTGCTACTGAAAAATTCGTGATGGAAAAACCCAATAGTACTTTGACCGACCTGGGAATCGAACCCAGAACTTCATGCACAGCAGTCGCGCTTACGACCACTAGACTAACAAAGAGGATGGTGGTAACTCAATTTGATTATAAAATAACTATTATGATCAAAAGTAGCAAAATTTTACGATCTGCTCCCATTAGTTACTTAACCAACATCTCGTGATCGTCTCGAATTAAACTTTAAACCATAAAGTTAAGACGGGTTAAAATTAACTACCGCAGTAAACCATGGACGGTCGGAGCTAGTGGTTCCAAACCTTTTTGTGGCCAGATACTGCTTTCATTTTTGGACCAGATGTATGACGAATGGACGACGCAAGACGAGTATGTAAGAATCGTAGCAGTTGGCGTTCTGTGGCTTCTGCCAACCCTATTCGAAAAGGTTTATTTTATTTTCCTTTATTGGCCAACCAAAAATTGTTTACTCTGTAAATATTTAAAGTAATATCTACCATAATCCAAGGTTACCAGGTTAGTTTTATGTTTGGTTAGGGATCTAGGGTTCGACCCGGGACGAGGCCCGCAAGTCAAGCGGGCCGGCACTAGTCCGGGGCAGCGGAAGTCGCATTAGTTCCCGCTGCCCCCCGACGCAAGTGTGCGAGGGAACACCGGTGTGGTTTTAGTCAGTACGAGTCTGACAGACCCCTCCGCTCTCTCCAGGGCGAAGGACATCCATTGAGGGTTTCCACATCGTGAAAAAAAAAAGGGATCTAGGGTTAGGTTCTTGACTTGTTGTTAGGTTTTGTTGGTTAGTTTACCTCTCTAAGTTCTAAATTGTTATTAGGGAGCATGAAGTTCAAGAAAAATAAACTGTGTCAATCTAAAAATAAACCTAACATCGTAACAGCCTTTTTTAAAACTACCACTGTGTACACATGTACAACCATATTTCAAGTCCAATGTGTACGTGCTGTGTGTGTGTGTGTCTCGTGTGGTGGTGTGGTTGAGGTGTTGTGTGGTGTGTGTGGTGTGGTGTGTGGGTGTTTGTGTGTGTGTCCATGTGTGTGTGGGTGGGTTAGCCTATTGCCATCAACCGGGCACAATTGCAGACTCCGTGGCTGCTACTAAGAAATTCCTGATCCCAGGACCTCGTGCTCAGCTGTCGCGCTTGCCACTGCTAGACTAAGGAGGCACTCAAGGTAGTTTTATATAAATATAGGTTTAAAGATATATTTATTCTCAAAAAAGACTCAAAGTCACAAGTCAAGTACATGAGAACAGAAAATCTTATGCTATATTAAAAACTAGCTGACTCGTGCAACTTCGTCTGCGTTACATTTTTGTTTGATGCTCCACTCCTATTGGTCTCAGCGCGATGGTATATATAGCCTATAGGCTTCCTCGATAAATGGACTATGCAACACTAAAACATTTTTTCAATTCGAACCAGCAGTTCCTGAGATTACTGCGTTCAACCAAACAAGTATAGATAATTTCGTGACTGCATTGAGCATTGTAAACACCCATCCAGTGTATTCAAAATTTGGGATTTGCGGTTATAATATTTAGCCAATTGAGTCTTGAATGAGTGTAAACTTTTTATACATGCGGGTATTTTGTTGTATAACTGTGCTCCTTCAAATGAAAATTTTAACCAGTTTTTGACCACTGCTTGGGAACCAATGGTTTAAGGAAAGGATGTGCAATTCTAATGAATAACTCATTGAATCGAGACCTTGCTCTCGATGAGTTTGATACCGATGGATCGATTACGGTTTGCTATCGAATCGATTGTCAGAATAGCGACTCGTGCGCCGGTTGTGAAATCTGATGGAGGGATAGTGTTGTCCGATATGTCGATAAAGTTTTAGTGGAAATATTTATAAGACTGCCTCGTTGTTCGTGTCGTTGCAAGCGCGACTGCTTAGCATGAGGTCCTCGGGTTCGATTCCCGGGTCGGGTAAAGTGTAATTGGGTTTTTCCATCAGGAATTCTCAGTAGCAGCCACGGAGTCTGTATTTGTGCCCGGTTGATGGCCATAGGCTCGCCCCTTCAGTTCATAAATGACGAAGATATGAGGTAACAAACAAAAAAAAAACAACCGAATTGGGAACCTCCTCCTTTTTTTGAAGTCGGTTAAAAATAATATTAGAGTAACTCACAACAACAGTGACCAATTCAGAATATTAAGCGGATAAGTAAGTATGTACGTAAAAAGTAAAGTAAAGTATATGACGTGCAAGTGACATAATCTACCTGATCTGCTAAATCAAAATAATCACGACTGTACTATACTTTTTATCGATAAACCTTTCTATCGACAACGTACAGCAAACCATAAGTTACACTTCTGATTTTGATAGCACGAAATAACCTTGTCGTAATTAGATGATATTCAGTGTATAATGAATAGTACGTTTGTATTAACAAAATCAATTTATATCTTCTAATAATAGCGATACTTACTTTAATAATTGGGTTATGAGTCGAGCTACACGATCACTGACAAATGCTTACACTGACTGGACAGGTCCACTCAAATCTGTGTGGTTCTTTCTTCAAAAGACCATCTCAGACACTAATCTGCATGGTCTTCATAATTATGAATAATTATGTCTGGACTATAAAAGAGACAGTGACCCCTGAATTTGCTTCGGCTGTTTCTTCTCAAAGTAGTCAGGTACGAGACACAGGCCCCATCTAGCTTTAAAACATAACATGATTTTATGTGTAAGTGTTTTTTAAAACCAATTTACAGGAATAAATATGATTTATTTATGATTTAATGTTGGTAGGTATACTCGATCTCGTCATTCAACCAGTGTGCGTGTATGCCCAGACATATAAACGTGGATGAGGCAAAATGATGAAGATGGTACCATCTAGCCGACATTGACTGCATTCGATGGCTTTCTAGGGCGGTTGTCGAAAGCTTTAGTGTGCTGCTCTTTCATGTGATCTCCAGTGGCTAGCTTATCCAACTCTGGTCGAAAAACTCCGAGCTCAAAGCAAAAAAGGAGTTGCGTCCTACAGGGTAGGCAGAAGGGACACCGACGCACAAAAGTGCAATACCTACACGGTCAAAATATATGGAACAGCTGATTAAAAAAATAATTACTGTTGAAAAATTGCGATGCGAAAAAACGGCAACTAAAAATGTATAAACAAGTCATATTTATGTAGATGATTTTTTGTTGGTTTTCGTAGGACTGTGGCCCTACTTGGTAGGGCCACTGGAGTCATTCCTAGATATGTCGTGTATTACTGATGCATTTTATGTTACCCGGGTCAGTAGTTTAGGCGCTACGGTAGAACATAAAATTGTTACAAATATACTTACAACCAGATGAAGAACAAAGAAACGATGGATGGACTGTGTGAAGGATGATATTGCTAGAAAGGAGGTGACTACTGAGATGACGAGTAATAGGGAACCCAAATAAATTGAGATAAGGACAGGAACATGATGATTCATGATGACACACATACACACAATCATAGACTGCGAAATTCATAACCCTTTCTTTTGGCTTTACCGTAGTCGGGTAAAAAGGAAGGAGGGTGTTGTGTGTATCGGGGTAAAGTATGTCAGTAAGTCAGCCAGCGATGACGTCAGATAGTTTGATGCTTCCTTCACTATAATTGGCATGCTCGGTATATTTAGCGTCAAGCGTGTGTTGTGTAAGGCGGGATCGTGCGCGGGCGCCGCGCCGACTTCAATATCGATCAGTTAGGTGGGGCCGCGGTGTGGGTTAAAGGCGATAGCGGGGAATATATTCATTTCTTGATTGATGATACGGCCATTTACAATGCGTAAATGGAACTTCTCTTTGTTGCGCATCAGTCATAACTTTCTGAGGGCGAATTCCACCAATGAATGGAGTTTCTTGCCGGTTTTTCTCCATAGGAAACGACCAACCTGAACCGTGCACCTTTGCTCGACGTTTTATAAGTGCCCATGTAGGCCTATGTGAAATAAAATATTTTGATTTTGAATGAGACTGAACGCGTCCAAAAGCTATTAGTTTAATTATTGCTATTTAATATTGCTACTAAAACAATGACAAGTTTTTGATCTAAGAAAGACGCATGCTGGGATAAATGTCATCTTTGGCTGTCTGAAAAAATCCAAAACTGAACAAAGTTTTATTGTGTAGGTCGATAAATTAAAGATTGTTATCACTAAAGCGTTTTTCACACGACACCGTTCGTCCGCGCGGGCGGGCGGAGGTGGCGAAGATTTGTATGTTAGTCGTGCGCGTACGTGTGTAGACATCAACGGATTTCATACAGGGCAATGCGACGTGAGATCCGTTTCACCGCCCGAGCACGCGAACGAGCGGTGTTGTGTGATAACCGTCTAACTCTCATAACTTGGCCAACACAAAACAAATACTTGCAATTTTCTTCTGTCACGATATTACTATCATCTTTTCTTAAACTAATAACTTGCTTATTTATAATACTCATATTCTCAAATGTACCAGTTTGTAACTTTTACTAATCGCTTGCTTGGAAGCATCTTGTTGGTACTTAGTTTGCACGTAACACAGGGTGTATGGTTAAACGGTCGGAGTTTCTTTGGAAGATAAGAGGACAAAACAAACTGGCGTCTATCAGCCATAATGATGAAGGAATAGGTGCTCTTGCATTATCTAGGTGAATATAAATCTGTGAGGTTACCAATACCATAGACAACGCAAGAGCACTTATTTCGAGTGTCCGGTTTCATGCTTAATGTGGCTTCTGTCGCAGCAAGCTAATTTATTTAAATAAAAACAACAACATAATAAGTCAAGACCTTAATTCTAGACTTTTATAGAAAAAAACGTAGTCTATTTTGTATAGTAACTTGGTTGCGTATAACTAAACAGAGCGTATGACGTCATAGTGGGGAGTCAAAAAATGGCACGCTTAGTTTTCAAACGAATCTTGATACTTATCTGGCTTAACTACATATATCTGTGGGTAATCCGCTGTCGAAAAAACTTAGGTCAATCCTGTAGCAAGTCGCCGTAGAAACAGGACGCTTTGAAATCGACTGCAACTTGTTTGGTCTTTGCTGAAAACTGCAGTCAGTTAGGATGTGTCGTCAACTGTAGCCGTAAGCGTAGCCGTCTCTTAGCCTTAAATTATGTTTATTTTACAAATTTTAGTAAAAAAAAAGTGATTGCATGTACTTTTACGTAATTCGTTTTTTTTTGTTAGAAAAAAAACTAAAACCAAAAAACCATTTTTCACGTGTCAGTTTTTTTAAACTAGTTGAGGTCGGTGTTTCGTACCTTACAACTCTGAGCCGAAACATACTCAGAAGTCCAGACAGAAGTCTTAGTCACATGAGGACTATGCAGATGAGTGTCTGAGATGGTCTTTTGAAGAAAGAACCACACAGATTTGAGTGATTTTTCAGTGATCGTGTAGCTCGACTCATAACTCAAGGAGCTCAACGACTCGATGAAGAACCAAGCATGTATCTAATCTATCTATCTAATATAATAATAAATATATAAAAGCGAAAGGTCACTGACTCACTCATCACGTAATATCGAAAACCGCTTGACGTTTAAAGATGAAATTTGGCATGGAGGTGCAGGTTTATAGTTAGTAGACGTCCGCTAAGAAAGGATTTTGTGACAGGGCCAGATTAAGAAGGTCTAAAGGCACACGCAAGTTTGTATGAAAGTCCTTCATTTTTTGTGCTACAAACTGTATGAAACTTTGTCCACGCGAACGCGAAGTTGCGAGCAACAGCTAGTGGTTGGTCGACTCTTCTCGTGACCAGAGGGCTGGCCTATTTCTGGGTCAAAGAATCAGCATCGCCATTCAACGTGGCAATGCTGCCAGCCTTCTGGGCACTATTCCTGTTGACAGCGATGTGGACGAATTTTTGACGCCCTTTAATACTTTTCTTATTTACTTCACTAGTCCAAATAAATATATATCACTTAATAATGATATTATGTCGTGTGGAAAGATTTGAGTATGAGAGTGTAAGGGCAGACCAAAGAAACGATGAGAAGGATTGAGTGAAAGATGATATGAACAAAAAACTTTTTTGGAAGTCGGTTTTTTTTTTTGCAAAAAAGTTTTTATTTTACCCTTTTTAGTTATCGTATCACACAAATTGACAAACTTGACAAATCCTTGTCAAGTATCAATTTCGCAATTTCTTTTACTTGGATGACATTTTTTCCAGTTATTTTGATTTCAAAACCAAACTGCTGAACCGATTTTCATGAAATTTCTATGGGACCAATCGGGAAGTAAAACCATTCAGATAAAAGTAGAATTTTTTAAATCGGTTCATAAATGACGGAGATATGAGGTAACAAACACAAAAAAAAAACATACAACCGAATTGAGAACCTCCTCCTTTTTTTGAAGTCGGTTAAAAAGGGGACAACTCATGAGATGGTAATGATGACCAATAGAACTGTATGGATGATGAAAAATATCGCGCTGACCCCAAATACATTGCGGTAACGGCAGGAGTGCTTATGATGTTAAGGGGCCATCCATAAATTACGTCACACGAATTTCATGATTATTTGACCCCCCTCGTCCTTGTCACAGCTGGTCACATTTGTGAAACATGTCACATACACTGTTTTAAGCTTTCACGGTTTATAACGGAACTTACACTATCCCTTACGGGTTATATTCCGCGATGAATGTTTATATATTGAGCTCCCGATATTTCGACGCTGTTGCAAGCGCCATGATCACGAGATGACAAAACAAAAAACAATACAATATAAACAATAATTGCGGAATATATCCCGTAAGTGATAGTGTAAGAACACGTCACATAATTTGCAATTTTGCATGTCCATACAGACGGAGTTGGAAATATTTTCAAGTTTTTCGTTAATAGTTCAAATTTAGTTTTCTAATACTTAGATTTTTAAAAGTGTGACGTCACGAAATTTAGGACCCACCTACCCCTTGTCACACAATGTCACACTTCGTCTACCCCTCCCTCCCCCTGAACGTGTGACGTAATTTACGGATGGCCCCTAATAAAGATTCATTGCCTTGGTGGGCCGTCATTAATTTACCTCTTTTCTTTGGTTTAGAGAAATACTCCGATGATTACTTTGTTAATAGCCTAGATTTGAGCTAGGGTAATGTTGTTCTTAACACGGAAGAGTTTGTATGACAACCATCATTAGACTCAATAATGTCCACCATGTTGTAATTTTGATGGATTGAATAGTTATCGACATACAGAATATAATGATGTTGAGATACTTAGCTAACATATTGTACTACTGCTCACAAAATCGTGAAGCATAGAGCGGACATTGAGAATATTGACACACGAATGGATGCTACCTGACAAACGTATGTGTGACACTAGACTAGTAACAACTATTGGATTATGTTTTTCTTCGACAATTCCAAGGTCGGGCGTAGTGTTTTTGGCTTCCAATAACAAGTTCTTTTCCTTTAAGTGCTATTTTTATGGCGAAATATGTCACTGCACTACGTATTATATTTACCATCTTTTGTACCACATTTAACGCAAAAAAATATATTTTAACTTTGACTTTCCATCAAAAATTTCTCACCACAGACAAAAAAAAGAGAAACACACAAGAAAATTTCTGGCCACAGAGTCTGAATTTGTGTCCGGTTGACGGCAATAGGCTCGCCCTATATTACATTAGGCTGATACATAACTGACGAAATGTGGGTGTAATATTAAGTATAGCTTTGCCTAACCATTCGGGGATTCCAAAGCGTGATTTGTGTTACGGTACCTGCCCGGATTCGAGACGCATTACACACTGGGCCATCATGACATACCATCATGGACCTAGGCTTTTACCAACTATGTTTGTGTCGCTTTCTAGTCCATCTGGATACGGCTTTGTACTAGTATTTTTCATGGAGTGACTGTCTATCTGACCTCCATAACCCAGTTCAAGATACTCTTTGGTAAGACTGTATATAAATAATAAATAAATAAATATCGCTGGACATTACACACAGCGCCATCTAGTGCCACACTAAGCAACGAGGCTTGTGTCGTGGACACCAGATAGTTGATATACTACATAGATACTTTTTGTTTGTAAATACATACTTATTATACATATAAACATCCATGACTCGGAAACAAATGTCCATGCTTATCACACAAACACTTGCTCCTACCGGGATTCGAACCCGGAATCCTATGAACGTAAGGCAGCCTCACTACCGCTGCGCCATTCGGGTCGTCAAATATCGTCAAATATCGTATACTAAATAATAGTATAGGGTATATACATACCCTATACTATTATTTAGTATACGATATCCATAAGTAAGACTGGTTGTCCGAGTTTCGGGCTACTTACTACTCGTAACGACTGTCAAAGCGACCTAACGTGCTTTCCGAGGCACTGAGGGAACTCGGTAGTTAATCGATGCTCACCCATCCTCGGACGGACCTCGGCAAGTGTTGCTTAACCTTGAAGCTTTGCCTGTTCTTATGTAGCCACGAGCCCATTTCACAAACGACAAGCCCTGATTACAAAACATCTAAATTCTAGCAATTTCGTCCTCTTAGTGAATGGGTCTCGTGCGTCGATAAATTATAGTCGCACGACTGTCACACACATCTCTGCTTATACCCCTACCATCACGATTGTTGTTGGCATGTCGGTTGCTCCATAGCTTTGGCAGTTATTGTCAACGAAGGACTAAGAAATAAACGTATTGGAATGGGTAGCTACATTCCTTTTGTAGCGAGAGTATCCCAAGACGTGCACCTCTGATTCATGTGCGTATTGTATAATTATCATAAGCTTCGGTGAAGGAAAACATCGTGAGGAAACCAAACATGCCTGAGAGATATTTCTCGACGGCATGTTAATGCCAAGTCAGAGGCCCATCATGGGGGCATAAAATCTCTGACACCAGGTTAGGCACTAACCACACGATAAAGAAGAAGATAGCGACAGTGCCGCCCACATACATAAAGACACGAATGCATCGTCATTACTTCCCTACCCTTTTTCCATTCTCAACGCCATACTTCACACAGTCCATCCATAGTTTCTTTGATCCTCAAATATGGCCAGAGGGGTGATGGCTGATCTTCAAGTTATGCTCGTGAACGGGTGCTGCTTGTGGTGGCTGGCGTCTTGTTGACCAGGTTTTTGTTACTGTTTTAGTAATTTGTTTTTATTTTAGTTTTTTTCAAACTCAAACTCAAAGCATTTATTTCAATTAAACCATTACAGGCACTTTTGAATGTCAAAACACAAAAAATAAACTAAGCTACAGTCCCAGTCACAGGGCATAATAACTTGTGAAAGTACTGTAGTTGCCCATTCGAAAGCGTAGATCTCTATGGAGAAGAATGGGCAAGAAACTCCATGGACACTCTTTTAAATCATTATGTTGTTACAAAGTCTCGGTTACATCATTCATGTCGAGATTAAACATATATGTGAGAACTTTTTTGTACTATGGTCCTAGTTTATCATTTGTGACTTCAAGTTACTGCTGTATGTATAACCCTACATTGCACGTGTAAGCGGGCACGCCCTTCATGCCTGGTGGCTTTATTTATGCTTGAAGATATAAATTTATTTTTTAAACCGATTTCAAAAAGAGGAGGAGGTTCTCAATTGAGTTGTATTTTTTTTTCGTTTTAATTTTTTCTTTTTTTTTTGTGGATGTTACCTCATATCTTCGTCATTTATGAACCGATTTGAAAAATTCTTCTTTTATCTGAAAGGATATACTTCCCGATTGGTCCCATAGAAATTTCATAATTTCATCAAAATCGGTTCAGTAGTTTGGGTTTTAAATCAAAATAGCTGGAAAAAGAATATGTCATCCAAGTAAAAGAAATTGCGAAATTGATACTTGACAAGGATTTGTGTGTGATACAAAAACTAAAAAGGATAAAAAACTTATTTGCAAAAAATAACCGACTTCCAAAAAAAAAAAAACACAAAAAAGGTGAAAACTTTACTTTCGGAAGTCGGTGCCAAAAAATTCAATGAAACAAACAATAGTCACCGACTTCCGAAAGTGAAGTTATTTTTCACTTTTTTAGTGTTTTTTGGGAGTCTGTTATTTTTTTGCAAAAAAAGTTTTTATTTTGGTGTGTGCTACCTGACATGACATGTGACAATAATTTAATTGAATGGATTCTTTGTTTATATTAACTCACACACTATTGTATAAAGTCTGGTTCTTCTAACCTAACAGACAGATGTGTTGCTGGGGACTTTGTTTTGCCACTTCTTCTTCCCAGCTGAAACACTAGGAAGTGGCAAAGGGCGTGCCATTTAGGGGACTGTCTCTTGTAAACTTTGCCGTTCAAATAGTGCTGATTATCAGCCGAATTTGAATAAATGACTCTTAATTTGATTTTTGATTTTGGTCTTACAAATAAGCATACTTAAAACGATCCTCCGCTCTCGATTCCTCTGCATCACAATACCTCAAGGAAGAAGATGTAAGGTGGGTGGACCATGGAAGGCCATGCTCCTTCGAAGGCCAATTATTAAAATTTCGTAGTTATTGCCATGTGATGACAAATTCCTTCTATCTACGTAAACATCCACCGAACTAGAAATCACAGACGCGGCGGTGAATCGCTCGCGCCACTATTTTGGCAGTACGGTCCCTTGCTTCATTGATATCGGAAATCGGCGACGTTAAAATAAGGTGGGTGTACCATAGAAGGCCACTCTAACAAATAAATAGTTATTATTCGTTTATTTACTGGATAAATGAAACTAACAAATATTTAAGTAATACTTTGTTTTATTACGTAATATATAAACCACTTCTTTTTATTGTAGATTTAATGGCTATTTATTAACTTTTAGTGTTAAATGACTGATTTATTATAATGGCCTTCTAAGGAGCCTTGTTCCTAGCAAGGCCATTTTTAAGAGTTCAATGAAACTTAAGTTTAATCAATATTGATCAAATCTGAAATTTAAAAAAGTGGTTTATATTTTACGGAATAAAACAAAGTATTACTTAAATATTCGTTCGTTTCATTTATCCAGTATATGAACGAATAATAACTGTTTATTTATTAGAGTGGCCTTCCATGGTACACCCACCTTAGGCTTATTAATAAATGAAAGAAATAATAAATTAGTCACTTCATTTTATTGTAGTTGAATGTTGAATCACAGTCTAAAGAAACAAAAAGTATACATTTAAAGGCGAATGCTGGTTGGGAAGTGACCTTATTCATAAAATTACATATTTTTTCTGTTGTATGAATATTGTTCACATAGCTTGGATAGCATTATTTTGATAAAACGTGGACAGAAACTAAGGAGACACCTAAATTAAAGCGCGCTGTTGGAATATGAACTCTCGAGGTTCCTTGTATTGTTATTTAACAGTCAGAGACAAAAGTGTTTAGAACGTTTAAAGCTTTTATTATTTTTATTGTACTTATTATTTTTCAACCCTGATTCCAGCTGGTAAATAAACTCAAAACTTTTGTTGATGACTGTACAATTTATTGTACAAACGTTTGTTACGAAAATAGTCAAAACCCAACAACTAAAATTAATTAACTTTTAAATAATTCATAATAATACAATTTATTCGGATTTATAAACACTACAGAGTTTCACTTTTATTAAAATAACAACATTTATTGAACGAAAAAATATTAAAAAAATAATAGGCAGACTCGATTTATAAGGGGGTTTACACACGAGCGGGTAAGCGCTGCGTTTTAACCGCTTAGCGGTCCAGCCGCTGGCTAGTGTCTTTAGGGTTTCTTTTAATACTTTTATGATATTAAAGGCTTGTATCACGATCTCTTCTTTTTTTAAATACTATAATATATATATTTTTGGATAATTGTTTTAAAAAGATTTGATAATTACTATAAAATATTTTAAGATCCTATTGTACATTTCGAAACAGTATTAAGTAACTAAAGCTTTTAGTTTTCATTGTTTAATCAATAATAATGATATTATAGTTAAACGCCCAGTTTTTAAAACGAAAAAAAAAAACAATTGTCAAGCGCATGTAACCTGCTGTGATTGTAGAATGACATTATCAACGGCAAATAAATCGCATCACTTAACTTGTCCATTTTTACATGTCGATATTTTCATTCGAGAAGCCGTGTGTAAGTGTCCCATATACATTAAAATGATTACATTGACAGCTTAGTAGGGTAAGTTAACAAGTAAAATTCTGTCCTATTTACAAAGAAATACTGGCAAATTAAACAACATTATTATTTTGACCGATTCCTATATTTTATCCACGCTTAGATATTCGTTGGTTTATTATTTGGAGGCTTTCTATGAAATAAAACGTTCTAAACTTTGACAAGTACATATAATATTACTTAAAAAATCTATTTAAAGCCCCACTTTGGGATAAAAAACAAAATCAAATAATAGAATGTTCATTTTATAGGAACCGGCACCCTAATTGCATAACACACTTTCAATCACAATACAAAATACATTGAAGGGTACTCTTAATCCATTGCTTCGTTGGTATAAAAAACCGTGTGCTTGACGACGTAAATAACGCAATGAATGTTGTTAACTGTCAAAAGGAAAGGCATTGCCATTGTAAGTCTGTTAAGTAACTACCCCGCGGGTTAATCATTTCTACATTCGTCTCTAAGTTAAAAGAAGCGTAAAAACGTTGGACAACCGCAGCGTTCGACAGCGGAGTGTGGTAGAGCCCTAATTAAAAACTTAATTATTATCAGGAACATCCAGTTAAGTATACTCGACGCTTTGTGGGTTTGCTTGTTTGGCTATCCGGCCTGAAACAATTGGAAAATGTTGTGTTAGTTATTGAAGTCACAACCGGAGGAAAATTTGAAGCGTTTTGGGGTAAGAAGGTGAATAGAGACACGCTAAGAAGTTTACCTCACCTTTAATTACAGATAACTGAATAAGATTCTAAACAAGCTAATAAAGAAAGAATAATAAAAATATGTACACGTACAGTATAGAAAGGGGGGTAAACTCGTCCACATCGCTATCAACGGGAAAAGTGCCCAGAAGGCTGGCAGCATTGCCATTCAACGTGATAATTCTGTTATTTTAGCAAAAAAAAAAAAAATAGGCCAGGTTCCCTAGTCACGGGAAAATTCAGCCAATATCTTGACGAAATCCCGATTTACTGATTAATATGTGAGCACATTGGCACATACTGCCTCTTTGGTTTAGTGGTTGCAATCTCGACTGCTGAGCATGAGGTCTTGACTTCAATTCCTGAGTCGGGAAAATTGTTATTTGGTTTTTTTCATCAGGAATATCTCAGTAGCAAACACCGAGTCTGGATTTGTGTGTGTGGCAATAGGCTCGCCCCCTATTAAATTGAACTTAAACATAAGTGGCGAAATGTGGGTGTTCTATTAGGTACACTCTGTCTAACCCTTTGGGGATTACAGGCGTGATGTTATGTAGATTGGAAAGCCAACTAAAAGAAGTCGTGTCCTTTAAATTAATATTGAGTATTAAGAACTCACTTTAAATATTGAAAGGAATTGGTCTGTCTTGGTATGGACATTTAATGAGGAGGGATGAAACGCATGTTACTAAAAGAGTGATGGATGTAAATGTTAATGGATGGAGAGGGAGAGGAAGGCCAAAGAAAAGATGGATGGATTGTGTGAGGAATGATGTGAAAGAGAAAGGAGTAAATGATGCCGTGACGTCTGACAGGGGAGAATGGAAGAAGAAAACGTGTTGCGCCGACCCCGAGTAGAATGGGACAAGGACAGGAAGATGATGATATCAAACTCACTTTAGCTGGGTAAACGAACGTCTTAGCGAGTTGCGATCCGAAGACGTTGGTCGCTTGGCAGGAGAACTCGCCCATGTCGGCCCAACGGAGAGACGATATCACCAGCTCGCCCGAGCGAAGCACCTGGGGATTCACAGCGGTGATTAGTAATTTTGTTATAACGTAAAGTACAGGGATAAATTAAATCAGTTAGCAAAACTGCGCAAATGTGGTTTGTATTGTTAAAACGTTCAAAGTTGCAAACTTTTCCGTTTTGCAACGTTCTCTCTCATCTTTTGATAAAAAATGCACTTTTATTTCTGTAGGTATTTAAAACATTTACTGCAGTTTATAACTTTTATCAACCCGGGAATCGAACCCAGATTAAAACATCTACTCTCAACAACAATACCAATAAAGGAGTGACCATATTTATCGACGCGGAATCGGCTAGAGCCAACCATATTTATATCCCTGCAAAAAAGCGAAAAAGACTTCATTCGTCTCGTTTTTTTGGAAGATGTAACTCGCTTCCGCGTCGGACTATTCACTTGTACCCGATTCCGGGATTTCATTTCATAACACAGACAAAAAATATTGAAAAAGAAATGTCTTACCTTCATCCTGCTATCCTTCCTAATAAGCGCGCCTTTATTATCTCTCCAGGTGACGTGAGGTCTGGGGTGCCCCTTGACCCGGCACGGGAGCACAATGTTGTTGCCTATCGTGTCCACGTACATCTCATACGTGACGACGATGCGAGGTTCGAGAGGATATAGCTTCGCGCGCTCCGATAGTGAGGTGCTGCCATCTGTTGGGGAGTAGCGGAATTAAAATTCGAACATGAAAGTACAAGTCAAAAAATCCTTTAGTTAGATAGCTTTTGCTCGCGGCTTCGCTCCCGTTATGTACGGAATTACCCACGGGAAGGTTTTTATGTAGCTTATCCCGTTAGTGAAGGAATTTTCGCCAAAGATTTTCCCCTTAACTCACAATAAAAACATTAGTACAGATATAATATCATGTTGACCGACCTTGACAAACGTTGCTTAGCCACGAATTATTACCTCAATCTGTATTATTCCTATTGAAAAAAAAAACAAAAACACTGCGCAACCCGGGAGTTGAACCCAGATCTTCATGATCAGCTGTCGCTTGCGTCTAGGTATCTTAAGTTTAATCAGTAAATCAAATCTAAGTCAATCAATTATGTTACAATTTATCTCACCTGCACTATAAACAACAGTGGTAGCCCTGGCCGTCTTGGAGCCAGCAGTGACCAGGCACGTGTACACATCGTGGCCCATCGTCCTCGTCACCAACAGGGTCGAGATGACCCGCGCGAGAGAACTGGGGTTGCTGTCTATGAGTTCATTTGACTCTACGTCGTACTGAAAGAGAGAAGGAAGATGTTATTGGTGCTGCCATCTAGTAGCGAGTAGCAGAACTAATTTCGATTGAAGAAATTTCAATCTTGTTGAGTTGGAAACAAATTTGATTTCAGAATGACTAATATTTGGTACTGTTAAGGTTTTAAATTTTGCGGGTGAAAAGTTATTTAAAAAAAAAATGTTTACTTGATACGAGTGCTGGTCTCTAGTAGCTAATAAAAAAGTTACGAATGTTGATTCTCAAGAAGCGATAGGCAAAGGTCCACCAGTTATGTTTAAGTCTTCCATCAAAGAGGACCGTCCCTCAATACTAGTTATATTTCAATCACTGGCAAAAACCCACCGGAAAAAAATCGGTAACAATTTTCTAACCTAGGAATCAAACATTAGCAGTGGAGTTAGACTAGCGAGTTTATTTATTTATCAACATTAAATACTATGTCATATATTGTCCCAAGATCAACCTTTTTGTTTTCATAAATAAATTAAAAAGATTTTTCTCCCTCACCTCATAAACCGGCGCGTCGTTTTTAAACCAGTGTATAGATGGCGCTGGCGCGCCGACCGCGTCGCACGTTAATTCTAGCACATCGCCACTGTTGTGCACGTACGACGCTGGAGGGCGCTGAGTTATCGTGAGGAAGCGACGGGCTCCTGGCTGTTGTTTTGAAGGGGCTACTGTAATAGAATAATTGAAATTAAGGTTTAGGGCTTTAGGCACGTAATTATATAGATTGGAGAAGGTTTTGTAGGTTCTTTAAAAAAAGCGTGAGCAGAGAAATTAGCTTAGGTTCACGATATAAAACTAGCCCAGGTTTAAAGTTCTTTTTCAGTGTAGTTGGGCGTTTTCAAATGAAAAATTAGTACCACTTGCTAAGTCAAAGAATTTGATCAGTTCCGAATAAGTTTCAATCCGACATTGCAGAGCTTTTACTACTTTCGCCACTCGACAAGAGATGGCGTTACGAAGAACAATTTAAGCTTCATGATACGATCAATTTTCATGAGAACACATAGTTTTGGCTTCTAAAAGACATAGTTATAGATTATCCAAATTAAATAAGTAATATAAATTAGTAGTAGTATTGTAGGTATTAGGTGCTGCACAATAATTTTGAACACATAACATCGCCTGGTTTCGCCAAAGGGTTGGGCAGAGAAATACGATGCAAAGTAAATCGAGCGAGTCTATTACCATCACCCATGTACAAAACATTATTCCTAGCTGCTACTAAGAGTGTCTTGAAAAATTTAATGTCTATCAAAAAATTCGCTATCTTTCTGGATTTTCTTTCTGATCTCGATTTGTGTGCATATAATTACCAAAACCTTTGAAGCCCCGAAAATGCCAATGTGAAAACTAACCTAATATCTATATGAAAATTATTTTTTATTCGTATTTTATGGGCTGTCATACCGTTCATCCGATTGCGATAAAACTTTGTCAACTTGCGGGATACATAGGCAAAAAAAGCGCAGGCGAAGTGGCGGGCGACACCTATTTTATTATAACATAAAATATAAAGGGTGTAAATCAAAGTGTAAATAGACCTTTAACGAAACCGAGAGGCACTTCATTTCTCCAAGTCATTGCGATCAACTTTTTGTTCTGGACCATACCTGGAAACTTTCTAGTTACGGAGATAGAGATAGTACTTCAAAAAACCTCCATCACCCGTTTATTATTCAATGCAATGCATGCATTAACACAATGTTTTGAGCGAGTTTTACCGTAAAACGTGATTTTTTACCCAAAAAAAAACATCGTTTCCCAGCAATATTTTTTGCGTAGGGTTATTTAGTTTGATGTACAGAATGCTTGGTAGACGGCTTCGTGAAGGGTCCGTTTACACCTTGTATTTACAGTACCCACCATTATGTTCAATACTATTATCTAATTCAGACAAAAGTCTCATGTGTTTGTTGACGTTCGCCGACCGCCCTGCGCCCAGCAACGCCGTCGTCGCGAACAATAGCACCAGATACATCGTCAATTAATAAATTACTATATAATAGCAGAGATTCAAGTAAAGGAGTTATCTGGAACAATAGAGAAAATACGTTAGTTACATCATAAATATAATATCACACCTGTAATATCCGAAGGGCTAGGCAGAGGCACCTGAATAAGAGGGAGCAAGCCTGTTGCCATCAAACCGGTACAAATACAATCTTTGCGTTGCTACTCAGATATTCCTCGTGAAAAAAAAACTAACGGCTCTTCGTACCACACGGGAACCCAGGACCTTATGTTCAGCAGTATCGCTTACGACAACTACACTAACGAGTAAACATGCCGCTAGTATTCACGGAGGGATAAGCAGAGGTTTACAGTCGGCCGTGCGCAGGGTAACACTTTTACGTTTAACTGGCCTAGCACAGTACGGAGCCTCAATAGAATAAGAGGTCAGCTTATACTGGTAACGTTATCTATGGCCGTTGGCCTGTTGTATAGTGCTAATGAATACGTCATTCATTTCGCCAGTTATGTTTAATTGTCACGCGAGGTTCCGAGATATTACTGAGACAGTAAACATAAACCAAACATCACACCTGTAATCCCAGAAGGGTTAGACAGAGGTGTACCTAATAGTTGTTGCTTTATATAAAAATAGTATGATGTAAGTATAGAATATGCCTAAGCTCTAAGGATTATATATTTTATCTGTGGTTGCTCTTATGTCTATGGTCAACCTCTATGCGGCGTTCCATTGTGATTATATTTTGTTCAAGAGAACACACGTTTTTTCATTTCAAGTTTATAATAATAGTACACCCACATTGCGCCAGTTATGTTTCAAGTCCCATGTAATAGGGGCGAGCCTATTGCCATTAACTAGACACAAATCCAGACTCCGTGGCTGCTACTGAGAAAGTATCCGATGGAAAACCGCAATAAAACTTTTCTCAACCTGTTCTGAAAAAGTGTTATTGAGTTATTGAAGATTTTATTTATTTATTTATTTAAAATTCATGTACAATAGTGGTACATAGGCGGACTTAATGCCACAAGGCATTCTCGACTAGTCAACCTTTGGGTTAAATTGGACAAAATTGTGATAGGGTACAAAAAATAAAATAAAAATAAGAATACTACTTGTTTTCGAAAATGTAGGTATATACTTTTATAGATACTAATACACATATACAATTGAAATAAACTAATAAATATTTTAACAAATACCAAAATAAAAAACGATAAACCTGATAATAATTACTATGACAAGACTTCTAGGTAATTGAGAGCTATTTACTTTGACTTAGATAGTGGTTCCGAACTTTTCTTTTAAAAGTGAATTTGTTTTCAGCTTTTTTAATGGCAATAGGTAGCGCGTTCCAGAGCTTTATAGTTGAGAAAAGAAAGATAATATGGCTTTATAGTTGAGAAGATTTTCACCAGGAATTTCATTTTAATCGAACTCAGGACTTCACGTTAAGCAGTCGCGGTTACAATCACTAAACCTAAGAGGCATTCCACCCATACATAATTACTATTCCACTATTCCAATACTCTGTCAAGAAAGTACTGGGAAACGAATTGATCATCGTTTATACACAAAATGTTAGTTATTCATCCAAAGTTATTTTATCGTCTTCAAAGTATGCTCCTTCAGAAACGATACACTCACGCCATCGAAATAATCAAATCATCAAAACATTTTTTAAACGCTTTTTCCGGAATTGAGTTCTGTTCTCGCCGCGAATTCTCCTTTATGTCTTCTACCGAATGAAAACGGGTGCCACGAAGTGATAGCTTGAGTTTAGGAAATAGAAAGAAGTCGGCTGGAGCCATATCTGGTGAATAAGGTGGTTGCTCGATGGTATTTGTTGAGTTTTTGGTCAAAATTCGTTCACTATGACGGCCTTGTGCGAAGGCGCATTATGTGGTGCAAAATCCTAGAATTTTCTTCCCACAAATCTGGCCTTTTTTGTCGAATTTGTTCTCTTTAACGCCGCATAACGCTCAAATAATATTCTTTATTTACTGTTTGACCTTCGGGCAAGAATTCCGAGTGCACAACACCGCGATAGTCAAAGAAAACGGTCAACATGACTTTGACTTTTGATTGACTTTGGCGTGATTTTTTCGGTTTCGGTTCAGTTGGAAGGCGCCACTCCGAAGCTTGTTGACTAGTTTGCATGTCAAACTCTTAAACCCACGTATCGAGTAGCCGAGCGGCAACATGTTTCATACCCAAGTGATTATTTTAAATGGCAGGGATCGCCTCGTGAGACACAGAAAGTTCAGCTATGTGTTGCAATGCAAGGCTATGTCTCTCAAACTTGAACTTGAGGATTTTCAGTCACTATTTCCTTTTGCGTTATTAACTTCAGTTGAAGACGTTGATGGCCTACTAGAGCGAGACAAATCTTCCATCACATCTCAATCGCTTTTAAACGCTTTGTACCACTCATAAGCACGTGTTTTTGATAAAATCGATTCACCGTAAGCCTTCTGTAATATTTTCAGGGACTCCGAACACGAAATTCTATTGGCGATGCAAAATTTAAGACAAAATCTTAGTTCGATGTTTTTGTCCATTATGAAATTTACAATACACACTAGATACGATCTAACTAAAAACAGCACTGTATTTAATCTAAACAACAGATGCAACTCAAACTCCGCGCCAAAATGGAAAACAGTTGTGCCAATCTAACACAAAAAAAAAAAAATTGAATTTGGAACCATAAACAAATCATTTATTCCCGATACTTTTTTGACTGAATGTATACTAGAAACTTACTAAACAATAGTTGTCAGGGTCTTTTCCTTAAGGTAACTTGCAAACAAATAAAAAAAATATCTCCGCACTGAATATTTCGAAAGCATTATCTTATCTTATCTTTGCACGAGAATTTCACGGAAATCGGTGCAACAATTACAGAGATATTGACGCGAACACGTGGGATATTCGGAGGCGTGTCAATGGTATAAAAAGGGTCTCCAAAAATCCAGTGATTCATCCCACAAACATTTTTACACGTTACAAAGCTATAAAGTGTCCCTTTTAAAAGAATTTTTATGTCCTTCCGGCTAACAACAGCATTTGGGTCCCAAATTAGGGTGGGATGCACAATTGATGTCCATGCAAGATTATTCTATTGCGATAAATACCTTGTTACGGTAAATAAGAGTTGGGCTCGTTTTGTCAAATATTGACTTCGTTAGTAAATAATGTAAGTAAATATTTTGACGTCTTACTTAAAAAAGTCAATGTTTTAGATGGCAAATATTTACATACATCTCGATTATTTATTTACCCACTAAAAAAACTACCAAAGTTATGAAAAACAAGTAGGTTTAAAATCTGTTTAAAAGCAATTGATCAATGGATCATTTATTAATTAAACATAAAAAACGTTATTTACTTTAACTACGCTTGTCTATCACTTTAAAATTGTTGTAATATCTTTAGCAAGCCTGCTGGCAGAAATCTATACTAATATTATAAAGCTAAAGAGTTTGTTTGGTTGAAAGCGCTAATCTCAGGAACTACTGATTCGAATTGGAAAATTATTTTAGTGTTGGATAACCCATTTATCGAGGAAGGCTATAGGCTATTAAACATCACGCTGCGACCAAAAGGAGCGGAGCATTAATCAAAAATGTTATGCAGACGAAGTTGCGCCGGTCAGCTAGTTTAAAATAAACTGTGCCTTTGTACTCTAAGTCGTGTTATGTTGTTTCCTTAAATTTTCTCTTGTGTGAGTAATGATGAATAAGTAAATAATTTGAAAAGAGTCCTTGGAGTTTCTTGCCAGTTCTTTTCCATAGAGATCTACGTTTTGGAACGGGCTTTATCTTTCTGATTAGTAAGTCAGAGCGATGAAGCCCGTAAACCATTTACAGGCACCACACAAAACATTACAGGCATTAAACTATTTACGGTCACAAAACAACTATTTGCAAAATAACTAAACAGTCCAAAAGTGCCTGTAAATAATTTAATAGAAACAAATTATTTTTTTCGTACTTTTAACCCCAAAAACCGTACAAACAGACTAAAGGATTACTCACTGCACCCACAAGACTACTAACGACTTACATTGACGTAGTTTTAAGCGGTACTATTGTTTGCATATCAGTTCACACAATCTGAGTACATGATCAGATTTATCAATGAAACTAATGACGTCACGTGGGGTTTCCCTGTTGATAAACTAGCAGCGCTTGCGACTTTGTTTGTATTTCAAACTAATTTTGCCCGCAGTTTCGCTGCATTAGCTGTTTTGAATGTAGGTAGCCTAACATTCGGGGATAATATAACTTCGCATAAGTAAAATAATTTTCGAAATTAGATCAGTAGTTTCTAAGATTACCTACATACAAATTTCCTCTTTATAATAATAGTATAAATGTGAAGTTACGTTTTGTTACGGTCAATGGATTTAGGAAAAATGACACACTAAGGAAATTAAATCTCTCAGACCTTTTGTTTGTAAGTATATCAGAGGTTTGGCTGTGTTTTATATTTCATTCTTTTATAAAAGTCAGGACTTTCATAAAAAAAAAAGATTTTTCTAATTATTATTGTACTAACTTAGGTATGCTCGCGGTGTGGAATTAGCAGTTGTACCAGCGGTCGTATTTCCGAGTTAAAAAGTATCGTATGTGTTAATCCAAGGTATAAACTATCTGTGTGCCAAATTTCATCTGAATCTGTTAATTAGTTTTCACGTGAAAGAGTAACAAACATCCATCCTTACAAACTTTAGCGTTTATAATAGGTTAGATATGATAGGTCATTTTTTTGGCAGTGTGTCTATTTATTATTTATAAGTTTGCCTATGCTATGCCAAATTACTTCACATTTTTTTTACTATACTCCTTATTTGTTCATTAAATTGTATGCAACATAAGAGGTACAAAAATGCTAAAACGTTTTCAGACAGAAATATAATTTCAAACTGGTCGGACGATAATCGGTGAACTCACCCTCCTAACACATTTACTGCTTCTTTATCGCAATCTGCACGTGTCGTGGCAGGAAGTGAAGAATCCAATAGTTACAGATAACTGGCGGTTTTACCCTACCATAGCCAAATTTGTATTTTAATGAAATTGTTCACAAACACTTATAATAATGTTTACACGCAGCAACTTTTAAAAGTCATTTTCTCATACTGTACTGATTAACGTTTTACGTTTTCACGAATAATAAAATGGAAGAAAAAATGGATGAAATGGTCTTACGAAATAGGTCATATCTCAATGTAAAATTATTTCATGAGAAAATCGCTTTTAAATTTTACTAAGTGTATATTAGTACTCAGAGTATATTAGTGACATGACTGTACGTGTTTTACCTCAAATTCATACATGAAGTTTTTGTATGAAATTATTGTATAAGTACCCAATTAGTTATCTAAAACGAATTACACTGGTATTATTTTATTGCTAAATGATGTTCATTTCTTCATATTGTAAAAAAAAAATACGTTGGAAAATTTGTTGGTTATTTATCAGACTACTCTGAGAAGAAATGCAGCCGAATCAAACTCAGACGTCACAACCTCTTTTCAAGTCCTGACTTATCTTGGTCACGCCATATACATATGTGACCATGTAGATGTGGTAAATACAAGGTGTAAACGGACCCTTCAAGAAGCCGTCAACCAAGAATTCTGTACATCAAACTATAAGTAACTGAACTATAAGTGAGTGTCCATGGAGTTTCTTGCCCATTTTTCTCCATAGAGATCTACGCTTTCGAATGGGCAACTACAGTACTTTCACAAGTTATTATGCCCTGTGACTGGGACTGTAGCTTAGTTTATTTTTTGTGTTTTGACATTCAAAAGTGCCTGTAATGGTCTAATTGAAATAAATACTTTGAGTTTGAGTTTAACTCTACGCAAAATTGATTGCTGGGAAACTTGCAACTTTGGCCTCCAATAACTCCGTATCTAGAAGGTTCCCAGAAAGGTCCACAACAAAAAAAATGTTTACAATGCCGGAGAGAAGAAGTGCATTACAGTTTCGTTAAGGGTACTTTTACACCCATTATACTGAAAAACAGTCAATTAGCCAGAACGACTCTTACACGTAACCAAGTTCTTGAAAAAGCTCGAGCAACAAAGCGCGACCTTCAGAAAATCGAACATTTGCCCTCAACTACGATAGCTAAAAAAAAGTTGTGCTTTAAAAACCTTCTCTTGGGTTCCACCGCATTAAAGTATTATATAGTCACATTTACTTTTAATTTATTCAGGCTTTATTTAGAATCTTATTAGTAATGCCGTTTAGATTGATTTTCAAAGGGCACCTATTCTAACATATAATAATGAAACATGACGCCTTTAATCCTCAAAGGCTCGGGCACAGGTGTACATATAGTACACCCACATTTATACATGAAAGATGAATCTTTCTTTTAACTGTGCAATTTCTTGTCTTGTCTTTCTTGTCTGTTTTGTTGTTGGTACACGTTTTTCTCAAATAATAAATTTAACCAGTAATTTGGAATAAAAAAAACGGAATATTGGCCAGATATTATAAAGATGTTCAATTGGGGAGGAAGTTACTTTTTGACTCATCTAATGAATGGAATGCCTTTAGCTTGCTAGTCACGTTTCGCCGATAAAAAGGCAATGTGTACAGAATTTTAATAGTTTTACAATTACATAATAATTATAATTTTGTATGTGACAACTTGGTGAATCATGGGTGTGCCACCGAATTGTCATCATTGTCGACTTTGCGTTTTTATTTAGCGGGTTTTGATGCGGATGTAAACGCAACGTAAATACGTCAATTAAAAAAATAAAAGAACCCGTTTCACATATGATATTTTCTTTTAAGAATGTATTCATATCTTTTCATGTTACTGATTGTGTTTGATAATTTATTGTAGTTTCGACGTATTTACGTTACGTTTACACCGCGTGCTCGTGCTGGGGTCTCTGTTCGCAAACCCGTCGACTTTAAAAAAATGTTTTACCACTTTTGAAAACTTAAAGCAAATAGACTTGCATTATTGTATCTGAATTTTAAAAACAAAAAGATGAAGCGAATAAAACACAGTCCTGGAAAAAGCCATAATAACTGTGAAAGTACTGTAGTTGTCCATTCAAAAGCGCAGATCTCTATGAACAAGAAGGGTAAGAAACTCCATGGACACTTTTTTACACAAAAAATCCAATAGCAAGAATTTCCAGTAAATTTATACTTCACTACAATTATTTCTATTATACAGTTACATTGACAAAAACTTCTCAGAACCCAGATGAAGTTGCATTCCACTGGCGGTAACGATGTTGGGCAAGTTGAAATGTATGTATTAGACTGTCGGAACCTAACGAAAAGCTTCTGTCAATTCTGTTTATACTTTTTAAATAAATATGAAACGATTCGAAATAGATTGTCAATTGTCTATGGCTTCAGGGACTCTGGGTTCTGTATTTGACGAATCAATTTTGTAAAAGATAGCCAGATCAACAATGGTTTAAGTTAACGTGAAGAAATCTTTAGGCAATTTTTTTCAGGACTTTGACACTTTAGCTGTCAAAAGTTGATTCAAGATTTCTGTTAGAATTATAAAGATTTTATCTCTGAAAACTTTATAGCAGCAAACGTGTGCTAATTTGTTATTTCACTAATGTAAATAATCTTCATCTTAGCGTGTCGGCAGCAATCTAAATTGTGTCGGCCCAGAACTGAGCCACTTGTTTGGCGCCTTCAGTAGCGTCTATCAGTTCCTGTAGTGAACAAGCATCAGGACACGCAGGACACGACATTAAGTGCCCCATCGTTTATGGAACAGCACCACATTTACATTCCAGGGCAGAGTCATTAATGAATCTCCACCTGAGCTGGTTTTCCTTGCTGCGGCCAACCTGCCTCCTCTATTTAAAGACTTACAGTTTATGTAAATAATGAAGTTCATACATTCACGCTGATTTCAGTTATAAAATACACGAAGCTTTTACGTTATTCTACAGGTATATTCTGTGTTTATATAAAAATCTCCCACATTTTTTGTTCAAGAACATAGGTTATTTATATTTTGATAATTAAATTATTCAGGTAGGTTTTAATTTAAGTTATTCGATTAGATTTTCGTTTTAAAACTAGTTATAAATTTTGCAATTGCGTAAGTTTATGAAATTGATGTACGTGAGAACTCTTATGCAAATACATAAATTTTATACTCCTTAACACTGAAAGATTATTCTCATATTTTCTAGTAATGTTGATACGAATCACAAATTAACTGCACTGTATTTATAATCTTATAATAAAAAATAAGTACCTACCTGATAAAACTCCTGCCAAGCGTATCCGTCAAAAACCTCACACTTTAAAAATATAATTTAAAAAAAAATTAAGTAAAAAAAAACACGTTCAATCACAGCCAAAATAAAAAAAAGAACGAAAAAAATCAGTTCTAATTTTGAATTTGAATCACAATTCCCTGTTCCACGAGCTTAACGTCTTTTCACATGAGACCATCGGTCGATATGATCGGTGAATGAAAACTGTTTTAAGTGAACAGAAACTTATATAGGCGCTTGCGTTCGCGCAATTGATGGCGCCATGAAAATTTTAAATCGCACTCACTTTGACTTTGTAATGAACAAAGAAAGTTCGATTCGATGTGGTACTTACAGGATTTACATGATATTTCCTTTGCCTGTGTGTTTTTTTTTGGTAATGAAACTGGAATTATGCAGTATCCTTTGCCTGGTTTTTTTGCCATAAATGCGTGACATGGATACAGGAAAAAGTGCGTGAAAACTCTTTATTGACTGGCAACAAAAAAGGGAAATCTATTTTGAGTTTTTGGTTCAATTATTGTAATAGAAGTTTGGTCTCAATTACAAAAATCTAGATTTATCCGATTTATAACTGAAACATTATGAAAATAGGAGGAAAAATTGTATTTCTTCCGCCTAAACACGATTCAACACAAAGGGAAACCTGTCATTCATCTTTCCCAAACATTATGTTCTGTGAATAAAAGTTAATCCTTTCATAAAAAAAAAATATAATGCAATAGTCTTGCGTAAATGGATATAAAGGGTGTAGACACACCCTTGACGAAGCCAAAAGGTACTTATTCTTTCTGTCATAGCGATCATATTTTTTTGTTCTGGACCATACCTGGGAACCTCCTAGTTACGGAGTTATTGAAGGTTCAAAATTTTTCACACGATTTTTTTAATACAAGTTTTAAATATGTTAACTTTACTGTTTACAGTAAGTACCTCTATGACCCTGTACTATTCAATGCATCCATCGGCACAATGTTTTGAACGCGTAACATTGAGTCCTACAGTAAAACATGACTTTTCACCCCAAAAAAAAGCCGTTTCCCAGCAATAATTTTTGCGTAGAGCTACTTTATAGTTTGATGTACAGAATGCTTGGTTGACGTCTTTGTAAAGGGTCCATTGACTTGTATACGTAAGTATCACCATCATTCACCATTTTATTTTTATTTTTGACAATTGAAGTTATGTTAAACCTAAAGCTTCGGTTTAGTCTACCACGAGAGGGCTAGACAAATGACAATAACTTTTTATTAATCGTTTAGTACTTCAACAAATTGACATAAGCATTTCGATAGCTTCTGTCAAACGAACACATTTCTCACTTTTCTATCATCGATAACGCTGTGTTTTTTTAAATTTTTGGACGAATACAACCTTTGTTTTGCCACTCCTATAAGTATCTTTAATTTAAAGAATGGAATGCAGGCACGCTTTGTAGTTTAAAATTGATTTTGTACTCGCAACTAATGAGGAATGCGGCGATAAAACATTCAAACTTAAACATATACAAAGATTGTTTTCAAGTGAAGTTATCGGTCAATTTTGTTAAGGTCGTCGGCTAGATGGGCAGGCAACATAGTTGCCTAAAACCTGGATGAGACAGGCACAGACACAAGCCAAGAGAGGTCTATACCCAGTAGCGGGTGAAGTCGGGCTGTGGATGATGTTGAGTCTGTAATGAGCTGTGGGTCAAAATTACCATTATGCGTATTCCCTGACACAGCCAAAATGCGTCGAGACAGACCTCGTAGAAGAAGGCGGGACCAGCTGGACAAAACCAAAGACCATTGGTCTACTTTAGCCCTGTTTCGAAAGGGCTAGACGTCATGAAGCTAACAGTAACATTAGTCTGTAATCACCCTAGGCATGTATAACATAGCACTGGTTAAAAAACGTTTTTGCAAAAAAATAATCGACTTCAAAAAAAACACAAAAATGTGGAAAATAACTTTACTTTCGGAAGTCGGTGCCAAAAAAGTCAATGAAACAAACAATAGTCACTGACTTCCGAAAGTAAAGTTATTTTCCACTTTTTAGTGTTTTTTTGAAGTCGATTACTTTTTTGCAAAAACGTTTTTATTTTACCCTTTTTAGTTATCGCATCATACACAAATCCTTGTCAAGTATCAATTTCGCAATTTCTTTTGCTTGCATGACTTATTTTTTCCAGCTATTTTGATTTCAAAACCAAACTGCTGAACCGATTTTGATGAAATTTCTATGGGACCAATCGGGAAGTACATCCAGTCAGATAAAAGAAGAATTTTTCAAATCGGTTCATAAATGACGGAGATATGAGGTAACAAACACAAAAAAAAAAAAACAAAAAAAAAACATACAACCGAATTGAGAACCTCCTCCTTTTTTTGAAGTCGGTTAAAAACTACCTACCCCTTTTGCGAATACAGTCCTGAACATACAGAATTGATTGAACGCACACCACTGCCTGTGTTGTCCGATGGCTGCTAAATTGCCCCTGATGCAAATGTGATTAGGGCAATAATCGTTCATTGAAGCTCGTTGCAACGATGCAGATGAATCAGCCGAGAATAGGTAGATATAATGAAGTTGGTTGCTATAGGTTCGGTTGCTAGGGCCTCGGTTGTTAAGGGCTAGTTCTTCGAACTAAAGAGCATGTGCAAATATTCATAACTAGCTGTTGCTCGCCATCGCCACTTTCGTCCGCGTGAAATTATTATAATAATGTTACTACCCTATTTGAATCTGATTTTGTTAACAATTTTTTTTTGCACGCAACCTTTTTCTCAAATAAAATTAACCAAGAGTAGCCTAAGTTACTCCTTATAACATCAACGATCTGCCAGTGGAAGACTTGTCAAAATCGGCACAGCCATTTCGGAGACACACAACAAACCGACTGACAGAATATTTACAAAAAATTTAAAATTTTTATGTTATAAAGTACCGTATATAATTTCACATGAATTCAGTACAAAGCTGGTATTTTGAAATTACAAACAGACACTTCAAATTTATTCATTTGTATAGCAGGTGTTGAAATTGTGTAACCGAGATTAATAAATTAAAACTGCGAAACATGCAGAGACACATGCGTCCCTACTGGTGGGAAACATGTCTCCTGGGTGTAAGAGGGAATTGGCCTTGGTCCACCATGTAGAACTTATATGTCAGTGGGACTCGTCAATCAAACACCAGCTCAGGTTAACGATTATCTCATTAATTCTCTTTGCATACCTCGTTACCTACCTACCCTCAGTTACTTTTGTAATTTGATTCTTATAATACCGACACACCACGCTGGCACAGAGCGGGCTGGTCGATGTCGCATGTCATTTCGGCCGGTTTACTCACGATGTTCTCAATTACAGTTCAGAGGCCAAAAGTGATGAAATACATACCAAAGTAACATGCCCCTTTGAACTCACGAAGCTCGTCGGGTTTGTCACTCCTAGGCCGCTACTAGTCCCAACACACATTTTAAAATCTTTATTTATCGTGTGGTTAGTGCCTAACGTGGTGTCAGAGTTTTTAAGCCACCCGTGGGCCTCTGTCTTAGCTTTACATGCCGTCGAGAAATTTCTCTCAGGCATGCTGGTTTCCTCACGATGTTTTAGTTTACCGAAGTAAGTGACAATTATACAATACGCACATAAATCTGAAAAATCATCCAAAAAGGGTTCGACCTCGAGACCTTTGACTTGGCAGTCCGACGGTCACACCGCTAGGCTATCATTGAAAGTGTTTCCCTACCTAACCCTTTTGTGCCACTTGCTGAAAATCTTCCACCTGGACACGAGTTGCCATGGGCGACCTGGAAGTCTCTAAATAGACTCCGGACCCAGGTTGGCCGAAGCAAGGAAAACCTGTTTAAGTGGAGATTCATAGATGACTCTGCCTTGGAGTGTAATTGTGGTGTTGTCCCGCAAACAATGGGACACTTGATATCGTGTCGTGCCTGTCCTGTTGTTTGCACATCACAGGAGCTGATGGACGCTACTGAAAGTGCCAAACTCGTCGCCAAATATTGGGCTGACTCGATTTGAATTGTCAACGACACGCTGAGAAGGAGATTGCTATAAAAAAATAGGAACACGACATTTTAATCAATAGGTTCCAGAGACTGAATTCGATTCCTAAAATCTGAGTTCTGGAGGCCTATGACTTCCTGAAACAAACCCAGTTACTTCCAGAGGCCTGCACGGGTTCTCAAATGCTGCCAATGTCCTTGGAGTGATCCCATCTGTGGAAGCTTTGTTCTAGAACGTTGGAATTAAAATATTTTGACATGATAATGCGCAATATCGAGGTCGAAACCCTCCGATGCCGGACGGGTATACTTTGTCACACATTTGGTTTTTCAATTTTGTATTGTGCTTTTCTGACAAAGAATAAACCTTTAGCAATAATGTAGGTGTGTAGGAATTTATAGAATAGAATAAATAATAGATAGTTTCTGTTACTACGAGTAACACTTCTAAGGATTCTGTCCGAAATAAATAAATACTAATAATAATAGACGGTGCATTAATTATTTTAAAACAAAAATAACATCACGCCTGTAATCCCCGACGGGCAAGGCAGAGGTGTACCTAATAGTACACCCACATTTCGCCAGTAATAGGGGGCGAGACAATTGCCAACAACCGGGCACAAATACAGACTCCGTGGCTGCTACTGAGAGATTCCTGCTGGAAAAACCCAATAACACTTTGACCAACCTGGGAAACGAACCCAGGACCTCATATTCTCTCTCAACTCAGTCTAATTATTTCACTGTGGGGGAATTATTTTCCACCTTCCAAATGACATAGCAACACTGAATATTTGAATCAATTATTTTACTTCTAAATCTGTCCTAATTAATTTAAAAGTTGCCAGCTCAAATTATAAAACAGTACCTAAAGGTTTGTTGTTATGAAAGTTCAGAAGTTATTTATTTTTAGATTTAAAACCATATTGTATCGTAATTCAATTAGAAGTTACTCAACAGTTTTAATTAGAAACCAAAATAACTGTGGTTAAGTCGAGTGGAACTTGAAACTTTTGTTATTATATAAAGTAAATTAGAAATATAAGAGAATGTGTTGTGTAGGAAAAACTAAAAATTAATTAGTAACATGAATCCAATTTGGCACGAGGCTTGCTAATTTTTAGTACCTAACCATTATATGTAACATATTTACTTAGTTTAATAATCTTATGATATTTTGCAATCATAACATAAGATAGCGCCTGTAATCCCGGAGGGTTAGGCAGAGGTGTACCTAATAGTACACCCACATTACGCCAGTTATGTTTAAGTCCCATGTAATAGAGGGCGAGCCTATTGCCGTCAACCAGGCACGAATCTAGACTCCGTGGCTGCTACTGAGAAATTCCTGATTGAAAACCCAATACACAGACCCAATAGAACTTTTCCAGACCCGAAAATCGAACCAAGAAAATGGAGAATGGAGGGAGGTTCAAGCTACGCTTTTTCTCATGTTAAAATACAAGTTGTTAATGTTACAACTTTAGTTTAAATACCTATGGACCCGTGTACTATCTCACAATGTTTGAGTGCGTTCGATTAAGTCCTTTCGTAAACCGTGATTTTCACCCCAAAAAATTAGTTGTTTCCCAACAATATTTTTTTCGTAAAGTTACTTTGTTTGATGTACAGGATGCTTGGTTGACGGCTTCGTGAAGGGTCCGTTTACACCTTGTAAAAGTTACACTGTATGGCTCAGCATTGTAGTGTTAAAACAAGGAACGTTCCGATGGGTCCCGCCGTTCTATTGACTCACAAAATACCCGCAGATGTTAATCGAAAACACATTTAAATGGCCGGCTGTGAGGATTGGGAGATTTTGTCAAGAAAATGAATTTTAATACGCAATAAACATCTACGTTTGGGCTTAGTTTCCAGTTAGCTAGCACAGCTGGGTAGGTTTTATCCTACGGATGGTAGGAGGTCGACAAACGATTATTATTTCTAATTCAGTCACTGAAATGTTGCTTCATACTTTTTTACACCACCACCTTTACCCTACTATGTAGGGGTCGGCTTCCAGTCTAACCAGATGCAGCTGAATACCAGTATTTTACATGGAGCGACTGCCTATCTGACCTCCACAACCCAGTTAGTACTGGGTAATGCGATACTCCTTGGTAAAACTGGTTGTCAGACTTTCGGGCCACTGACTGCCTGTAACGACTGTCAAAGATCTACAAATGACAGCCGGAACCAACGGCTTAACGTGCTTTGCGAGGACTTTTTTACAACGGGTGTAATAAGACGCTTTTAGCGAAGATGCTAGTCCGAAAGTTGTTTGTTCTTCTGTGACACATTTCCCACTTGCAGGCAGATGAAGCCCAGTGTTGGGCAGTTTAGTTAACTAACGACTAATGATTGAGTACGTCAATCGTGCTTGATGACTAAAGACTAATTAGTTACAATCAGATCGTGCTCGTAATGATTGTTTAGTGGTTTCGATGGTCGAGTGGTTGCGAGCGCGACTGCTGAGCGACCTTTCCTGGGTGCGATTGCCGTATCGGTCGAAATGTTATTGGGTTTTTCCATCAGAAATTTCTTAGTAGCAGCCACGGAGCCTGGATTTGGGCTCAGTTGATGGCTCTCCCTCGATTCATCTTCTCAGTCATTCCCTCTTGACAGAGTGGTCGTGGTCATGGGGGGTTGCCCACAACTGTGTTCGCTGCCTGCACGATCCTTTTCCAGCGGTCTCTATTGGCATTGGCATGACGAGCACATTCCATAAAAATCATGGTAACAGATTTGGTGGAATGTTGTGTAATCTCATAAAATTACAGATTTCCATATCAAAATCAGTCTATATTATAGACCTCAGTTTAACATAAATGTATACAATAATAGTTTTAATTGTTACATTCATTCTTGTGCTAAAAAACGTACGCACGTTAATTAAGATTGTTTGATTGAAATTCAATTATATGGTAAATTGTAGACATCGGTAGTGAATTTAAAACACTTTTGAAAGGAAAAGCATAGATAATGATATAAGCCGGAAACTCTATGGATATTTTATTGTAATCGCTCCGTAGGTGGTCAGTTTTTTTGACAGTCAGAGTTCATTCTTCTATGAAATTGAATCAAATTACTACGAGCTCAAAATACAGGCGAGTAACCAACTGAATTTGTGGTCTATTCAGATTGGCTTGTCGCTAACCACTGCTTGGTGAGGTAGAATACAGGGTGTGATATTGCCCGCTAGTGACCTGTTTATGCAAGGTGTAAACGGACCCTTCACGAAGCCGTCAACCAAACATTCTGTACATCAAACTAAGTGACCCTACACAAAAATTACTGCTGGGAAACGAATTTTTTTGGGGTAAAAAATCACCTTTTGCGGTAAAACTCAGTGTAACGCACTCAAAACATTGTGCTGGTGGATGCATTGAATAATAAACGGGTCATGGAGGTAATTAAAGGAAAGTTATAACCTTAAAAATTGACATTAAAAAAAAACTTGTGAAAAAGTTGGAAATTTGACTTCAAATATCTCCGTAACTAGAAGGTTCCAAGGTATGGTCCTTAAAAAAAAACATCTAAAATAAAGAAAAGGGACACTGTCTACGCCAAGTTGTTGAATTTAGAGCAGCCCATTTTGTTAAAATGCCGAGATGAAAGTGCTTACACTCCTTTTTTGTAGGTAGGTACCAAAAGGTAAATTCTACCGCAAAAAAAAATCAAGCCCCCAGAGTCACAAAATTCCGATTAGAAAATCTAAATTAAACTGCCAACACACGGACACGTTGCTGAGCAAAAACGGTGAATGAATATGGGTAGACGGGCTTATGAGTTACCCTAAACATAATTTAATACTTTGATACTGAATTATATTGTTGGTATCTCTATAATATTCCTTCTGCCCAATCTAGGGCCTATATTTCCTTACCGTCACCACAAAATGATCCATTTTAAAGTTCCAAAAAATATGTTACATTAACACATTTTTCTGTAAACGTGACTTGTGACACGTGACAAAAACTGTTCGAAAAAAACGTGACTAAAAAGAATGTTCTCACAAATCAACATAATTTTTACTTTCAAAGAAATGTAAGTAATGGAATAATGTTTCCTTTCAATGGTGCTTTAATTATCACATGTTAGCATTGAGATACAGTAGCCCTACCATGACGCCTTAATGCAGGAACGTTTCATACTCGTATCTATAGTCAAGTGCATTTTTTTTATGCAATAGACAAGAATTTTAACGAATTAAGAACCGTCATAGAAAGCAAAGCTAAGAATTCTAACTTTTTACAGTTTTCACTTCAAGCAATTCAAGCACACTCACCATATAGGTTCAGTTGAAAACCAGCGTCGGGCACTAGTTGTCCAGCATTTTGCTGAACTGGGCCTATTTGGCGCAGCCGTGAGTCACACAATATATTTTCTTGATTAGTTTTAAATTTTATTTTATGTATTGTGTACTTGTGGCGTGTGCCAATAAACGTTTTTTCTTTCTTTTTCTTTCAATTATTAAACTACATAATAATAATCGTATCTTAAATAATGACATTTACTCAAGTACTTTGACTTGTTTATAGATACGGGTATTAGTGTCTGAAGCCGCCTCAGCAATTTGTTCAAATTGGTTAAAACGATCAAAAAGAAAATGGCGGCTGGCTAGTGTTCTCAATCCCCAGACCGGACAAAATGTTATTGGGATTTTTGATCAGGAATTTCTCAGTGGCATGTGGCAACCTGCAAGAGCTCTACCCGGTTGATGGTAATAGGCTCGGCCCCTAGCTCGTGTAACAACGTTGTACTAGAAAAATAACATCACTTTGCTTGACCTGGGAATATAACCTAAAACTCATGCATGCGGTAACGCTTACGACAGCTAGGTCAACGAGATTTCGGAAGTGTTCCTTGATTATTAACTATTAAAAATCCTCCATGCATCTTTAAAATATGACTTCGATCCTTAACAACGTGGTCTCATTTTTTTCCATTTAACTCATGAATTTTTCAGCTTCTAAAAATATCGGAATGGTATGAACTACTTTTTCATTGTTCGGTCTGAGGTCATACTATTACATAATATTCTCACACAATCATGTATCGTAAACGTGTCTTTTTACACATGAAATTATTCATAAAAAGGGTATTGCGCAATTTCGTATCACTACAATGTTTTTGTAGATGTACAGAGATTCAAAACATGCGGAGAAAAAAAAACTTAAAAAAAATCGAAATATAAAGGCTAGACTTACTAGAAAATTAGGCTTCATTTAAAAACTGTCAGACAAAAAAGGATTTAGTTTTTCTTTTATTTTTTCTTTCTTTCTTTTCATTGCCTATGGTTTTATTACAGATCACTACTGCAATATATCAAATGTGGCAAAAAGTTAAGTTTTTGATTTATTTTTAAGTATGTGCGGTTCAATTATTAGTATCGATATGACCACCAGGTCTCCTCTGTGACAGAAGGGGTGGATAATCCACCACGGAGGTTCAATTCAGGTTAGTGATATTATGTCATTGAATTTTTGATACTGAGACTAGACGGGTGCCTCACGATGTTATGCTTCACCATTTCGGCATACTTTAAGTAATTTTTAAAATATGGAAACCCGTTATTGAGAATGCTAAAGGGGATGTGTGATGTTACGCGAATAGATAAAATAAGAAATGAGTATTTAAGAGGAAGTCTGAAAGTGGCGCCTGTGACTGAAAAGTTGTGTAGTAATCAGTTGGCTTGGTATGGTCTGAGATTGATGAAAATGTCGTGAGAAAACTTTGAGTCTGATTGTGGATGGCTATAAGAGTAGAGGTAGACCAAAGAAACGATGGATGGACTGTGTGAAGGATAATATGGCAAAAACGGAGGTATCTGATGAAATGACGAATATCTAATAGAATGGTCTTCACCATTGCACAGCATGTCTTCTGGTATGGTACTAGAAGACATGCTGTGCGGACCCCAAATAAATATGGAACAAGGGCAGGAGAATGAAGATGGTAATGGCAACCCGCAATTATAATCAAGTAGGTATGTATAACCTTGTTGACAGTACGTACTAAAGGCTGGTAACCTTGACCGTGTTCCTCATTTGAAAATATTATGGATGTCTGTGGAAAAAAAAAGATTTTCCAAATTACGCATCGATCTAAAGAGGTAGAAGTCAATTTGAATAACGAATGATCGAACGATTCTCGAAAGCTCTGTTTGTTTTTTGGTGTATTTTTAAATGTATTAACTCTTTTTCTTTGTAAGGTGTGGATGAAAAAAGATTTGTGTTAAGGTTCGGACAAACAGTAGTAAAGGACATCTTCTAGACTCTGCACCGGACCGGGACATTACCTACAAATGCTACAGAACAGTGCGTTAGTGTCCGGGGTGCGCATTTTGACTGAACTTCGAAAATTTTTCCATAGGGAATCTATTAAAGTGTAATAATTATTCTCAAAGAAATAAACTATTGAAAAAGTACTCTACTTACAATGTAGGTGACTGAATAACAAATAGGCACAAATATAGGTATATGTATAAATAATGATATAAAGGAAACTAGATGGTATTGATTAATTTCTTCATCTTAACTTCATCATATATAATTATTATGTCGAAGGTACAAAATAATTGCTATACCCTTATTCCTAGAACGATTAATAGGAAGTACTAACAGCAAAAAAACTTGGTATGTAGGAAAGAAACAACCGGAAAGATAATGACACAGATTAATAATGTTACTCGTAACGTACTTATAGTCGACCTCGTTTTTACTTAACCACTTTTGGCCGAAACTGTCACACTATCACATAGACAAAACCTTGTCATTTTATAATTTGCAAGTGACATGACTTTCGGATGACAAAGCAGTTGCAAGGATGACTAAATCTATTCTGGACGTACTAGGAAATTCAAGAGGCTATTTTAACTTTCAGAACTGCTTTAACAATGCTATATTTCTCTTAGCATGCATAGCATAGGAATGGGCTGTAATCCACAGATAAACAGTAAAATAACCATCACGGCTTATAACTTTAAGAAAGCTCGCCTATTTATTTAATTGGGTTAGCAACTAATCTATTTCGTTGACAGTACCATAGATTGGCATTTAACATGGAAAGGTACAAGGAAAAAGGTCGGATATGTCTACGTGACGACTCACGCGTACGACCATAGACCATGCTCCATAGTCTATTCGGGGCAGGGATAGTGAACCTATGGCACTTTCACCAAACGCGGTATGAAACAGAAAATTATATTCGTGGAATCATTGTTCGTTCGTTCCAAGGGATTTTAGTTAATTCAATTCAATTTAATTTTTTGCCGTTTTGTACTGATGCATTGAACGGGGATCGTGGCGGTATTTGAAGTAAGTCATAACATTAAAAACTTGTAAATAAAAGTCGGTACTTTGGCCTCCAATATCTCCGTAACTAGAAGGTTCCCAGGTATGGTCAAAAATCGCTTGTCTGTAAAGTCGGTTTACTGACGATAGTTGAACGTGACAACGTCACCGATTGTGCCTCTTTGTCGCTCGTTCCGCGTTCTCGCTTGCACTTCAAGCCTTAAATGGAACGCCTCAGAGCGAGGTAACGCCGCATTTTTTCGTGCGTGCAGCCGGCTCCAACGAATTCGATGGAGCCGGTTGCACGCTCAACGTCTTATAATTATAAGACGTTGTCACGTCAAAAATAAAAAAAATATCGCAATGACGGGAAGAACAAGTGCCTTTCAGCTTCGTTAAGGGTACTTTTACACCCGTTAGGTTTGCTACCCCTGCTCCACGGTCTCTGTCGAGTGACTGACTGGCTGTTAATTTGTAAGCACGAGGCACATGACACGTATTCCTAGTTAAAGTACTTAGCGACTTTTAATAAGTGTAGTGTGTGTAGCAGTATTTTACATGGAGCGACTGCCTATCTGACCTCCACAACCAGTTAGTACAGAGTAACACGATACCCTTTGCTAAGGCTGGTTGTCAGACTTTCGGGCCACAGACTATCTGTAACGACTGTCAAAGATCTGCGAATTACAGCCGGGACCAACGGCTTTACGTGCTTTCCCAGGCACGGAGGAAACTCGGTATGTAATGGGTGGTCACCCATTCACGGACCAACCTAGGCCAGCGCGGCTTAACCTGACGATCGACCTGAGCAGCTGTTAATTATTTAGCCACGAGCTGCTCTATTCGCGGTCTTCACAAGTACTCGAAATATTTCACATCAAATGGATAATTTAACGAACAATGATAATATTTATGAATCATTATTGACCAATTATTTTTTTAAATTGTCTTGGGGTTTTCCCCCGTCACGTAAAAATACCCAAAATTCTCAAAACTGGCTATCAAAGAAGATATTTCTTACTATTTATTAAAAAGCATTGCCCCACGCAAAGTATTTCTCCAGAACATCGAGTGCATTAAGAACACAAATCTCATGTCCGTAAAATACACATAAAACATAAACATTCACTCACTCGGAACAATTTACTATCTTTGTGGGCGATACAATATTTGATGAGAATAGGAATCGAAACTAGATCACATAGTGGAGCCATCAAATGTCGATATATCTCAGGAATCTAAAAGCAATATAGCATAGCATTTACATAAGCGTAATAAGCCTTTAAATGTTCTCATTGTTGGCTCACAGGCGCCCTCTATGTGAGAGAAGAGAAACCGAAAAGAAAAAAGAAATTAAAATATTTAAAAAAAACATGCTTTTACAACTATTTTAAAATGATGAAAAGAAAAAAAAAATGGTTTATCTTTCAACATTGCATGCGTATGTTACAAAGTTTCGTGTCCGTGCCAATAACCGTTGAGGAGTTCTCTCGTGAGGAGGCGACCCTGGCTGCAGGATCAACTCATGTCTGTCATAAAAATGTATTGTCACCAGAACCAAAGGTGTGTGCAAAGTGTCAGTTCAATCGGTTGGAGGGAACTGGTTTGAAATTCAGTTGCAAGATTTGATCAATACATACTAAATAACAAGGCAAGTTAAAAAAAAGCTTACAATTATGAAAACAAGAGAGTTCCTGGCTATAAATAAGTCACAAAGCAATCAATTAAAAAGTTCTGCTTTGAAGAGCTTCGTCACTTAAGCTCGCTGTGATATATTTACTCTCAGACGTAAGATGTCATGTCGTTTCCCATCAAAAGTTCAGGTTGGTGCATTAGTGAAGAAACGAAGAAATTTCGAAGCATTATTAGATGGAAAGTTAACTAAACGTACCCGAGAAAAAGCCATAATAAAATACAAAAAATATTATCAAAAAGTTCCCCGGAAAACTTCACTTAACGTCTGCCAACGGTCTGCAGGTTGGAGTATGGATAAGACACAGACACTACACTACAGAGCGCGCTTTATTATTACTTATATTTAGTTAAATAACTGCTGAAACGCATGTTACTAAAAGAGTGATGGATATAAATGTTGATGGATGGAGAGGGAGACAGGATTGTCAGGTTAAGCAGAAGCCAGCCCAAGGCTGATCTGTCAGATTACATTACAAAAAAAACGAGAGGAAGGCCAAAGAAAAGATGGATGGATTTTGTGAGCAATTATATGAAAGAGAAAGGAGTAAATGATGACGTGACGTCTGACAGGGGAGAATGGAAGAAGAAAACGTGTTGCGCTGACCTCAAGTAGACAAGGGCAGGAATATGATGATGACCTGCTGCCAAATTTAGTACCGGTTTCTGAACAGAGAAAGAAATTTAAATGTTTAGAAATTTTTAAGTTAAAGTCTACTAAAGTTTTAAATTATGAATTTCGAGTAGTGCTGCCTGCTGTCCTGCATAACATTGAAAGAATCAACTTAAGTAGAGTGTCATAACATAACATCACATCACACCTGTAATCTTCCAAAGGTTAAGCACATTTTGCCGGTTATGTTTAAGTCCATCGACCGGGCATAACTCCAGACTCCGTGGCTGCTACTGAGAAATTCCTGACAGAAAAACCCAATAACACTTTGATCGACCCGGGAATCGAACACAGGACCACTAGAGCAACGAAAGTAGAGTTTCACTAGTTCGTTATTCAAATAGTCAATCAGAACCTGGGTTAGGGTTCAAAATTGTAAAAAAAAACTTTAAATGTCTATTTAAAAGTTGGCATAGAAAATGCTACGAATAAGACCACGATTAACGTTTATGAGCATAGTTGCTGCCATTTTTATTGATGTTAAGTTGAATGTTAATGTTGAATGTTGATAGGGGTATGTGGGTAGGGTGTAAAGTTCTTCATCCCCCATATAAAAGGCAGGATCCTCCGACCAGACGGGTGTTGTGTCTGGTGGGCTGTCCGACAGTTGGGGTCGGGTTTTCCTATATAGCCTTAAGTCGCGGATAATTTTAATAGCACGATTTTTAATTTTGATGTTAGTTCTTCATTTGTGTCATAGATGGCGCTGTACTACTTTTTGTGGCACCGCTACAGCCACAACAGATTTAATACATCATTTTCTCAAAGTTTTTTGAGAACGAGACAGTGGTTGCTTGGTAAGCCATCCAGAAACCCAAAAGGAGTTCTAATGTTCCTATGCACACCACTGTAGTACCACTATCACCTTGTCTTATCCATACCCCAAAGCAAAACTAACACAGATTACCAAAAATCAATCACTCTACGTAAAACAAAATGGCAGGCATGTTTACATGTATCTCTCAACGTCGCTTGCGCATTTGCCAGAAATATAACAATTAATTCACCAAACATTTATATAAAAAGAATGTTTATTTACTTTTCTCTCGATAGGTGTGAGGCGTTGAAAGTCGAAGGATCTGGCGTTTGTCTGGGAGGTATTTATTTGTGTTCTTCAAACTATTAAAGTGTTGCAGTCCGGTGAACCTGTGGGATGAATTGAATGTTCCTCGTGGGCTCGAATGAGTGAGTAGTTCTTGTCTGTTTTAGGCAAATATATTTCTTTTTATCATAATAACCTGTGCTCTCTATTAAATATGTCGCTATTTATTAATAAGTAGAGGAAACTTACTATTTACATTATTACAATTAAAAACTACTAAATTAACTAAAATAACAACAAACTATAAAAGGGCTCCTGAACGCAACTTCAAAAAACTCCTCCTCAACGCTGTCAGCTGGTCATTACCAACTGAAAGCTTTGAGGAGGAGCTTTTGAGCCCAAGCCCAAGAGACTGGCGGCTTTGCCACGTTGTATGGCAACACTTAGTCTCTGGCCAAGGTAAAAGCCAGCCCTTGGGTCACGCAAAGCGTCACCTAGGCGTTTTGCTGTGATTGCTATCACAGTGACTTTTGACTATGTTCCTAAATCACATAAGTAATTGTTGGATGCATTCGATACTTGATAATCATATTTTATTGGTAGTTGCTGAATTTGTTTATTTAACACTAGCATTCGCTCGCCGCGCTTCGCTCACAATAAGTTCGGGAGTTATCCCACGGGAACGATCTGTTTTTTTTTTTTTTAACACCGGGCTCATAGGTTCCCATTAGAATTTTACAGAATCGGGTCAGTAGTTCCGAAGATTATCCCCTACATCTAAACTTACAAAGTTTACCTCTTCATTAGTGTAGACTGTAAATGTACACACAAATGTACCAAGGTAGATTGAATGCCACTGGTATTTGTACCTTTCAACCAGGTGATGCAAAGGCAAACAGTAGTTGGTGCAATACCAAAAAAATGAAAATGACATTACTGATTATTGTATCTTTTGTATGCAGGTAATATTAAAACGTTTATTGATTTTTTGAACAAAACATTATTTTCTTAAAAATTCCCTCACAAAAAATATATACGTGATACATTTTTTTAAAACCCAGTTTCATTTGAGAATTATCACATCTATAATAATCGCGGACAATAATAATAAAGAGTGCAAAAAATTTTTTTGCAGACCAGTACATAATTCTGAACCCCGACATAGAAAATTTTCATTGGTAATAAAAAAAAAAATACCAGCTGTTTCCTAGGTGCAATACCTAAAAATGGTCAAAATGTATGGAACAGCTGTTTTTTTTTTAATTACTGATGAACAATTTCAGAATGATGTACCAGAGTACGTGGGAACCTTCTACCTTGTATAATGTGTGCTGTAAATGGCGTAATGAGACGATTCTTTTTTGTTTTTCTTTTTTTGTTTCTTTTTTTCAATGTATCTAGAAGTCTATCGGTCAAACTCAAACTCAAAGCATTTATTTCAATTATACCATTACAGGCACTTTTGAATGTCAATACACAAAAAAAATATACTAAGCTACAGTCCCAGTCACAGGGCATAATAACTTGTGAAAGTACTGTAGTTGGGCATTCGAAAGCGTAGATCTCTATGGAGAAGAATGGGCAAGAAACTCCATGGACACTTTATTAAATCATTATGTTGTTACAAAGTCTCGGTTACATCATTCATGTCGAGATTAAACATATATGTGAGAACGATGTAGAAAGACGTGCGAGTAAGAGGTCGTAACAAAAGTTTACCTAATTACCTATATCTAACGCATTTTATAAAAATCATATTCATAATTTACCGTCATTTAACTTTCCCCCGTCTTGCATTAAGAGGACGATACCTGTTTCCGTTTCCGTTACAAGATCCAACATTAGATTTTCTATTGAAACGCTGAAATATGCTACTAAAGTATTTACTAATCCTTATCTACAAATAGTTTCACTTTATCTTTTAGTTAACGATAACAGAAGGTCACTGAACTTTATATTCTAGTTTTATTGAATTCTACAATTTGTAATTTGTTGATTCCAGTTTCTATTGCGTTAATTTTGCTGTAAAGAAGACGATTTTTTGATACATGACATAATTTATTAGGAATGAAACAAGAAATTTTTAAATCAGCCAAAAATGCACAATGCCTGAAGTGAAGCCCCTCGTCGAAATCCGAAGAAGTACAAACTTTAATTACCAACCACCACCAGAATACCAGCGCTGTGACTTTTTTAATTTTACAGCACCATGCTGAGATACCACCTTTTGGCGTCGTACAGGACCAGTTTAGTTAGTTTTATTTTAATTTCTTCTTTAGTTTACTTTTTTTAAATCTTGTTTTATTGTCAAGTTACCATTTTGTTTTGTCCAGTGCGAGACTAATAAATACTTTTTCTTTATTTCTTTAATTGGTAATTGCGTTAAGGAACTCAAATGGAGTTGGGCAGAACACCTAGCAAGGCACGGTGATGATGACCCGTGGAGTTGAGATGTGTCGTCCAAGGACAGGGAAATGTAGTGTTGGTTGTCCTTTGGCGAGATGGACAGACGACATTGTTGCCATCGGGGGAAAAACCTGGATGGCTCAGAAACGCGTCAGGGAGAAAGACTCAATCCCTGACACGATTCGTTGCAGGAGGACAGGGCGCCGGAGAAGGCGCCGTGGCGATAGACTGGGGAGTCTATCGTCGTCGCATTGCACGGCCCTCACGAGTGGTGAAGATGTCACAGGTGAGCCCGGGGCCATCATCGCCAGAGGAGTTTGGCGGGCTGCGCTGGATGGGTCGCGAACGTCATGCGTAGCAGTTCTCGCAGGTCATCCGCCAAGGCGACAGTAGGCTCACAGCGGTGTTTTTTTGTGGGTGCAAGTCTCACATAACCAAGCCGTCTCCCCGGACGGTACGGTATGCGTCAGGCATTTTGGAGAAGTGGAAAGGAGCACAACAAAGAGAGGCCTGTACCCAAATCGAAAATTTCGTTCTTTTCATTATCAATAGCTACAAACTAAGAGGTAGGGTCGTCATCCTCCCACAGAACTCCTATAATAACCCATTCGCGGAATCAAAACGATTCCGAAATAGCGGAATACTTGATCTTACATTCCTCATGTAAAATTAGTAAATGTTTTCATAATACGGGCATATATTGAGATTCTAAATTCTTGCCGACATTTTTAGTGGCTACTATGACTGGTTCGTGAGTTAGTGAGCGTCTAATTTTAGGGACATTTGTGGGTAAGCTGAATAGTGGGTTACATGTCCATTTTTGGGAGTTGAGCCTTTTTGGAATGACTGGCTTTAATTAAGCCGTTGGGCTTTTGAATCGGGGGATTTTTGTGATAGTTTTTTAGATCCTCTATTTGTAATTATGATATTGTTGTCAGGAATTTACCAAGAGATAGGTACCATTACTGGTGGAATGTGGGTTGCATCTTTTAAAAATGATATTTTCTTCCAGAATTGATTGTAATTTTATGTTTAAACAAACGTGTTGGAACTCTGTTTATCCTCCTGCATATGAAAGAAAGAAAGAAAAACGTTTATTGGCAAACGCCACAACTACGCAATACACAATATAAAAAAAAGCAAATTTAAAATAAAATTTAAAACTAACCAAGATATCTACTATTATGAATTAGATCTTATCTCTCTCTTAAAATCATATTTTAGGCAAGTGTATTACATATTAGTATTGGTGACTGTACTATACGTACACCTCTACTTAACTTCTCGGGGAGTACAGGCGTAACGATAACTTTTGATGTACTTAATTTATTAAATCAAACTTAAATCTAGCACTTAGCGGCCATCTTGAATTTTTTTTTTCAGTAACTTTAAATAAAAAACCGTAACTTATGTAGAATTGAGGAAAATCTCAAAAAAGTAACGAAGGAAAACTGAAGGTTACATGGAAATATAAATCTTACATGCGTTTGACCTTACTCTTAGTGGGCAGTTTATTAAACATGAGAATTCTCTGAAGGAACAGTGTAATATCCAAAATTATAAGGAAATCAGTAAATTCAGTTGAATAGACGTAAAATAGTTTATTTCTCTCGTGTGGTTAGTGCATAACCTGGTGTCAGAGTTATTATGCCGCCCATGGACCTCTGACTTATCTTCACATGCCGTCGAGAAATATCTCTCAGGCATGGCGGTTTCCTCACGATGTTTTCCCTCACCGAAGCAAGTGATAATTATAAAATACGCTCATGATTCCGAAAAAGCAGAGGTGCGTGTCTTGGGTTCGAACTGGAGACCTATGAATTGGCAATCCAACGGTCACACCACTAAGCTATCACTGCTTCAATGCGAGTAAATATGACACTTGGATGCAAGAAAAAGTCCGGATAATTTTATGGCATGCCAAATCTTTGAGCTTTTGAATTGACCCACTTACTTTTAGACGGGCTACAAATAAATAATACATCGCCCCTAAGATGACCCACTAACCCATTTACCAAGCATATGACTACAATCTAGACTCAAATAATCTTTTCAATCCGTTATTTTCAAATCTAGATTTTTGTACTTCCAAATGTCATCCTTGATTAAGTCAATCTGATCAGAATTAAATGAAATACTTTTATATTCCTATCCTTGGGTTCGAACTCGTGAAGTACGACGGCCACACCACTAGGCTATCACTAAAAAAATCAGCCGTTCCATTGCATACATTTTGCCCGTGTAGGTATTGCACTTTTGTAGGAAACAGCTGTTTTTTTTAATAACCGACGAAAAATTTCTATGTGGGGGTGTTCAGAATGATGTACTGGAAACGTGGTGACCTTTTTCGCGTCGGTGTCCCTTGTAAAATAGTTAAGTTTAACAAACCTTAACAGAACGTTATGTTTGTAGCCTGTAAAAGCCGCGATACTCAACGCTTTTAATTTATATCACTTGTCTAGGCCCTGCGGAGCTGTTAGTTGTCGAAAAGTGACGAAATAACATAATATGACGCCTGTTATCCCCGAAGAGTAAGGCAGAGGTGTACCTAATAGGAGGTACACCCACATTTCGACGGTTATGTTTAAGTTGTGTGACGGTTGTGTTTATCGTACTGACGACTTTTATGCGGTCATGCGAAAAAAAATCTCGTCTTTAATAACAAGACTGAGGGACAGCGACAACAGTATTCTGAGGACAGTGGCGGAGAACATCTACTCTCCTATTCTGAGACGTTTTGTGGGGGTGATGAACGAGTGAAGTAGGTACTTACTTTCTTTTCACTTGTTCGTCATCCACATGAAGCGTACTCAATAATAATGGTTAGATAATAGGTAAATAGTGTAGTTACTAACATTAATTATAAGAAATTTACTAACACAGTGGATCTTATGTTGTCCGAAATAAAGAATTTATTTATTTATTTAAGTCCCGTGACACGTAACAGGGGGTGAGCCTAGGCAAACAACCAGGCACAAATCCAGCCTCCGTGGCTCTTACTGAGAATATCCAGATGGAAATAACCAGTTTCACTTTGGCCGACCAAGGAAACGAACCCATGACCACTAAACGGACCTCCTCCTCACCTCATCCAGGACCACTAAACGGACGGGGCAGTCGACTCAATAAGCAAGTGACGATATCTACTATTAACATATTCAGATCATGAACCTCTACACTAACAGGAAAATGATAACAAAATAGAATAAAAATTAACAATTGTTTCGTTCGTAATACATAGATGTATTAGATATACATTTATGTCTATGTATGCCCACCCATCTTATTTCAGTGTTCGTTGACAGTGGCTTGACCGTTTCGTTTTATTTTTTATTTGGTTTGCGATCATTCACTTAAGAATTAACGTATTTTTTTTGTAAACTGAGATTGTTTTAAACAAGTACAATGTGATGTGAGCGCAGCGGCTGAATAATCAGATTTTGTACACTATCATCATCTGCCTAGCCTTTTCCCAACTATTTTGGGGTCGGCTTCCAGTCTAATTGGATGCAGCTGAATACCAGTTTTTTACATGGAGCGACTGCCTATCTGACCTCCACAAACCAGTTCGTACTGGGTAATACGATACCCCTTGGTAAGACTGGTTGTCAGACTTTCGGGCCACTGACTACCTAAAGATTTACAAATGACAGCCGGGACCAACAGCTTAACGTGCTTTCCAACTCACGGAGGAAACTCGGTATGTAATGGGTGGTCACCCATCCACAGACCAACCTAGGCAAGCGCGGCTTAACCTAAAGATTGATCCGAGCGGCCGTACAGCAGATTTGATTTGATTTCGGCAGATTTTGTACGGTATCACGGGTAAGGATTTTTTTTTTCAGTAGTAGCCACGGAGTCTGGATTTGTGCCCGGTTGATGGTAATAGGCTCGCTCCCTATTGACATGGGACTTAAACCTAACCGGCGAAATATGGGTGAACTGTTAGGTACACCTCTGCTTAAACCTTCGGGATTGAAGGCATGACATTAAGCTATGTAATTATTTTATTAAAAGCTCTCAACTGTTACTATGTCGATATTTAGGTTGATAACTATGTGTCAATTAAACATTGCTCTATTTCAGTCTTTATTTCTCTTATCTCCACTAGTAGAACTGGTCCGTGATGACGTCAGCCACTATTAACGTTCTGCCGGACAGAACGTGCTACTTCCTGCCGTGCCCCAAATCACGCCACGTTTTATCTGCGCGGGAGTCGCCGGTGTCACGGATTGTGTTGAACATGGAGACTTAACCGGCGTGCGTTCATGACCAGAACATTTTAAGAGTTTTAACGTGATTCATATTATCATCCTATTATGATTCTGCTAAAGCGGCCATTTTAGGCCTCCAGGTATGTGAACCCACGTTCACATACCTGCGTGCCTAAAATGGCCGCTTTGGCAGGACGAGGCAAAATGATTTTTTGAGGTTGATAGGGGTCGTAGCGTTTGAGGTTCCGTTGTTTCTGCGTGACTTTATGTATGTGTTTATGGAAAGTGTCCAAAGCTTGCTTGGTTCGAGAACGTAACACGTTCAATATAATAATATGCGTATCAAAACTTTCATAAATCTTAAATATTTTGGTTAGTAATTTCAAGATGGAAATGGAAATCAGATTTATTGGATTCCCATAACGTTCCTGAAATAATTTCTTGTACCGGTCATCTTGGTATCTTAGTATAATGAATTTACCCCATCACTGCAGAGGGCTGTCCCTGACACCCTGTATAACAAATGAAAAACACGTAATTTAGATCGCGGTGAACCGACTCCTACCACTTTTCTGTCTAAGTTTTTTATAAGATTACGTTATGAATTACAACTAAATAAACAGCCTCAACTAAATAAACACTGACAACTAAATAAACATATTTTCTTTCTCTCTTTCTTTAACGCGAATGTCCGCAGTTAAGCTTCTGTATCATGTATACTCTGTGTCCTTATGACGTCACATGCATAGTATACGTTACGTCGACCACGTGTGTCCAGTGTTGTGTGTGTGGGTTCGCAAATATCCGGACAGTCCAGAATTAGGCGGTTATTCGGAAATATTTTGTGAACTATTTATAGATGCGTGGCTTATTGTTTTCGTGGTCTACTCTAAGGAATGGCTGTCAAGAATGAAGTATTAGGTTTTCAATGGTTTATAGATCTAATCATAAATAAATTGATTTTGATTTTGTGACCGCCTAATTAACAAAATCATGGTCGAAATGGAAATTGAATTTATTATGAAAAGTGTGTCGTTTCTTGTCTATTTTCGCTTTTAACTTGATAAAATTAAGTTCATCAAAGTACTTGTTTCGTTGATTTTATCCTGTGCCTAAAATAAATCAATTCACCTTTCTCATCTCTTAAAAGTTAGACGTTTTGTTAGGACGTTTAAGTATTAACAGGGTACAATATGACAACATTAAAAAAAAAAACTTTTAAAGCGGAGCTTCTTTTTGGTTCTTCGCCATAGGAAACAACTGATTTAAACCGTGCACCTAGCTTCTGATGACTGAAAAGTTGTGTAGTAATCGGTTGTCCTGATTTGGGCAAGTGATGCGGAGGAGTGAGGAATATATCGTAAGGAAAGTTTTCAGCATGAATGAGGATGGCTATAAGAGTAGGGGAGGATACAAGAAACCATGGTTGGACTGCGTGAAGGATGATATGGCTAGAAAGGAGATGATTGCTGAGATGACGAGTAATAGAGAAGTATAAATAAAAATAAATAAATAAATAAATATCGCTGGACATTACACACAGCGCCATCTAGTGCCACATTAAGCAACGAGGCTTGTGTCGTGGACACCAGATAGTTGATATACTACATAGATACTTTTTGTTTGTAAATACATACTTATTATACATATAAACATCCATGACTAGGAAACAAATGTCCATGCTCATCACACAAACACTTGCTCCTACCGGGATTAGAACCCGGAACCCTATGAACGTAAGGCAGCCTCACTACCGCTGCGCCATTCGGGTCGTCAAGAAGAATAAGTATGGAAGAAGAAGACATGCTGCACCGACCAAATAAATTTTTGGACAAGGGCAGAAGAATGATGAGGAATGAATGAGCTAGCTTCTGATGTTTGTAAAAAAAAAAAAGATTTTGACTGCGTTCATAGACTATAGGTTACAATCATCAATCATAGTCAAGGTTGTATGGTATAAAACTGCGTGTAATTTGTAATTTATTGGGTGCTATATTTAGATAATTGTTACGTTGACCGATACGATGTACGGTGCAGAAAAGTCATTCGAGGTAACGGACCAACAGCATCTTTTTGTAATGCTTAGGATCCCAATTTGATATTAATATTTACACATCAAAGTTCTATCTTGCCTACAACAGTTTGTTGAACCATTGGAGGTAGTCAAAATACGCAAGTCGTAATACGCAGTTCATTTAATCCCGTTGAATGACTTTTTCATGAAATAGTCATTCAATGGGATAAATTGACCTTAAAGGGACTGTATTGGTGATTTTAATGATTATAACTATGTGGAGCCATATTTGATACGGCCACGAATCATATTTTAATGAACATACAGCCCGACACAGACCTGCTAACAGCAAAAAACGTAAGAACGTCTAAATTTCGGGAGGTATCCTGGCGCTTTACCCTTAACTTAAGCAAGGATAGCTCGTAAAACCATCCAAAGGTATTGCGTGATCCTGAGAAAGACTAGACCTTCAAATATCAATCGTTCTTTAAAGCAATCACTTTGAAGCTATAGCTGACACGAATTCGTTCGTCAGGTTTGGGAAATACTGCTTATATTTACCAGTACTGGAGTATCGTATTACCCAGTTCTGACTGGGTTGTGGACGTCAGATAGGCAGTCGCTCCATGTAAAACTACTGGCATTCAGCTGCATTCGGTTAGTCTGGAAACCGACCTCAACATGGTTGGGAAAGGCTAGGCTATGATGTATTGGGTTGGAGGAGACCTGTCGCTGCCGACCGTTGTTCGCTCGATGGTCGGCAGCGCAGAGTCCGGAAGGGAGCTGCGAAAAGGGAGAGGAAGATGTTGAGCTCCCGTCCATCCCGCAGCAGACGCACCGGGCGTCGGCAGAGGGTGGACAACGCCCTCTTCCGGCCCCCCTAAACTGGTCCAGGGGCGACGGATTCGCCTTAGTTCCCGCTGCCCCCCGACGCAAGTGTGCGAAGGAACACCGTTCTGTCAGTCAGTACGAGTCTGACAGACCCCTCCGCTCTCCCCAGGGCGGAGGACTTTCATTGAGGAATCCCACATCGAGAAAAATACCAGGTACTGGGTTGGGCGTACTTGAGCCGAGGTGAATGGTAGGTATGTACATTACATTTTTTTTTGCTTTCTGTGATTATTTATTTATACAGAAGGTACTCATCTTTTTGCGAAGTTGCGTGTTAATTCATTGAGTGTTTGTGTGATCTCATTCATGATGTTTCGGAATTTGGACTCGACGCAATGTGATTCTTGAAGACAGTTTTATCATGTTTAACATAACACCACATAACATCACGGCTGTAATCCCCAAAGGGTTAGGCAAAGGTGTACCTAATAGTACACCCACATTTCACCAGTTATGTTTAAATCCCATGTAATAGGGGACGAGCCTATTGCCACCAACCGGGCACAAATCCAGACTCCACGGCTGCTACTGAGAAATTCCCGATGGAAAAACACAATAACACTTTGCAATAAAAAAACATGTTTAATTAATAACATTATTACATGCCAGGGGGTCTAAAATGACCGCGGCCATTTTAGGACCCCAGCTATTACTGGTGCTGTAGTAGCTGTTGCTTAAAACTTCCTTAGCACACTAACTACTGAGATGACTCCCCAGCTCAAGCACTGGGAAGTGGTGTAGAGCAGGTGCTTAGGGGGGCTACCTTATGTAACTTTGATGTTAAAAGAGCTACTTTTTACGCTTATTTGAATTAATTATTTTTTGATGTCAACTCATCAAGTATTCTTTGATTAGCCCCTTAGATTTGTAATTTGTGGTAGTAGAAAGGTTCGGAGATACTTTACATCATCATCTGCCTAGCCTTTTCCCAACCATGTTGGGGTCGACTTCTAGTCTAACCGGATGCAGCTGAATACCAGTATTTTACATGGAGCGACTGCCAATCTGACCTCCACAACCCAGTTAGTACTGGGTGATACGATACCCCTTCGTAAGACTGGTTGTCAGACTTTCGGGCCACTGACTACTTGTAACGACTGGCAAAGATCTACAAATGACAGCTGGGACCTACAGCTTAACGTGCTTTCCGAGGTACGGAGGAAACTTGGTGTGCAATGGGTGGTCACCCATCCTTTGGACCAACCTAGGAAAGCGCGGCTTAACCTGAAGATCGACCCGAACGGCTGTTATTATTTAGCCGCGAGCGATACCTTACAGAAAAACACAATTACGGCTTACAAAGATAGTGTAATGGAGAGCATTACAAATGGTCCATCTGCGTCTCAAATTACATCGAAATCCGTTCAAACGTTTATGAGTAACAAACATTTTCTCTTTTACGCAGCAAATATAATCTATGCTTAGAGCATAGATTATATTTGCTAGATTTGTCAGATCTTTAGAACAATGGAAGAAGACGTGCTTTGCAGGCCCAAAATAAATTGGTATAAAGGCAGGAGATGATGTTTATCGTCAGATTTATAACATGGCTTTATCCTTAAAATCATTTGTCCTAAATTATTACGACAGAACATGCAAAACATTTACGAGCTATAGACGGGGCAAGACGAAGAATATCGTAATCCAATACTTGTTACTACTAGTAACAAATCAGTCGGTCTGTCAAATCAGTCATTCGTGTTTATTTTATTGCACAAACACACACTAACTAAACTACAAACACAAACTGCACAACTACTACACTATTACTAAAACTACACACTACACACACACACTACTACTAAAGCACAAACTGTCGGGGTCCACTAGGACCGATGCCTACCAGGGTTGCGGGTTTGTTCGAAAGCGTTACCGTGGCCCCTGGCACAGGCAACTGAAGGAACACGGGTGGGTTTTAGTCAGTAAGAGTCTGACACGCCCTCCCGCTCCACCCAGAGCGGGAGAGGTCATTTGATGATTTCCCACCCAAAAAAAAGGTAACATTCGTGTGTCAAAATCGAAAATGTTCGAGATCAATATATGAAAATATTCAGTGTCCGCTCTATAACTCTTTTATATCTCTTTATGGTAAGAGAATTATTATTTGTGCGTAAAAATCAAAACTACCCGCGTGATTCACCTACTTAGTGCTCCACAAAAATGTAGTTTAGACACAAAACTGTTATATTTACTCGTCGATAACATAGCACGCGCTTGCTTATCTCTTATCAGGTCGGGCAGTTCAGGGTTCCTTTGATTTATCTTAGGTCAATAGGAGATTGAAAATGAATTTAATATGATGATGAAAAAATAAATTAAATAGTTTGTCATTACTTTTGAGCGGTAAATGAGCTCGTCTGGGTTATGTATGCTTTATATAAATACTGGCTGATTTAGAGCGAGAGAATTATTTTTTTGTATCAACAATTTAGCAACAGGAAGTTTATTAGTCTTCCGTTATTCGTATTCTGTATTTGGTTGTTAGACAAATAGTGATGGTATTTTTTACATTTGAAGAAAATACGTGAATACTGGGCCTAGAAATCTGGTTAATCAAGGAACTTTTAGGAAATTTAATGGTCATCCTGTGTGGTTCACAAAATGTGGTTATTTTAGGTGATATAAGCGAAAAACTGAAAAAAGTCAGAAAAAATTGAGGGTTCCAAAGTTAGGTGAAGTTCCTCGAGGTCGAAAACTTAGGATAGACTTTCTAGTGTACAGTCACGAGCACCAATATGCATACACTTTCCTAAATTTAAAAGCAATTTCCACGAATATTTACAATTATTGTAACTTGGAGCTCGGATCTATTTCATAAAAAATTTAGTTCAAAAATGCTATATTCACAACAACATGAAATTTTAATGAGAACAGTAGGAGAAAATGACTTTTAAAAGTTGCAGTGTTTACATATTGGTGCTCGTGACTGCACCCCCAAACCTCCTGGTAAAATTCCATTAACTTCGGAATACTTTCCCAATAAAAAGAACGTGCTGGACTACACAGAGAGGAGGTTACAATAAAATACCTAGCTAAATTCTAACCACGTGTCATAAAATAAACAGTTGAATGACAATCAGAATGTCACTAGCGTGAACTGTGAATGAATTGTCCTATCTTATTTATGTTGTTTATCTGCGGCCGAGCGAAAATGATTTATTGTAGTATTTAGATAAGAATACGCGAATACTCACGTCAGCAAGCGATAGTTTTATTATATTGTTAGTTTTAACTGTCAGTGAACTTATGCTGAAGGAAAATGAAAGGGCTGTAATTCAAATTCTGAATGAAACTTTTTAAAATGAGGCGATTCCTGGCGGGACGCGGGACGTGCCTGCTGATGTCGATTGTTTTAATAATTATGAAGCCACGGGATTAATCGAACCAGTTGAAACATTACAAGGTACAAGGCACTGCTATTGGTACCTACTGCCAGAACTAACCTACTTGCCAAGGCTCCCCTTACCAGAGCTATCCGTACTATCAACGATCTTCAAACTCAGATTGATGTGTTTACATGTTGTTTTAGTGAATTCGTAAGGGTATTACTATTTATATGTTACAGGCAAAATAATATCTAATTTTAGCTTTATTTTTCTACTATGTTTATGTTATGCCATGTATTTGTGTTTTTAAATAATGTAATAATTTAATAATGTTGTTAGTTCGTAGTTTCTTAGCTGTCGCATTAGGGTAAACCCTGTAATGATAGTTTAAGGTGTTATAAATAAATAAGGTATAAACGGACTCTACACGAAGCCAAGCTTTTCCTGATATTAAGGCGATGATGCAAACACACGGATAAACTGAAATTATGGCGTGTGGGTGTTTATGAGCAGACAAATCGGTCTACCCTCATTCTTGTTCGTTTCTTGTGCAAAATCACGTTTTCATTGTTAATGATAGTGTTAGTGACCACGTCAGTTTAAAAACTTCCATGGTGACCTTTGTAAATTCTATGCTTTGATCGACAAAGCAGACAAATATAGAACACGATGATTAAATCTCCAAAAACAATGTTCTTTCTACATAAAACCTATAAGTAAGCAAATTACAATAACGTTAATCACATTAACAAGCCTAATAATAGCCCTATTGTTAATAAGTCACTGATTACCCATTATCTCGACAAAGCTGAGCACTCACGATTTATTCTGTAAGATACTGGGCGTGGGCGTGATGTGGATATCATGTGAGACTTAGATAAGGCAACCAACAAATTAAACGAAAAAGAGTCGGTTTGTTACGTTTTCATTCAAACAGATGAAATTACAATAACTTAATTGGCAATTATGTGGCTGAGCCGTTTCGGGTTAAAACGCTTGGGCCATGGGGTCCGAGTGCTCACCTATATTCTGCCGTGCTAAACGCAAAAGCCGTATCTCAGAGAAAGCCAGTTTCGAGAAAGTTGAAGTTTTGTAGATATATTTTGGTTATAACTTTACAGATTAGTTTTTTTGCTTATTAGATTTGTTTTTGTTTTAAAATTGATACTGCTTTTTATCTAAGTTAATAAGATGCGTATTTATTTAAGCTATCCGATGCCAGCAAAATCTACTTTATGTTTTTTTTTTGAGATACCGCTTTTGTTCTTAGTAAGGCAGTATTTCAGGATATCGCCAAGCGGTTGGTCGACTCTTCATGTGACCAGAGGGCTGGCCTTTTTTTTTGCCAAAGAATCAGCCATCCAACGTGGCAATGCTGCCAACCTTCTGGGCACTTTTCCTATTGACAGCGACGTGGACGAATTTTTTAACGCTCTGTAATTATTTTGATACTTGTAAGTATTTTTATTATTACTCGTATTTTAGATCTAATAGTGGTTTGTAAATAATGTACATAGAAGAATAGATGAACAATTGAACAATTACACTGCCGTGCTGAGCTCGAAAAAAATGTAAAGTAGATTTTGATGGCATCGGATACCTTTAATAAATACGCATCTAATGAACTTAGCTCAATAGCAGTATCTAATTAAAAACAAAAAAAAAAAATAACAAAAAACTAAGAAACAAAAAAACTAATCCGTAAAGTAAAAACCAAACTATATTTGCAAAACTTAATTTTTATCGAAATTTGCTTTTTCTGAGTTACCGCTTTTGCGTTTGGCAGGGCAGTACTGAGGACCGTGACTAAATAATAACAGCCGCACGGGTCTATCATCAAGGTTAAGCCGCGCTTGCAAAGATCGGTCCGTGGATGGGTGACCATTCATTACGTACCGAGTTTCCTCCGTGCTTCAGTAAGCACGATACGCTGTTGGTCCCTGCTGTTATTTGTAGATCTTCGACAGCCGATACAGGTAGTCAGTGGCCCAAAGAACGAAAGTCGGCAACCAGTCTTACCAAGGGGTATCGTGTTATTCAGTGCTAACTGGGTTGTGGAGGTCAGACAGGCAGTCGCTCCGTGTAAAATTCCGCTGGACTGGAATATGGAAGCAGTATCCATAGTTGAGAAACGGCTAGGCATATGACTCTTTAAAATAATCAGGAAACTCATAACATCACGCTTGTAATCCACAAACGGTTAAGCGAAGGTGTACCTAATAATATAACCACATTTCACCAGTTATGTTTTAAATCCCATGTAATAAGGGGCAAACCATCAACTGGGCACAAATCCAGACTCCGTGGCAGCTACTGAGAAATTCCTGATGGAACAACCCAATAACACTTTGCCCGACCCGGGAATGAAACCCAGGACCTCATGCTCAGCAGTCCGATAACTTGTCCAATGAGGCTGTCAGAAAACTCAAGGACATGAATGATACGAAAAAATCAACGAAGAAAAGAATTCCGTAGATTGTTCCGGAAAATTGGGGTTCAATGCGGACGAAGTCACGGACTAAAACCAGTGTCTTAATAAAAGAGTGAGAAAATTTTCCTTATGGGTAAATAACCTTGAGGTTTTTTCATTTAAGACAATAGTAAAATTGTCAAAGACTTGGGTAAGTATTATTTAATTTCGTTCAAAAATAAAATTAATTAAAGTGAAACGACTACTTAGCATGTCTTAGCACCCGCTAGGACATGCTAAGTAGTCGTTTCACTTTTAAAGTTAAAGTAAATTAGTTCAAATTAAAAGCAGCCGCTCGGATCAATCTTCAGGTTAAGCCGCGCTTGCCTAGATTGACCTGTAGATGGGAGACCACCCATTACATGCCGAGTTTCCTCCGTGCCTCGGAAAGTTGGTCGTTGTCGTTGGCCCCGGCTGTCAATTGTACATCTTTGACAGTCGTTACAGTCAACGGCCCGAAAGTCTGACAACCAGTCTTACCAAGGCTTGTATTACCAAGGGTTGCTTAGGGTTACTTAGTTTGATGTACAGAATGCTTGGTCAACGGCTTCGAGAAAGGTCCGTTTACACCTTGTATGTTGTAGTTAAGATTCCGTCGCTAAAAAATGACCGTGCCGGTGAAAAATAACAACTTACGATAAACTAAATTCTCTGAAAAATCCATTAGAACTACAACAATTCTACTAGGCCCATGTATGAATAGAATGATACTCTATTTTCCTCATTGATAACGCCGCCGACGGAGACACTTCATTACTTATGTACACAAGATTATTATAATTAAACACACCTTATCGCTATCTCTTATTGTAACAGTCATTTAGTTCAATAATGCATAATTACATGATGTGCCTATTATATTCAGCAAGTAAGGGTTATGCATATGACTGAAGTCAACTCCGAGGTTATAATCAGAAACAACACAACACGCACCTCTGATTTTTCGGAATTATGTTCGTATTGTACCTATAATTATCACTTTCTTCGGTGAAGGAAAACTTCGTGAGGAAACTAGCATGCCTGAGAGATATTTCTCGACGGCATGTAAAAGCCAAGTCAGAGGCCCATGGGCGGCATAAAAACTCTGACACCAGGTTAGGCACTAACCACACGATAAAGGAGAAAATAAGAGACAGCTGTTGTTGTAGTTGAGGAAGGTAGCGACCTTCCTCCGCGTGAAATGATTATAAAATATCACTTCCTAATTTGAATCGAATTCACATAATGTACCATCTCAACAAGAATGATGTATCCAAGGTTTTTGTAACAACATTATGATTTAAAAGAGTGTCCATAGAGTTTCTTGCCCGTTCTTCTCCATAGAGATCTACGCTTTGGAATGGGCAACTACAGTACTTTCACAAGTTATTATGTCTTGTGACTGGGACTGTAGCTTCATTTTTATTGCTGTCTTTGTTTCGACAATTCAAAAGTGCCTGTAATTGGCCTACTTGAAATAAATGTTTTGATTTTCGATAGATTTTTGGTTCGGAATTCGGAATGTTGACAATTTTAAAGTTTTTTTTTTTAATATTTCAAAAACCTTTTTTTAAATATTTTACCGTGTTTCTAGCTAATATATTTGTCTTTGTATATTGGGATGAAAGAGGTGCTCGTGGTTAAATAATAACAGCGGGCGACATAGTTATCATTTTGCCACGAGCGCCTCTCTGCTGCACGGTTCAATCTTCAAGGTAATAATACGCTTGCTTAGGTTCGTTCGTGGATGGGTGACCGCCCATTACATACCGATTTTTCTCCGTGCTTCGGAAAGCACGTTAAGCCGTTGGTCTCGGCTGTCGTTTGTAGATCTGTGACAGTCGATACGGGTAGTGAGTGTCCCAAAAGTCTGACAGCCAGTCTTACTGAGGGGTATCGTATTACCCAGTACAAACTGGGTTTTGGAGGTCAGATAGGCAGCTTTTCCGCTTAGTTGGAAAAAAGGCTAGGCAGATGAAAATGATGATGTATACTGGCTTAAGAATGAATATGATAAATTGGTTATTGTACTGCTTAACATCAGGTGGACCAGCAAATTTCTTCCTGTTTTTATATTCTCTTCAGTCCTTGGTAATAAATTATTTAAACGACTTTAATCAGTTAAGTAAGTGTCTTATTTTTGTAACGAAAGGACCTTTTCTAAATGTAAGTAATTTTACTAAAAATATGTTTAAAAACACTCAATTTGTTATACTATTTTAAGAACAAGAGAGTGATTAAGTGAATTAATTTTGACGTAAATTAATCTGAAGTGTCCTGGTTTGGGAAATTATTTTTAATGAAAGACTTTTGAGAAAGAGTTTGTCTTACTTAGGAGGATAAGAATACTGGGATCTTTTTATTTTTAGCTCAGTGGGTAGCTAAAGTATCATTTCCAGAATACTAAAATTTTTACTATTTTAGTATTCTCGGAATTATACTTTTAAAGTTTTTATTAAGTGCTACTTAGGTTTTCATTCGCTGGCTTCTTTCTTTATCATGTGGTTGGTGCCTTAACTGGTGTTAAAGTTTTTAAGCCGCCCAGAAGCCTCTGACTTGGCTTGACATGCCGTCGAGAAATATCTGTCAGGGATGCTGATTTGGTTCCCTCACGATATTTTCCTTCACCGAAGCAAGTGATAATTACACAATACGCACATGAATCCCAAAAACCATAGCTGTGTGTCTTGGGTTCGAGCTCGAGACCTGTGGCTTGGCAGTCCGACGGTCACACCACTAGCCTATCACTATCTAGGCTATTATGATCTGGCTAAACTGACGATGTTTGGCTGATGGTCAGCCAATTACGTCACGTTAGCCTATCGGTCCCAACGCTGGGACAGAGGCGTCTGTGAGAGGGGGTGGGTGGTTATCCACCACGAGGGCGGGCTTTCAGATGTCTTCGGTTTCCTCTCGATGTTTTCTTAAACCATTTAGAAAACAGTTGTGATAAAACGAGTAGTGTTTGTAACTTTGGATGTACAAGGTTATCTCTGAACATAATATTTCAAATTATTATTTTTCTTAAAAGTGTGGGATGTCTATCGACATCACTTGAAAAATGATGATGTCGAAGTTCCTGATACATTTTTCTTCTCACGCCAATGATGATTGATGAGATATTTGCTTCTAAAGCCGCAAAAAATGTGTTATTTTAATTTCTAAAGTGAGAACAGGAAAATTATAATGTAAAAAAAATAGGTATGTAGAGCATAAAAAAAACTTTTAACAAAAATTGATATGTATAAGATTTGATGTTTAGGTTTTTGAGATTTGGGACTTTTTCGTTAAACTGCAGCAGTAACTTAGTTTTCCATTAACACACTATGAAAAACAGATTGAGTATTGCTGTTGAATGTAAATTTACATAATTATCAATGAGCGCTAAAAATATTGTTATTATTTTGTTTGGTGCTACGGAACCCTGTGTGTGCGAATCCGACTCGCACTTGGCCGGGTTTTTTTAAATGTAAGTTACGCTTTATTAATATTAATTATTCAAGCGACATAGGTCGAGTACCTACACGTGTACGTATATAGATAAATTATAACAAGCAAAAACTAGACAAAGTTACATAAATCACAGAAAAAATCTTCGTGAAGTCCTCTTAACCAAATCTGAAGGTTAACATTACTTGAATTAAGTACCATTTGGAAGTGTTGACTTCCTTGGTTCCTCGAAGTAGATAATGTTGATGACGTCATTGTCTGCTGATGAGATTAGATGGAGTTCCAACAGCGGGGTAAGCAGAGGTGCTGTCTATCACTAACACCACGATAAAATCCATCATCATCTTCCTAGCCTTTTCCCAACTAGGTTGGGGTCGGCTTCCAGTCTAACCGGATGCAGCTGAATACCAGTATTTTACATGGAGCGACTGCCTACCTGACCTCCACAACCCCGTTAGTACTGGGTAATACCCCTTGGTAAGACTGGTTGTCAAACTTTCGGGTCACTTACTACCTGTGACGACTGTCAAAGATCTTTAATTGACAGCCGGGACCAACGTCTTGATGTGCTTTCCGAGGCACGGAGGAAACTCGGTATGTAATGGGTGGTCACCCATCCACGGAACAACACAGGCAAGCGCGGCTTAACCTGACGATCGACCCGAGCGGCTGTTATTGTTTAGCCACGACGTCCTCCAAATACAACAAAACTTATGATGTGATAGTTGTTTTCTTCAATTCTTCAAAAACATAACATGACGCCTGTAATCCCAAAGGGTTAGACAGAGGTGTACCTAATAGTTTATCCACATTCCGCAAGGTATTATTATATACGAGTATTTATTTAATTAGACAAAATAGGTGGTTAGTACAAATACAAACTTATCAACTAAGAGTTAGTATTTAATAATTAAGTTATGTTTTAGTCAAATTTGGGCGAGCCCATAGCCATCTACCAACGAGGAAGACAATTCAATAGACCACAAGGCAAAATTTATCTACAAGTAACTAGAAAATAAATGCAAAATAGTATTCGTAAGTAGTGCAACGTCTAGCTGTGACGCGAACGCTGATGGAAGCACCTTTTCTATTGCATCAGCTTCGAATGGAGGATGTTACGACAGACAGACGCGGAATGTGTCTGTATATGGGGGACACTCGTACGATATCACGTGACTTACAGATAACTGTTGAACAAGCTGTTTGTGAAGGGCTTGTGGCTAGTTAGAGGCGTGCTTGACGTTTTATAAGTGCCCATGTAGGCTTATATTATGAAATAAATAATTTAGATTTTGTGCTGTGACCTTTTCCACCACGTTTCCAGTACATCATTCTGAACCATCACAAACCATCACATAGAAATTTTTCGTCGGTTATTAAAAAAAATATTGCTGTTCCTTACAAAGGTGCAATAGGTACTTAACACGGTCAAAATGTATGCGAAAGCAGTTTTTTTTAAATTACCTAAGAAAAATTTCTTTGTGGTGTTCTGTGGGTTTAGAATGATTAACTGATTACGTGGTAACCGTTTTCGCATTGGTGTCCCTTCCAGCCTGTCTTAGATGTCACTTGTTTTTTTTTTTTGTCAGGGTCACTGGGTTTAGACAAAAAAAGATTCTGAGGATGTTTCCTTAGTCGACGGTTTTGCAGTATATTGGCGCTCACATATTATGTGTATTAGGGAACTCTAATCTTGTATAAAGTTTTTAGGTTTTAGACATTGATTTAGGCAGAGCGTTGTCTGACAGTGACTGGATTTAAGTTTTATTAAGTAAACCAACTGTCATTTGTAGATCTTTGACAGTCTTTACAAGACAGTGTCCCGAAAGTCTGACAACCAGTCTTACCAAGGGGTACTAACTGAGTTGTGGAGGTTAGATAGGCTCCATGTGAAATACTGGAATTCAGCTACATCCGGTTAGACTGGAAGCCGACCCCAACATAGTTTGGGAAAGGCTAGACGGATGATGATTTGTTTTGTCATGTTGTTTACTAGTTAAACGCTGAGCCATACATGTCATGTGTTGCGTCAGCCATGGCCCCATGGGGGACTTTACAATAGACAACAGCTGCTGCGGTATCGGTCACATCGCCGGCGAGAAGCGAATAGGATTTTAAAAAACGAGCTTTATGTTCGAAAGAGTTCTTTCGTTCTTTGTTCTTTCTTTAAATTTCATTTCTTTTAGTGTGAACATTCAGCGATCAACTACCTATTAATAAATGTATACAGGGTGGCGATTGAGATACCTGTGTCCTTCAGTCATTCAATGGCATTAAAATAAACTTAGAGGGTTGTATTGATGATTTTAATGATTTTAATTCTGTAAGTAAGAAAGAAAGAAAGAAGAAAAAAGAAAGAAAAAACGTTTATTGGCACACGCCACAAGTACACAATACAAAATATAAAAAAGCAAATATATAATAAAATAAAGTACTTGCGTATTACGTCCGCAAATCATCGCGGGCTACCCTGGCGCTTCAAACTTAATGTCTACGTCGCATTTTATCATTTTAGTCAACACAAGTACAGGTCCTTTATTCAGTGACATTAAAAATTGTGCGAGGATATTTCCTCTAACTGCAACTCACCCTTATGTTTTTGTGTATGGGATGAGGCTCGTACCATATCTTGTTGACCTATTTTACGGAAATTGTCGCATGATAACGACCTAGGTATCGGATGTTTTTGATAAGAAGAGCTTAGATATGAAAGTAATCAATTAGTAAAGCTAGGATTAAGTTTTAAAACACTAGTGCGTAATCTAGACTAGAAAACGTAATGTCATCCTTAGAACATATCATAACGCCTGTATTTTCGAAGTGTTAGGCAGAGGCGTACCGAAATCCATTTCACTAGTTGCTTAACTCATTATTTATTCATTTAAGTGTACTTACATGCATAAAATCATTTGATTCAAACCCAAAGCGTAGTACAGCGCAATTTTACGTACCTATAATAAAAAAAAAACTGTCAATGGCGGCATGACCTAGTTATTAATCTACACATGTTATTTTTACTACGATATTTTTGCTAGTAGGTGGCTGATCTATACACCTTGTAAATTGCATCAGCCATGAATGAAGGCCGTTACGACAGACAGACGACCTATTTTTATGTGTGAGGACTGTCGGACGTGCGACGATAAGAGCTTTACGTAACCAGTATAAGTTGAACTCGCATAGTAAAAGCTTTCTCTGCAAAGGTAGGTTAGGTTACACTGTATAAAGGGTGTAAATAGACCCTTAACGAAGACGAAAGGCACTTGTGCTCCCCGTCATTGCGATCATTTTTTGTCCTAGACCATACCTGGGAACCTTCTAGTTACGGAGATATTGGGGGTCAAAGTTCCAACTTTTTCACAAGTTTTGTTATTTTTTTTTAATGTTATAATTTTACGTTAAATACCTCCACGACCCCCGTACTATTCAATGCATCTATCAGCACAATGTTTTATGTGCGTTATATTGAGTCCTACCGTAAAACGTGATTTTTCACTCCAAACAAAAATGTCGTTTCCCAGCCATACATTTTGCTTAGAGTCACTTGGTTTGATGTACAGAATGCTTGGTTATAGGCTCCGTGAAGGGACCGTTTACACCCTGTATGTACGGTTCGATGTAGACAGGTGGCATACGGCTTGAGAATATTAATAGGAAACAAAATGTTTAGTAAAAATTATTGTTGCAGCTCGATTATTGCGTCAGCTATGATTTATGAATGGGAGACATTACAATGGAGAGCTGTTTAGATGTGCATGGGGACATAGTACTGGACGTACAGACGCCAGCACAACAAGCTAGAAGAATCCGTTAAGAGATTTTCAACTTTATAGTTAAAGAATTAGGTTCAAGGTTGATTGGGAAAATTTGACAGTTTCGGGCAGCCTGTTAATTAGTTTACATAGACTCGTACATAGTACTGGATGGTTATTTAGGATTTTAATGACATTGTGAAGAGGGCGCTGTTGACATTTGTGAAATTTTGTAAAACCTGATATGAACGTGGTATTTGTATTGCAAAAGAAGATGGCCGCGTTAGTTAGTTCGTATTATGGCCACGCGCCAAAATACTATGTTCTCCTTCCTGTATTGACGTAACATATATAATATTATTTACACTGTTTTGGCTCAGAAAGTAGCCGGTTGACATCGGTTATCTTCTGGACAGCCGGACAAATAAAATGAGATGTTTCGAATACAGCAAGTGACGGGAACCGTGAATCTGCAATTGTTATACAAGATGTTTAATACAGAAAAATATACTACGACAAGCTCCTAAGTTGTGTTTGTCTATGGGAATTAAGACTATCGTACGATGTCTTGTGAGTGCCGTAAGATTATGGAAATGACGGATGATAATGGTGATTACAGATTTACCGACTAGCCGGAAAGCCGACCATCCGAACAGACTTGCAGTTGGCGAATGGTAGGCAAAAAGAGCCGACTCGTCGGCTCGAGTAACTGAAGTGATTTTTTATTAGTAGTTTTATTTTTATTATTAAAATCCACCTTAGATGTTGTTATATTTATCTAGGAAACGGAACTCTTTCTTTGGTAGTGAAAATAATTAAAGTTACTTTTTTGTGTAGGTCAGTTGCACAACTGTTTCTTATGTAAGAGACCAGGGAAAAGCTTTTATTTAATGTTATTATTAAGTTGTCGTCCACCTTTTTAAAAGATTCTTCCTTTTTAAAACTTTTTTGCAAAAAAAAACCGACTTCCAAAAAAAACACTAAAAAAGTGGGAAATAACTTTACTTTCGGAAGTCGGTGACTATTGTTTGTTTCATTGACTTTTTTGCCACCGACTTCCGAAAGTAAAGTTATTTCCCACTTTTTTAGTGTTTTTTTTGGAAGTCGGTTTTTTTTTGCAAAAAAGTTTTTATTTTACCCTTTTTAGTTATCGCATCACACACAAATCCTTGTCAAGTATCAATTTCACAATTTCTTTTACTTGGATGACATATTGTTTCCAGCTATTTTGATTTCAAAACCAAACCACTGAACCGATTTCGATGAAATTTCTATGGGACCAATCGGAAAGTAGATCCATTCAGATAAAAGAAGAATTTTTCAAATCGGTTCATAATTGACGAAGATATGAGGTAACAAACAGAAATTTCCAGCTATTTTGATTTCAAAACCAAACTGCTGAACCGATTTTGATGAAATTTCTATGGGACCAATCGGAAAGTAGATCCATTCAGATAAAAGAAGAATTTTTCAAATCGGTTCATAAATGACGGAGATATGAGGTAACAAACACAAAAAAAAAAAAAAAAAAAAAAAAAACATACAACCGAATTGAGAACCTCCTCCTTTTTTAGAAGTCGGTTAAAAAGACTCACTGTCACAAATACAATATTTGTTCGTTGAACAATAAATAAATAAATAATAATTTTATTTCAAGTTTCACAGACTCATTAAATTAAATAATTATACACACACAGTCACATTACATAATCAAATATAGAATTAAATACTTATAGAAATTATACTCAAACAATAAATAATTCATACGAAACAACAAATAGGTACACAATAAAGCATCTACCCACTGCCTCTTCTCAAAAATTCACCATGTATAAGTCCCCTAAAATGATCAATGCACCTTGTATATTGTGTCATGAATGGAGTAGAATATTTGGCAAAGTGTTTTATGTAAACTCAGCTTTTATTCATTGTCTTATTAATATAACGGTGACGAATTAGACTGGAAGCCGACCCCAACGTAGTTGAGAAAAGGCTACGCAGATGATGACGATAAATAAAACGGTAGATTGAGGTTTTTTAGCTGTTTCTCTTGGGATTTCCCGGATCTTGGTTGTTTTATAGCTAGTTAAATAATAAAGGTTGTCATTAGCATATTAATTATTGTAGAATACGTAATTAAGCGGCGGGAATGTCCAGTGGCTAGATAACTTTATAGCTGTGGTTGATAAAATACAACTTTTTATTCCGTTATATGACAGATTTGATTACCATCGACACGCTAAAGACAGGAAGTCTAACTAACGCAATATTTTAAATTCTGCTATTGTAAAGCCAACGACACGTCTCTGTACTTATACTAAGAAAATCACAACCACATACTCAGTATATATCATTTTGAACATAGAAATTTTTCATCGGTAATTAAAAAAAAAACAGCTGTTTCCTACAAAAATGCAATACCTACACGGTCAAAATGTATAGAACAGCCGAATAGATTAAAAAAAAAACTGTGTGGTATTTCTATTTTTGAATTTTTTTGGGGGTTCAGAATAATGTGCCGAGTACGTGGTTTCCATTTTCACGCCGGTGTCGCTTCCACCCGGTATAAAATCCATGGTATGTCACACGACGCCATTCACGCCGTGCGCCGCACGCACACCGGACATGCTTCCCGCGAGGCGAGGCGGGGCGGTGCGTATTGGTGGACACACGGACGGTGCGACGCCGCATCGTCTGTGTGCCCAGGACGGCAAATCTTGCCACAACGCATCGTGTGCATAGTGTAATAAAACTCCGGTCTCAATACTTATAATTGTATATTACAAGGTTAATTCCTGTTAACAATCCTTATAATCTTTTAAAATGCCCCCACGCCGAAAAAATATCTTTCTTTTATTCCCAAAAAGCCCGCCCGACGCCGACCATAGATCCCCATTATTCCATTCGAACCATAGATAAAAATCATAGATTAGAATTTAGTATTTCAATTGAAGAGATTTAATTTGATAAAATAATAATTAGTAAGTACTAAAATCATAAACCTTACACTCGACCATCCTGACCTCGTGTATGTCCTCATACACGGATCGAGGAACTCATTAACCTTACACTCGGATGAAGGCATTCTTTACATTATCATACATTCATAGTGCAAAAGAGAACAGAAAAAAAAAACACATTTTAATAGATCACATTTTTCGAATAAACTAATCAATAGCTCTGTAAACCCATCCATTCTTACAGAACCATTGATAAAACTATGATCTCTCTACCGCAAACCCATCCAATTCTTACGGCAAAGAAAACATCAACAGCAAGATTGGCCTCCGACCCTACCAATACGTGCTAACCTTTTCATTCTAGCAAGATTGGCCTCCGACCCTACCAATGCTTGCTAACCCTTTCCATTCTAGCAAGATTGGCCTCCGACCCTACCAATGCTTGCTAACCCTTTCCATTCTAGCAAGATTGGCCTCCGACCCTACCAATGCTTGCTAACCCTTTCCATTCTAGCAAGATTGGCCTCCGACCTTACTGCTTATTATGATAGCTGTCGATCAATTTCTTCTTCGAGGCGCCTGATTCTGTCGCGTTCTCGCTCCAACTCGCGCTCCTTCTCCCGGATGCACGTACTGCGCTCGCTGCGATGAGCTGAACTGCGGCTCCGATGATAGCGAGTGCGTGCCCTCAGCGTCCCGCTACGTGAGTGACTCCGACTCCGCCTGCCACCGCCGCCATCACGTCTCGATGCGGTGCGCTCAGGAGTCTCCAACCGGTGGCTTAGACACTTCCCGTTTTGTTCCATTATCTGTAACTCGGAAACGAAAGAAGCGGTTTGAATTTGATTATTAGACTAATAAATCAGAAAACGAGGTGTAACTTGAAAACGGTGCGACCTAGCACAAAAATAATGATAAAATGTCCCCTTTGCAACCCAACGTGATATCGCCGAACATCTTTCTATCACATTGACTCCTGAACTCCCAAGTTCATCGAAAAAAGAAAGTTAAAATAAAATGGAACATGCTGAATTATTGAGACTCCATAATCACGATGATTGCAATTGCAAATTGTAAACTAACGGTTATGTTATGAATAACACCGCATTTAGATGGCCATCCGTCGCAGGTCGGTCTGTTTTACACATTTTTCTGAAATTGCTCAATAACTTCTTTAGGTAACCAGGGAATAGAAATTCTATAAATGTGAGCATGTACTTACCACTTCTGATTTGTAATAAAACTCCGGTCTCAATACTTATAATTGTATATTACAAGGTTAATTCCTGTTAACAATCCTTATAATCTTTTAAAATGCCCCCACGCCGAAAAAATATCTTTCTTTTATTCCCAAAAAGCCCGCCCGACGCCGACCATAGATCCCCATTATTCCATTCGAACCATAGATAAAAATCATAGATTAGAATTTAGTATTTCAATTGAAGAGATTTAATTAGATAAAATAATAATTAGTAAGTACTAAAATCATAAACCTTACAATAGGCTCTAATTCTCTTTATGATAAAACTTTTAAGTACAGGACCAACTTACTACATGTTTCAAGCCAGCCCGTTTTACAACGTAACGTAACGTAGTGGTTTGGGAACGAAATAATTGGTACTACTATTATCTATTTAATCATTTCTAATTTCACTTACCCGTTATCTAAAACCAACGAAAATCCACAAAAAATTCCACTCACAAATTATATATAACAACTATTATTTTATTTATCACCAAGTCTAAAGCCACGTCCACACCGCACGATAAGGCTCCGTACACACTCGACATAGCAATCGTGTAAATCGTACTGGAATTGCGATTAGTACAAATCATTACTTTTATATGAATTACCGAAATGTGTGAGTCATAAGACAGCGGTTGTCAAAGATTTTGTTTTTAAAATGGCTTCAATCATATTGTTATTTTTTTTATTTCACTGTTTTAATTCTTGGTTGTTTGATAATATTTTATGATTTTTAACGATTCAATTTTGTTTGACTGAACTTCATACTTGGAACTTCTTTTACAAATTTTGCGTTTTGTGTTAATTTAAGTTTTATAACAATAGTTTGGAAGCAACAAGTCGATATTATGAAAATTAACACAGTTGTACGACATCTATCTCATCATCTGCCTAGCCTTTACAAGTATTTTACATAGGGCGATTGCTTATCTGACCTCCACAACCCAATTCGTACCCCTGGGTAATTCGGTACCCCTTGCAAAGACTGGTTGTCAGACTTTCGGGCCACTGACTATCTGTAACGACTGTCAAAGATCTATAAATGAAAGCCGGGATTAACGGCTTCACGTGCTTTCAGAGGCGCGGAGGGTACTCGCTATGTAATGGATGGTCACCCATCCACGGACCAACCCAGGCAAGCGCGGCTTAACCTGAAGATCGACCCGAGCGACTGTTATTATTCAGCCACGAGCTCCGAAGCCACAATATCTATATGTACTAATATATTAAAGCTTGTAGGCAAGCGTTGGCAAGTGTGACTGCTTACGACAACCAATCTCCAGATAAGGTGAAGTCTTATTGGGTACCTATCTATTTCTATTAAGAATTTCTCCGGAGTTTAGATTTAGAAATTTCTTTTTTTGTAAAACTTGTCAACCTGTGAGGTTGACTTCTGCTTAACCGGAAAATCCTGTGAGCCTTGAGTGTGAGGCGTCTTGCCAGGGGTAAAAACTCACATAGATAGATATACTTTATTTTACACCAACATTCTTAAACCGCTCTTTTACAATAAATTGCTTATTCTAAACACTTCCTTAAAACTAAAGCCCTAACATTCCACAGACACACCAATTCTTAAAAGGACCATTAAAATTAATACCGTTACGTAAGACACAGGATATTGCCCATATCCCTTCGCCGCCATCTTGGATTGACCCAATGAGTGACGGTGAGAACTGTCAGTGTCAACCTTGACCCCTACGGGGTTCAAGATCAACGGTGATTGGTTGATTGTCTCAATGAAATGCAGGAGGCTAATGAAACTTGGTTTCCTACCGAGTCTTATGTTAATTAGGATGTGTTGTTTTCTTTTTTTGTGAGATGGGGAGATGATTGGAGTGGTATTTAAGAATTTGTTTGCTTGAGTTTTGGTTAATTTGTTTTTAATATTATATGTATATAAATGTGTGTGTAAATTATTATAAAAATATGACTTTCCTAACTGAAATCGGAGTTTGTTAACAATTTCAAGGGTTTTGATTGTTATACACGGAACCCTAACTCCCAAAATAAAAGTTTAAGTTACTCTTTATAATATCAGCTATCTACTAGTAAAATTCCCATCAAAATTGGTCCAGCCGTTTCGGAGATTAAATAAATAACATTGAAGTGTCTGTTTGTAATTTAAAAATAACAGCTTTGTACTGACTTGACTTTGCATATGAAAATATAATTATGTATACAGTATTTACAATTACTTTTTTTGTCTGTCTGTCTGTTCCAGCTAATCACAGAAACGGCTGGACCGATTAAGACGGGCTTTTACTGGCAAATAGTTGCCAAGTGGTAGTTACTCCTTATAACATATAATGAGTAACTAATACTTTTATTTTAGAAAAAGCATTAAGGTTACGTGCAAAAAAAAATTAAAACCCTTGAAATTGTTAACAAAATCCGATTAGTTTTATAATAATTTCATGCGGACGTAGGTCATGGGCAACAGCTAGTATTGAAAAAAAAAAAACATTCGCAAGAAAACTTTGACGAACACAGTCCGAAAATTTAATTCATGAGCACGTGTTCTTCCGATCACCTTCGGACTGATTCAGTACAAAAACTCATGTCTTAAATCACTTGAAAACTTGAGGACCCGTCATTAAAGTAATAAAATTATCTTACATACATTGATAATGTGATTTACGACCTTAACTCGCAAAGGATATTGAATCTTGTGTCTCAGGTAAAAGGTTTTTTTTAGGGAGTGTGGTTTTGAGTCAATAATTCATATCTTAGTATTGGCGATTAGAATTGTGTATTAAAACTTAAGTAATAAAATGTTCTTGTAATTTTCGTTCGTTTTTTAAATTGCGGTGTTGTAGATGTAACGGTTTTTTTTATCGAAATGTTTTAGGTAGCAACAACCAAAAGTGTCTTTGTAAGAAGGTGGAGCTTACATTGATTTTGGCACGGATACGAAAAGAGATCCAGAATTCTAGATCGTTGGATTGCAGAGTTACAGTGCTACACGGATCTTTTGGCGTTTTAATGACATTGACAAGAGGGCGTTGTTGAATCGTATTATCACTATTCCATAGTTTAAGCTATGTGTGTAAGCAGTGATAGCCTAGTGGTGTGATCGTCGGACTGCCATAGGTCTTGAGTTCGAACCTGAGACACGCACCTCTGATTTTTCGGAATCATGTGCGTATTGTACAATTATCACTTGCTTTGGTGAAGGAAAACATCGTGAGCAAACCAGCATGCCTGAGTGAGAGTGATATTTCTCGACGGCATGTAAAACCAAGTCAGAGGCTCATGGGCGGCATAAAAACTCTGACACCAGGTAAGGCACTAACCACACGATAAAGAAGAAGAAACTATGGAGTTGTCAATCAAAGGGAATCTTAGGGGTGGGAAAAATCTGGTGTTACAATCTCCATAGATGAGGGTTCATGGACGTCTCAGATCTCAAGGTTGTATGCGGCGTCTCCCCACAGACAATGGCTCATCTTTCATCTTAAAAAAAATTATTACCTTCAATAATTGTACAAGAAAACACTTATCTAAACACTATGCAGCGTTACAACTAGGGAACAGAGTGTTTTCGATGAGCTCTGGCACCCAATGTAAGATTTAACTTGTGTTTATGGTGCCAGCATCCTCGCCTATGATTTGAACTTGGATCAGTGGGTCATCTTAGGGGCGTTGTAATACGAGCACAGTATAACATTATTAAATTACAATATAATATTTACTAGCTAATGCAACTATGATGTGACGTATTTGTGTACCTATGTATGGGTATGTGTATGTGTGTGATGGAGAGATAAATATAGCGAAAACTTGTGTTTATGTAAGTCTGTGTAAATATAATTATAAATAGAAAATCTTGCACCGCATGCCCTGTCAATTGTTCACTTGGTGATCTTATGACCACTCACAGATACAGCATCTATAAGTGGAGTTTGCGTACCAGAATTTCGGCCGAAAAAAGTTTTTTGCCATCGATACACCAAGCATAACTTAGGCTAACCTACTTTTCCCCCCTTTCAATTAAATAATATTAAATATAGGTAACGCCAAACAGCAAAATAATTTTATGCCTGAGCACCATCTATTATGTTGACATCTGGACAAACGACGCGCGACGGACGTACGCTATCGAATGGTAACGTAAAGAACTTATTTTAATCCTTTCTATAAAATCGTTAACTAAAAGGAAAAGCAAAATTATGACAAAGTCATCTATCTACAAAAACTTGGCATTAAAAAAAAAACTTAGGATACCGCACACATTTACGAAAACAAGTAACAAAAACGAACACTCACCAATAAAAAAAAACAGAACTAAAAATTCTCACATGACAATTGTAATTACGAAATAAAAACTTTTTTGATTACGTAACATCACTGTCAAGAAAGCTTGGCATTATACGAATGACTCAGTACAGCGACGTTTAAAACAAAAAAAAAACATGGCCGACAAAAAAGAGCGCGAAAAAACTTGTAACTGGCAGGTGTGAAGGAAGCCACGAAGGACGTGAAAGTACGTGTTTAAAGAGTATTAGAGATCATAAATTATGTTGGTTTTTTAATAAAACATTTCTGGGATGAGCTTTTCTTCCTTATTGAGGTATTTTGGTAGGTTACTTGCACGTAATATACTTTTCACACCACCTGCTCGTAAATGTCAAATTATATGTCATGCAAACCTAAAGTAAAGCAAATCATTAATGCTCTAGGGTAGTAATATTGTACTGAATTTCATACTGCCCGCTGGGCAATAATGTTATTTGAATTTGGAACCTTAAATAACAAATTGCATGAAAACTTTTACCAAAGAGTTTTCGCAGCGCAGGTTTTAGTTGCCGTCGACGAACAAAATAATTATATTACGCAACTTAATACTAAAATTATGTGAAATAATAAGAAACAATAATGTAAATTAATTAAATAAATTAAACAAAAATACCTAGTTACAACATTAAAGCAATTATTTTTTGTAAATGGTCAATTCCAAAATGATTAAACAATTGACTCGCCCTAATTTTTTTTATCTGTAGCTGCGGCAAGTCATGACAACAGCTGATCGAAGGCTGTGGTGCACACCCCAGGGTTGCTAGATCAAGTTTTTGAATTTTCCGCATATTTAATCTATACAACTTTTTCCCCATCTTTTTTTCAAACAGGAAATGAAACAGAGAGATTGTATTGTATTGTGTTAGGGGCTGGCATCCACAACTGAATGAAATAAAAAAGAGAGATATAAAACTATTTTCATTCACAAAAAGTACCACTTAGTATCGAATTTTGTTTCAGTGTATGTATTGCCTGATCCCGTTCACGCACGACACCCTGCAATCGGCTTATTAAACGCAAGTTATTATTACAAATTAGTAATTCGCCAGTAAAATACCCCATGAATTCTTAAATTTTATCTTATTTAGTAATTTTCCCCAAGGATTTATTTTTCCCCTACAACGATCTGTTTCCCTAAAAAAGGGTAGAATATTGGTGCGCAACGCCATATTTCGAAAATCGAATTGGTTTTTATTTTCTCGCAGTAGGTGCGAAAAGTAGAGTATGCTCCTTGGCGATAAAGGTGTCTTTGTCTTGGGCTAGCTTAAATCCCTCATTTCTCTCAGGATTCTAGTCTTAACTCAAAGCTCCCTCGCTCCGCTTGGGAGCCCTAGAATCCCTCCTTGTATTCGACATTCAAAATAGTGTCCGTGATGTAAGAAACTGTTTAATCCCCTTCATGCACCATCTACTATTAGGCGGTAACAGGCGAAACGCGGTAATAATCCATAATTAAATCCATTAGAAAAGCAAACAATTAATGTTTTCTGTGGGAATAAGCACGAAATTTTCTTAGGGCTAATCATAGGTTCATATTAATTATAAAAGAAGCTAAAAATAAAAACTTTGAAAATATTATTCAACAACTAAACAAAAAATATCTACGGAACCACATCAAACTATATTCGTAACGTTACTATACAAAGCATTTCATTGCGCAGTGAAGTTTTTTTCCAAAAAAAAAGTGAAATAAAAAAGCTTTAGAGGTGTAATATGACGTAAGCATCAAGAACTGGTTTCTTATTGACCTTAGTATACACATGGCTGCATGACTGTCTGTTTGTCCGGCCCTTGCAAAATTGACCTTAAAAGTAATTATCCAAGGATGAAAATGTGCTACCGAATGATGAGCGCAGCTAAGAAAATAAGTATTAATTTTTTTTATCGTTTGTGTCATCTCCTATAATGAAAAATTTACTGGTAACAAACAATAATATCTGTATCTATAAAACAAGGCAAAATCATTACTTGAGTAAAAGTAATTATTTAAGATACGATTTTTATTCTTTAGTTTAGTAATTGCTTGAAGTTAGAACTGTCAAAAGTTAGAATTCTTAGTTTTGCTTTCTTTAACGGTTCTTACTTCTTTTAAATACTTGCTTATTGTATACTCTTTTTTGGATAAGTAATTACTTATACTCAAGTAATTACTTTAACTTGACTTTAGATACTTTGTTTTTTATTGTTTTAACAGACAATTGTCATTCGTAGATTGTTCCGCCACCAGTAAGGCAAACTTTACAAATTAATGTTTGCCAGCTTTTTTATTTTATAGACGTAACATTAGGTATGAAAGCCTTCGATTGCTATAGCGAATGGATACTAATTTAAATATTTTGTTCTCCTATTTTTCTTATCAGTAACTGAAATAGCTTCTTTGGCTAAATAATAACAGCCACACGGGTCGATCTTCGAGGTTAAACAGTTGTTGCTGAGGTTGGCCTGTGTATGGGTGACCATTCATTACATACCTACTGGGTTTCTTGGCAAGCACGTTAAGCCATTGTTCCCGGCTGTCATTTTTGTAGATCTTTGATATCTGTCACAGGTAGTCAAAAGCTCGAAAGTCTGAGAACCAGTCTCACCAAGGAGTATCGTATAACCCTGTACTAACTGGATTGTGGAGGTCAGAAAGGCAGTTGCTCCTTATAACATTCTGGTATTTAGCTGCATCCAGTTAGACTGGAAGCCGGCCGAAGAACTAGCTCCTTTGTACCGACTTGCATATGGCAATGAGTTAATGATTTAATAACCTTTTGCTGAACCTTTGGCTGCTTTTCACTTCCACACCCGTATCTACATATTAACAAGTCAAAGTGATTACTTGAGTAAAAGTAATTACTTATGATACGATTTTATTTTGTAGTTATGTAATTGCTTGTAGTTATATCTGCCAAAAGTTAGAATTTTTAGCTTTGCTTACTTTGACGGTTATTACATCGTTCTGACTCTTATCTATTGCATAAAAATGGTTCCATTGGTAATAAAAATATAATAAGTTACTGAAACTCGTGTAATTCCTTTAACTTGACTATAGATACACGTGTCAGTGACTTAAGTTTACAACGCAAATGGACAACGCTCAGTTAATGTAAGTACGACACATTTCCAGGCATACCCAGGCACATGAGCTAGTGCCATTACCTTGATCTTGACCTGTTTTATTTTTTGTCAGCCACTTGAAACTCGTCAAAGTAAAAAAAATAAAGCCAGACAAGCCCCAAGTTATTATGCAAAAACATTCTTCAATGATTTTTTGTCTAAATGTTCATATAGATGTATGTATCGTTTTTTAGCGATAACCTTGACGGATAACGTTTCAGAAGGATGGGTGGTCAGTTTTGTATCGGCGTGTATTAAGTTCCAATAATGATTTCATTCCATTTCGCCGATCTTTGAACGAAAACATTCAGAATTCCTTTACCTATGCAAAGTGGAGCTTCGTTCGGGCTTTTACCAAATATAGGTGTTTTATAAAACTTGACGTTAAAGCTATGAAAATATACGTTCCAATGTGTAACTATTGGTATATCCACATTTCGCTAGTTATGTTTAGTCTCATGTAATAAGGGCCGAGCCTATTACCATGAACCGATTTTCTGATGGAAAAACCCAATAACACTTTGCCCGCCCCGGGAATCGAGCCCAGGACCTCATGCTCAGGAGTCGCGCTTGCGACCCCTAAAGCTATGAATGGTATTATTTTAAGCTACTTCAAAAAAGGAGGAAGTTCTGTGCTCAGCTGTATATGATATCTATATTTTTTGTATGTATGTTCATCGATATTTCCGTCAATTATGGACCGATTTATACTACTCTGTCAAGAAAGTACCGGGAAACGATCAATAAGACACAAACTGTTAGTTATTCATCCAAGGTTATTTTATCGTCTTCAAAGAATGCTCCTTCAGAAACGATACACTATTCCAATGAATAATCCAATCATCAAAACATTTTTTAAACGCTTTTTCCGGAATTGAGTTCAGTTCTCGCCACGAATTCTCCTTTATGTCTTTTACCGAATGAAAACGGGTGCTACGAAGTGGTAATTTGAGTTTAAGAAAAAGAAAGAAGTCGGCTGGAGCCATATCTGGTGAGAAGGTGGTTGCTCGATGGTATTGTGCGAAGGCAAAATATTGTGGTGCAAAATCCAAGAATTTTCTTTACACAAATCGGGCTTTTTTCGTCGAATCTGCTCTCTTAAACGCATAACGCTCAAATAATATTCTTTATTTACTGTTTGACCTTCCGGCAAGAATTCCGAGAGCACAACACCGCGATAGTCAAAGAAAACGGTCAACATGACTTTGACTTTTGATCGACTTTGGCGTGGTTTTTTCGGTTTCGGTTCAGTTGAAAGGCCACTCCGAAGCTTGTTGAATAGTTTGCATGTCAAACTCGTAAACCCACGTCTCGCCACCAGTAAAAATGCGTTTTATGATTGTTGGTTCGGAATTGATTCGTTCTAGCATGTCCTCAGCGACTCTTATGCGATTGAGTTTTTGAGAAAATTCAGGTCTTTTGGGACAAGCCGAGCGGCAACATGTTTCATACCCAAGTGATTATTAAAATGGTTCAGATCGACTCGTGAGACAAAAAGTTCAGCGGCTATCTCTCTCAAACTTGAATGAGGATTTTCAGTTACTATTTCCTTCACTTTTGCGATGTTACCTTCAGTTGAAGATGTTAACTTCAGTTGATGGCCTACCAGAGCGTGGCAAATCTTCCATCACATCTCGACCGCTTTTGAACGCTTTGTACCACTCATAAGCACGTGTTTTTATAAAATCGATTCAACGTAAGCGTTCTGTAACATTTTCTGGGACTTTGAACACAAAATTTCATTGGCGCTGCAAAATTTAAGACTAAGTTTTTGTTAGAATTTTTTGTCCATTGTGAAATTCGCAAAACACACTAGATAATATGATCTAACTAAAACAGCACTGTATTTAATCTAAATATCAGATGCAACTTAAACTCCGCGCCAAAATGGAAAACAGTTGTGCCCATCTCAGATTGGCAAAACTTTTTTCCATTTTGGCGCCAAATGCATTTTGGCATTTTTGGCCAAATTCAATTTGGAACCATAAACAAATCATCCATTCCCGATACTTTTTTGTCTGATAGTACGTGATTCTTTCTTGAAGGAAAAAAAAAACATTCCCCAGCAGTAACTATTGCGAAGTGAAGATTGAAGTACAGAATGCTTGGTTGGCGGCTTCGTGAAGGGTCCGTTTACTCCTTGTATAGTTATTTACAGAAATACATCTATCTTCTTTTATATTTTATATTAAATATAAAAAGTAAGTAACTGATTGGCTGACTGATTCACTGACTGATCGATCAACAAAACAGCGGTTGAAACTTCATCCACGCGAACAAAGTCGCGGTTAACAACTGGTTATTGATAAATCTTTGAAACTTACTTAGCGTAGATTCAACATTATTTTCCCTCAATTACTGTGTCGCAAGGAATGTCTTCAATTCCCGAAAGGAATGCAAAGTGAGTTATGCAGATGGAATACCGACGTACAGAAGAAATAGGTCAGATAGTTGCATCTGATGCACTCCGATTTGCATTTACGTCAGCGAAGGAATTCGTTAAAGGAATGGTTAGAATTAGAAGACTTTGAACTTAACATAACAGCACGCCTTGAATTCCCGAAGGGCTAAGCAAAGGTGTACTGAACAGTACACCCAAATTTCGCTAGTTAAGTTTAAGTCCCATGTATAAGGGGCGAGCCTATTGCACTCAACCAGGCACAAATCCGGACTCCGCGGCTGCTACTGAGAAATTCCTGATGGGATAACCCAGTAACACTTTGCCGACCCGGGAATCGAACCCAAGGACCTCATGCTCAGCAGTCGCGCTTACGACCAGTCTACCAACGAGGCAGTCTGTACTCAATATTTTCTTATTCTTCTTCGTAGCGCGTTGTAGGCAAACGTTCGTTTATGTTTAGCCAAAAATTAGTAAGTTTATTTCTTGAAAAAACGACGTGACGTCTGACAGGGGAGAATGGAAGAAGATTACGTATTACGCCGACCCCAAGTAGAATGGGACAAGGGCAGGAAGATGCTGATGATTTCTTGAAAAAAATAACAGACTTCGAAAAAAAACACGAAAAAAAGTGGAAAATAACATTACTTTCGGAAGTCGGTGACTATGGTTTGTTTCATTGACTTTTTTGGCACCGACTTCCGAAAGTAATGTTATTTTCCACTTTTTTTTTGTGTTTTTTTTGGAAGTCGGTTATTTTTTTTGCAAAAACGTTTTTATTATACCCTTTTTATTAGTTACCGCATCACACACAAATCCTTGTCATGTATCTATTTACATATTTTTTCCAGCTATTTTGATTTAAAAACCAAACTGCTGAACCGATTTTGATGAAATTTCTATGGGACCAATCGGGAAACAGATCCATTAAGATAAAAGAAGAATTTTTCAAATCGGTTCATAAATGACCAAGATATGTGGTAACAAACACAAAAAAAACAACCAAATTGAGAACCTCCTCCTTTTTTTGAAGTCGGTTAAAAACGGCCGAAGTCCAAACTCATCGTGCTCGAAATCTACAACTATGATCAATGAATGTATCACCATAATTGTGATAAGACAGGCAACATTATAATTCTAAACTTATTCATTGAACAGTTAGCAAACTCACGTACCTACGTCATATTTACTGTTATAATGATCCAATATTCCTATTTCTCGCCCTTGTCGCCAGTTTGGTTATCATGCATTGCATCATCAGCCTACCTGTTCCTAACTATGTTAGGAACGGCTTCCAGTTTAACCGGACATAGCTGAAAACTAGTTTCGTACATGGAGCGACTGCCTATCTGACCTCCAAAACCCAGTTAGTACTGGGTAATTCGATAACCCCTGGTAAGACTGGTTGTCAGACTTACGGGCTACTGACTACTGTCAAAGATCTACCATTGACAGCCAGGACCAATGAATTAACGTGCTTTGCACCCATCTACAGACCGACCTTGGCAAGCGCAGCTTAACCTTGAAGATCGACTCGTGCCGCTCTTCAACGGTGTGAAAGGATGTACTGAATACGTGGTATTCGTGAATGTCCCTTCCACCCCGTATATGTATCTATCTATGCCATCTTTAATACGTACACGTGGCGTAAGACCAATTGATCACACGAGCGAAGTATTAATGAACGACAATTATAAGCCACGTAATACGGGCATTATGGCCGTATATAGATACAAATGTATATGGCGGTATACATATTTCACTGTCACTGAGTAAGCACCCGTGTATTGGGTTATCACCTTTGTTTTATTTATAGAGTAATAGATGGTAAAATATATACAACACGTGTCTATCTATAATTGTTATAAGGAAAAATTCAAAATAATAATACAAATATGTACAGATAAAAGAAGAAAAGTATTAAAGGGCGTCAAAAAATTCGTCCACATCGCTGTCAACTGGAATTATAGTGCCCAGAAGGCTGGCAGCATTGCCACGTTGAATGGTAATGCTGATTCTTTGACCCAAAAATAGGCCAGTCCTCTGGTCACGAGAAGAGTCGACCAACCGCTTGGCGATGTTCCGAAAGACTAGGTGCGCACTCCGACCCCATGGCCCTAGTGTTTCAACCCCAAACGGCTCAAACACATAGCTACCAATGAGGTTATTGTATGGGCGCCGTTTGAGGTTTTCAGCCCCTGCAGCAGCCGCCCCAGCACAGCCCGCCGAGCTAGGAAGATGGGATGGCCCAAGGGTGTCGATACATTGCATCCCACACCAAAGGCCGACCCAACTTCCAAGGCACTATGGTCATACCGCCTGGTCTCTTCCCATCGTTGCGTGCCAAGCCGTTGGGTTCTAAAACGGCTGGCACCCCAGCGGTGGCAAGAGCACGACGGATGATGTCATTAATGCTGGCGTGCCTTGCTATCCGACCTGCACTCCTACTGCACGAAAAACCATGGTGTCCGAGGCAGCCGACTGCTTCGGCACATTGACAGCGGTATGGGGCCATGCAAGGAGAGCCCAAACGTAGGCAAGTAGCGATTCTAAACGTGGTGTCACCCAGCATACTGCCTATGTTGGGTGATGATAATGTCTGAAGCCATAGGCCCGACTCCCATTCGCCCACAGTCAGCAGGTGAGCACGCGCAACATTGTTGGTTGACGTATTAATTAAATTGTTCCGTACCAACCTGCAGAGCGGCTCGTCCCACTGTCTCTGGGAAGACGGGTTTACGGGCCTATCCGTATCCGGGCAAGCCATTTTCCAGGCGTTCACTGCGTCGGTCAAGCACGAAACTTCAGAGTAAACCAAAGAGGAACCTAAAATTTTCCTGGTTAACTTTTCGGTGCTGTGGACAGAGGACAGAGGACGCCATCGGACAACAAACATTGTGGAAAGTTGGAATTTCAAAATAATGGCCTAATTAAAAAAAATCCAACCTTGCTACAAATTTTACATATTTTGAAAGATGATATTACTCTTGCAAATTTCAAAGTCGACCAGTACAAAACATTTGGAAAGAAGTCATCGCCAAAACGAAGCAAGAACTATGTTGAAAGAGACGATTTTATTAGAGAAGCACAAGTACAATTAACTTGTGGGGAAATTTCTACAGAGAAATTCTTATACAAAGTCGCTCTTTTTACGTGTACTTTTTAAAATGCAAATAGTTTGTACATACGAGTATTATATAGTTTATTTGCCCAACTGTTGCTATAGGTACAGGCATTGATACACAAAGTCGCTATTTTACGTGTTAAAAATAAAATTAAGATATAGTTTGTTTACATTACATGCTTAGTTTATTTGCCGAACTAAAGAGATACATATTTAAGTTTCAGTAGGCAACTGAAAGTTTCAGTAGTTCGGTCAACCGGACTAACAACCGAACACTACTAGAGGATTTTTTATGCACGTCATGACCCTGCGACAAATAATAGTTTTGTTTTTTATTTACTTAAAATAAAATGACCTCTGTTAATGTTTAAACATTTGTACTGGATACACAATGGCCCCAATTAAATAAATATGGTCACAATTAAACAGTCTGCATTACAATAACTGTTTAAAAATCATGACGAACTTTATCTATTGTTCTAATATTATAAGGACCTGTTTAAATATTAATCTTTTGTGTTCTCGTCATATTCCACGTCATAGTAATAATTTGCTAGGCGACACAGGCAGTGATAGCCTAGTGGTGTAACCGTGGGACTCACAAGTCATAGGTCTCGAGTTCGAACCCAAGACACGCACTTCTGATTTTTCCGATTCATTTATTTATTTATTCGGGATAAAAAACAGTAGTACAATGACATGTTATACACTATATATTAACTTAAAAATTCTAGCATTTATTGCACAACCAACACCATTATCCACTCATCACTACCTTACGATTAATGCTACGTGAGTTAAAATACATAAAAAAAAATAAAAAGCCATTACCGAAGTTCAAGTTAAAAAACAAAAAGAAAACAGAATTACGATGCTAGTGTACAATCGACTACAAAATCTCATTTGTTAGCGGAGAGGTGCGGCACTTGCTTCGGTGAAGGAACACATCGTGAGGAAACCAAACCAAACATGCCTGAGAGATTTTTCTCGACGGCAGATAAAGTGAAGTCAGAGGTCCGTGGGCGGCATAAAAACTCTGACACCAGGTTAGGCAATAAACACACGAAAAAAAAATGCTAGGCTTTACTAATGGACATACTAAAAAGATACAATATGATATACGGTATAATTAAAAGTATGTGATTCACTTAAGCCACGGGTTCCAAGTGCTCATCGAGTCTGGTCGAGTTTTCACGTGACCAGAGGGCTGGTCTATACCGAGGTCAAAGAACTAGCATTGCCATTTAACGTGGCAGTGCTGCCAGCCTTGTGGTCACTTTTCTCGTTGACAGCGATGATAAATAATTATGCCCAGTGATACTTACGAAAAAATACAAAAAAAAACATTGCAAACATTGAATCATACATAAACTGAAACAGCCTAGTATGTTACAATAGTAGGTACTTATGACATATTAATTCTTCATTATAAGTATTGCAGCATTAATAAGAATTAAGAAAGAAAAGAAAGAAAGAAAAAACGTTTATTGGCACACGCCACAAGTGCACAATACAAAATATAAAAAAGCAAATATAAAATAAAATTTAAAACTAACTAAGAAATATATAATAATAATATATGATTATATTTCAATTTATAAATGGGAAGCTCATACATATATAAACCCACATGTGTCCTGAACTTCAAGATTCAGAAACAGCCTAAGCATAAGACAAAATCAAAATCAAAAGTCACTTATTCAAATTAGGCTGATAACACTGGTCTACTAATTTTGACTTTGAAAAAGTATTCTTCACGTTAAGTCGATTTTATTATCAATTTGTTCATTCTGAATATGCAACTAATAATAATATTTCAAAATTAGTTTCAATCTAGTAGAAAGTTAGAAACAAAAAATCCGATTTTAAAAGTTCAGAATCAGAATGGCGACGTGTTTTTAACCGACTTCAAAAAAACTTTTTTGCAAAAAAAAACCGACTTCCAAAAAAAACACTAAAAAAGTGGAAAATAACTTTACTTTCGGAAGTCGGTGACTATTGTTTGTTTCATTGTCTTTTTTGTTTTTTTTGGAAGTCGGTTTTTTTTTTGCAAAAAAGTTTTTATTTTACCCTTTTTAGTTATCGTATCACACACAAATCCTTGTCAAGTATCAATTTCGCAATTTCTTTTACTTGGATGACAATTTTTCCAGTTATTTTGATTTCAAAACCAAACTGCTGAACCGATTTTGATGAAATTTCTATGGGACCAATCGGGAAGTAGATCCATTCAGATAAAAGAAGAATTTTTCAAATCGGTTCATAAATGACGGAGATATGAGGTAACAAACAATTTGTATTCAGCAAGCATAGACGAACAAAATTTTTTTTAAATTATTTCGGATACTTGTCACTGTAGACTATTATAATCAGCACTTTTCGAACGTCGAGTTTACAAGAGATAGTCCCCCAAAACGCTCGCCCTTCGCCACTTCCTAGTGTTTTTCTTGGAAAGAAGAACTAGGGGAACAAACTCTCCAGTAAAACATAACATAACAAAAAAACGTGTTATTGGGTTTTCTCATCAGGAATTCCTCATTTACCGCCATGGCAATAGGCAATATTACATGGGACTTAAAACATAACTGGCGAAATGTGGGTGTACCTTGCCTGAAAATATACGGTCCACAAAAACATTATGTGTGTTTAAAGCTAGATTAAGATCGTTGCTCTTGGAAAAATGCTACCATAGTGTCCAAGAATTTGTGGACGATGAAAAGCTGAAGTAGAGTCCAAATATATATATATGTGTGTGTTAATTATAATATATTTCCTTTTTTCTATGTATAAAGTTAGATTTAATTTTAATGAATGTATGCATATTAGATAATAATAGATATTCGTTACAATAATGATAGTTTTAAGTTATCTTGCTGCGCCCTAACAGGGTCATGTACGCACTAGTTTTAAGCCCAGCCGTAACTCTATGCTGGTGTACATTGTGCATTAAATATATAAAATAAATAAATAAATACCTGTACATCTCTGCCTAACCCCTTCGGGAATTACAGGCGCGATGTTATGTTACTTGTAAAGTGGAACATCACCATAGCAACCTTGAAAAATCCTCTCATCTTTATAATAAAAATTGAGTACCCACCTCAACCTTTACTTCCAAAACCTTCTATATTCACGTTTTACTCAATTAACGGCAAGCAGAAGCCCAGCGTGGCTTACAGCGTTACATTTCACAACGTGAGCTGTGTCGAAACATGTTTCAGGGCTGCTCTCATGAATTGAAATGTTATGAATTAAAGATTTCAGTGAATGACCATGGGTGTGGTTTGAAGACCGTTATAAATAAATGATATTGACTAAGTTCTGGCCTGGAGGAGCTCGTGGCTAAATATTAACAGCCCCTCGAGTCTTGCCTAGGTTGGTACGTGGATGGGTGACCACCCATTACGTACTGAGTTTCGTCGTGCCTCGGAAAGCACGTTAAGCCGTTGGCCTCGGCTGTCATTTGTAGATCTTTGACAGTCCTTACAAGTAGTCAGTGGGCCCGAAAGTCCGACAACCAGTCTTACCAAAAGGTATTATCCAGTAGTAACTGAGTTGTGGTGGTCAGATAGGAATTCACGGTTGGATAACGTATCAAGCGATTGGATAACGTATCTGGATAATGGATATGCACTTTAGACAATAAAAATCCTAAATTCACGCAGAGAAGTGCGACATAAACCATTGGGACTAAAAAATTGAATGCATAAGGGTTCCTTCATTACCTAAACGGGTTAAATAAGGGATGAAATTTTGTATGTTGTTGTTTGTACGTTCGTTTTGGCGATAAACTGTCCCGTCCTGTTGGGGACACGTAATATTGCCACCTAAAAGCGGACCCGAGCAAAGCGCTATGCTTCTCATTTACTGTGCGAACCACCAGTATGTGGAATTCACTGCCGGATTCACTGTTCCCTGATCATTATAATCTGGATCTATTCAATGTTCGAGTGAATCAGTTTCTTTTAGGCGTGCGTGCTCCACCCTAGGCCGCATCATCACTTCACATCAGGCGAATTGCGGCCAAAAGCAAGCCTATTTATTAAAAAAAAAATGGCAATATGCAATGCTGCCAGTCTTATAAGCACTTTAAAAGATACTCGACGCTTTAACAATCACTTCAAAAGTCAAATAAAACCTTTTTTTCCACCTTCAAACTAGTCGAACGCAATATACCGTTCAGTTTCATCAGACTGCCCACAGCCCGTCACACGACTAACTGACTAATCAACTATAACATGTCAGAAGTCAATTGTGACTGCATTTGAGACTGCCTGGCGACTGCGACTGGACTGAGTTGTGGGTATGCAATCAATTTGTGGACTTTGTATTGTTAAGTAGGCTGGCTGTGCAAGTGCGTTTTGTCGTGCCATTTTTTTTTGCCGTGGAGAGATTGTCGTCATGTGTTTTTTTATGGAGGTTCATCATCTACAGCCTGAATTCACCCACTGCTGGGCTCTCTTTTAATGCGGGTTTTTATGGGGGTTAAGCGTCTTTTACCGGATCTCTATGTTAAATTTCCATTACTTAAATATTTTTATTAATATCAAAGTACCTTTAGATATAAGTTGTTGTTGTTCCTAGTCTTTCGGGACATCGCCAAGCGGTTGGTCGACTCTTCTCGTGACCAGAGGGCTGGCCTATTTTTAGGTCAAAGAATCAGCATTGCCATTCAACGTGGCGATGTTGCCAGCCTTCTGGGCACTATTCCTGTTGACAGCGATGTGGACGAATTTTTTGACGCCCTTTAACCTTTTGACCGCCACGGTCGGCTATAGCCGACAAATGAAAAAGTGCCCAACACGCTACCGTCGGCTATAGCCGACAAGAAAACGACATTTTTCAAGTAGTTTTCATCTGTCGGCTGTAGCCGACCGTGGCGGTCAAAAGGTTAACGCTTTTCTTCTTTTGTCTATGTACATATTTGTATTATTATTTTAAGTTTCTATATTTTATTTAATAGTTGTAAACTGCCCTTAACGAAGCCGCCAACCAAGCACTCTGTACTGAGTGTATTTATCGGTAGGACTCAATGTAACGCGCTCAAAACATTGTGCTGTTGTATGTATTGAATAGTTCAGGCGTCATGAAGGTATTTAAAGTACAGATTATTACATTAAAAACTTATATTTACAAGGAAATTTGTGAAAAAGTTTAAACTTTGACCTCCAATATCTAAGCTCTAGAACGATAAAATTATCGCGATGACAGAGAACAAGTGCCTGTTGGCTTCATTAAGGGTACTTTATACCGATTATAAATACATTTATATCATATCATAATTGATAGTAGGTACTAGATCAAAGTAATAGATAATTGTCTATTGTTTAATCGTGATTGGCACGAAATGACTACATTGTAAGTATTAAGTATGGCCGTACACCTATCCTATGTTAGTCTGAACAAGGAGCCAGAAACCCTAAGGTTAAACTACCTGCTTAATACATGTGTACCCTGGCGAAAATAGAAAAAACTAATTTTCCCAGACATGAGACCTAGCTAGATCGATTTTTCGCCCCCGTAAACCGCTACAAACATTTCGCCTTTCATCAAAATCTTTAGAGCCGTTTTCGAGAACGTGATTACAAAAACAGACAAAAACATTTAAAAGTATGCATAGGATAATAAGTAAAGATATCGGCAATTCAGAAGGGCAGTTGAAAATACATAAATCTATATCGATACACAAAAGTAGTTGATACGAAATCTTGATCCACTGTACACCTGTACATTTTTAACACGTAATCAATTAGTAATTGGCATTGTCACCGTGTATCCCACGTACGAATTATAATGCGTGTACCGAAAATGGTGATAAAATTCTTATTCATCATTCTGCCACCGTTATCCCAAGTTATTTGGGGTCGGCGCTGCATGTCTTCTTCTTCCATACTTCTCTATTACTCGTCATCTCAGCAGTCACCTCCTTTCTAGCCATATCATCCTTCACACAGTCCATCCATCGCTTCTTTGGTCTTCCTCTACTCTTATACCCATCCACATTCATACTCAAAACTTTCCTCACGACATCTTCCTCATTCGTCCGCATCACGTGCCCAAACCACGACGACCGATTACCACACAATTTTTCAGTCACCGGCGCGGCGCCACTTTCAGACTTATCTACATACATATAGGTACTAATATTATAACGCTGAAGAGTTTGTTTGTTTGGTTGAACGCGGTAATCTCAGGAACTGCTGGTTCGAATCGAAAAATTATTTTAGAGTTGGATAGCCCATTTATCGAGGAAGGCTATGGGCTATATAACATCACACTGCGGCCAACAGGAGCGGAGCATCAATGAAAATTGTTGCTCAGCTAGTAAGAGATGTAATGACTTACATTATAAGAGATAAAATGATATAATGACTTATAACAAATATTATAACATTCCGACTGATAAGATAATATATACATTATCAGTCAGGATGTTATTTCTATCTGTTTGATAGGCCTATTGCAAGAAACAATTTAGATAAGTAGATGATACTTTGCCATTTATTAAGCATTGTCAAAATTTGTAGACAATTAAAACAGCCGATAAGACTTAATTTTTTTTTAATACTAATAGGCGGCTGTTTGGTTGCAACTCGCCTGACGTGAAGCGATGATGCGGCCTAGGGTGGCGCATGCTTGCCTAGAAGAAACCGATTCACTCGCACCTTGAATAGATCCAGATTATAAAGATCAGGGAACAGAGAAGCCAGCAGTGAATTCCACAGACTGGCGGTTCGCACAATAAATGAGGAAACAACGCTTTGTTTGGGTCCGTGGAACTTCAACCATATAACGGTGATCTCTGCTCGTCCGATGATAGAATGGTGATGGGGGACTTGGATTGTGGAATTCCAAAGCAGACTCCCCGAAATGCGAAATTAATTACGGCTGAATATCAGGAATTTCTTCAGAATTACTGCCTAGACTAATTTCCATTTGTCTGATTTTACACTTCTACTATCTAGGAAGTCAATAAAAACAGTAATAGTTCTTCAGTCTAACCTTTTCATATGAAACCATGGCATCTCTTTCGAACGCGGCAACGGAATCATTTTCGGCGATATATATAGATGGATGATTACAGAGTGAGTACATGATCTAACTAGGGGTTGTACTAGCCCGCCTCACTGTCCCCAGCCACTGCAAATCCTGAAAGAAGATAAACGACAGTGATGGCGACCTCCAGAAAAGCGTCGAAGCAATGAATCTCGATGAGTCCCGGAGAATTGTTTCTACATAACACCACGCCTTGTAATCCCCGAAGGGTAAGTCAGAGTGCACCTAATAAGTACACCCACATTTCGCCAGTTATGTTTAAGTCCCAAGTAATAAGGGGCGTGCCTATTGCCATAAATCGAACACAAATCCAAATTCCGTGGCTGTCCTGTGCTCCGTTAATAATTAAATTCCTGACGGGAAAAACCTAATAACACTTTGCTCGACCCGGGAATCGAACCCAGGACATTCTCAGACTACGCTCATCACTAGACCAACGAGGTAGTCAGTCATCGATTCTACATGGAGTATAATTCAGTATGGAACTCCGACACAGGATACGCGGCACCTTCCCACCTGCCCATCGTGCCAAACTATCTGCACCCTCCAGGACTTAAGTGAGGCTAACGACAGAGCTACCCAGGTCGCTAGGTACTAGGCGAACAGAATCTAAGTAATCTATTCAAGAGGAAGAAGATTCGAGTGAATTTAATCAAAATCAAAGAATTTATTTCAAGTAGGCCAATTACGGGCACTTTTGAATTGTCGAAAAAAGACAGCAATAAAAAATGAAGCTACAGTCCCAGTCACAAGACATAATAACTGTGAAAGTACTGTAGTTGCCCATTCCAAAGCGTAGATCTCTATGGAGAAGAATGGGCAAGAAACTCCATGGACACTCTTTTAAATCATAATGTTTTTACAAAAAATCTTTGATACATCATTCTTGTAGAGATGGTACATTATGTGAGAAGTAATCAGAAAAGAACCGCGGAGGAGTGGGAAAAAAATGTATTTGTCGGATCCGGTCATTAGTACGGATATGGAATCAAACGCAAGCGCGCCAGTGGTAAAATCAGCTGAGCTACATACCAGTCTACCCACACCACAGTGCTTCTACAGAGTCGTAATGTTTTAAGCTCGTGGCGAGGAAGGCATTGAGTGTCTGATCGCAGCGGAGCTAAGACGTCCCGGAACTGTACAAAATTCATTGTGCCCAGTGTTATTGTTTTAAATTAATTGTAATTTCAAGTAATTAGTTAGTTTAATAAAAACAGTGTATCGCACCCAGTGTGATTCCGTTGCAAGAAACTCATCTTGTGCCCACATAACGTACAAGTTTAAGTTATTGATAATTAGTAAAATTGTTTTAAGTCGTGAGTGTGTAGATAGTCTAACAAGCGCGCCACGCAACAGAGAGACGCCAGGCAATATTCCCAAGACAAAATGAAAGGACACAGCTTATATAACGTGTCTGTTTTATGTACTAGAATTATGTGTATATGCGATGCATTTTATTCGATATCGGTATTGGATTGCGTCGCTTTGACTAATGCTTCTTCTTCTATGAGGAGTGTACATGTCGGAATAGGTTAGGTTCACAGTGAAATTGCACACCATAACAAACTTGTATCATAGATTCAGTACTTGATTCTCAAGAACCATGTACTATACAGAAATTTAAAATTACAATTAAACCTTCACAAACAAATGTGATACCTACCTACAAGGTCAAGAAGTAAGTAACACAATCTATTATTTCCTTTATTTATTTCCTTTACACATTATTTTACATTTTTAAATATTTCTTAATAAAACATACTAAAAAATAATTTATTATTATTATATTTATATTCCCCCATCCCCATTCTAACATCGGACGAGCAAAGATACGGCGTCACCATTACATGGTTGAAGTTCCACGGACCCGAACAAAGCGCTTTGCTCCACATTTATTGTGCGAACTGGCAGTCTGTGTTATTAATTCATTGTCGGCTTCTCTGTTCCCTAATCATTATTATTTGACTCTATTCGAGGTTCGAGTGAATCGGTTTCTTCTAGGCAAGCGTGCACCACCTTAGGCCGCGTCATCGCTTCACATCAGGCGAGTTGCAGCCTAACGCAAGCCTATTTAGTATTAAAAAACAGCTGTTTTGTTGGTCGACGATAATTTTTCAGACAGCAAAGTGTGTGTGCTACAGAAAGTTTAACCATGAGCCTAATTGCTACTTCATGGGAAAAAAACAGAAACTTATACAAAACGAAACGAACGCCGAAACCCTTCGATAGGCGCAAAGGATGAAAAATCCTCTTCATCGCTAAAAGTAGCAGCTTCATTCCCCTCGGCCTCGCACTTACAAAGATTCTAACGTTCCGCGCTCTAAAGAAAATTCTATCCCGGCAAAGTTATTTATTCAAGTAAGACATTATTTGTTAACACACCCACGATTTACAAGAAACTCTAGTCCTTTTCTATTCGTACTAAGAATCCTTCAGGCAAACAAACACCCACAGGGCTTGTAAAAGAATTCATCTTTTATCTTCAATATTTTCTCTTACATTTTCTTCCGAGAAAATGCATTTACCAAGTGCACAACAAACTCAGGGTCGATCTCGGTACCAGGAATTCAGGTCTCCTTAGAGCTCTATTTGCAAACGTGATCTGCGTAATTCTCCCTGTTGTTTTCTTAGATTTTCTGAGTATTGGAAAGGGCAAAAATACTTTACGTGGGATGCCTTATCGATATTATATTTAGATATATAGCTGCATCTAGCTCGTAGTTTGAAACTGTCTCATGGTTGGCCTGGGTTCGATTGCGGCGTCGGCAAAGTGGAATTGGGTTTTTTCCATCAGGAATTTCTCAGTAGCAGCCACGGAGTCTGGATTTGTGCCCGGTTTTGAACAGTTTGCCCGACCCGGGAATCGAACCCCGGACCCGGACCTCACGCTCAGCAGTCGCGGTTGCGTCCACTCGAGCAACGACGCTATCAGAAAAAAGTGTATACATATAATATATGTACATTAAAATATGAAACCACGAACCATTAACTGATAAAACCAATCATTACTATAAAAGATAAAGTTTGTCAAACGAGTGTTAAACAGTAATCACATTCAAATCTCAGTCAAAAGTCGATAAACTCTGTCACATCGATAGGATCGACTCCCGCGCATCGATTCGATCACACGCGCATGCGTCACGCTGACGTGTGAGCCGTCCTCGACATACATTCAAAACGTGAGCCTGTTCGAATTTCGTGTGGATACACGTTTTAATGGTGTATTGTTACCTAGGGGGTGAACAGATATGTAAGTTGGTAAGGGGAACCAATGTAGGTTCTTATGCTAGCTTATGCATCGGTATCAGCTAGTGCCTTTAGGCTTATAGATTTTCCTTTTAACATAAAATCACGCCTGTCAACCCCGAAGGGTTTGGCAGAGGTGTACCTAATAGTACACCCACATTTCACAAGAACCGTGGTGCTTGGCACAAGAACCGTGGAGCTTGGCACAAACAAAGAGAGGCCTGCGGAAGTAGGTGATGTCGAGCTGTGTATGATGTTAATCATGATAGTCAGCACGCTACCCAACCTCATATAGCCACGTTTATATGAACACAATCAGCCCATATTGTTCCCACAGCTGGGACCCAAGATTTATCTGTGTGTGATTACGGCTCACTTCCTCTGGGCCGTAATCCACCACGCGGGCCCGATGCGGGTAGCGGATAGATACAGTAGCCGTCACATGTGTTCAAATTTTATTTTAGGCACCGCTTACCTACTATTTCAAAAAAGTCAATTCCAGAAATTGGAAAGTCGACCTTCAGCCCAAACAAAACCTTCTTTATAAAACACGGGAAACCCGTTATTAGGAGTGTAAATTATAAATTCATTATCAGGCATAATTTTTCAACTCACGCCACTATTTTAATCGTATCTGAAAGATACGGACAGGATATAAGGTAAGGTACAAGATATTGGTGGTATTAACACGATTGGTCGAACGATAATGCTCTTTGTCTGCCGCCGAGGGTCTTATAAAGATAAGTTTGTATTGCTGTGTGATTTTCACGTAGAAGCCACGCCTTCGTGGTAAAATGTTGTGTTGTTGGTACACGTATGACGCCATAATTGCTTTCTTTAATATCAAATAATAAATATACTGACCCACTTAAAAGGTAAAAGCACACGAATAACACATAACACAACGCCTGTAATCCCCGAACGGTTTGGCAGAAGTGTACCTAATAGAACACCCACACATTTTGCCAGTTATGTTTAAGTCCCATTTAATAGGTGTCGAGCCTATTGCCATCAACCGGGCACAAATCCAGACTCCGTAGCTGCTACTGAGTTCCTGATGGAAAAACCCAATAACGCTTTGCCCGACCTGGGAATCAAACCCAGGACCTCTTGTTCGCTAGTCGCGCTTACGACTAATAGACGAACGAGGCAGTCACACGAACAAATAAATACTATTAGGGATTGACCTGGGACTGATGCTCCCGGAGTGATGGGCAAGGATCGACACACATTGGGAGCCTGAAGAAAGACAGCGCCGTCGAGGTCGACCGCGGCGAAGGTCGGGAGACGATCTGATCGCACATAATAGAAAGGTATAAAAAAAAATATATATTGACTCAAAGAAAAAAGGTTTAGATACATTTCTATTTGAAACCCTGACTCCTGTGCTAGGTGAGACCTGTGTTACAGGAGTTAGTGTCTTCACCCGTTTTTGGACAAACAGTTCACAACAATTATGTTCGCCTAACTCGTCAAAATGTACTGAAAAGCAGATTTTTTTTAAAGTTGTTCGTTATAATGAGTACAATTATGACCCCTTAAGAGGATTAAAACTACTTAAATTTAACCATGTATATAAAGCACATACGTATAGACGTTGCCGACAAGCGGATGGAAGGAGAAAGGGAAAGCCTTTGCCCAGCTGTAGGAAGTGAAGTTCCATAGGAGACGGAGAAGTTATTCTATCAGCGATTACGATGCTGGAAAAAGCAAAAAAATACAGAACTGACAAGTCACTGAAAAGCCCACGATAAAACAGTTGGAAGTCTTTGGAGAAATCAGAAATGCTTTGTTACGATACAAGTGTAAAAGAGCGCCTCTCGCGATCAAACGTAAAAGTTTGGCGTGTTTAGAATTAAGTAACTCCTCTGTATGAATTTAATTAAATAAATAAAAAAAAAATATTTTACATAGTCCTACATGGGCACTTATAAAACGTCGAGCAATGGTGCACGGTTCGGGTTGGTCGTTTCCTATGGAGAAGAACCGGCAAGAAACTCCATGGTTACTCTTTTAAAATCAGGAATGTCAGAATTGACAAGGCCCTCTGGATATTACTAAGGTACTCCCAAGGAACTTCATAGGTACTGCAACACACACTCGTGCGAAAATATGATAATGCACAAGTGTGTGTGCAAGCACAGGTGCACTCTCATACGGACGGCAACCCGACACGACCGGGGAGATCAGACATGATACAACTAGTTAATAAAATGATTATAGGGAACCTGGTTTGATCAGAAGATTTTGTAGTACAATAGGATGTACAGGTAACCCACGATCTAAAAACTTGTAAGTAGGCCGTTCCCACGGAGCCACCACTGACCTATTACTTTCATAAGTTTTTTAGAGTTTATTTATTTATTTAACAATTTATGTACACACTAAATACAGAAATCAAGAAAGGAACAGAAAAGAGTACAAAAGCAGTGCTTATTTCTAATGAAATCTCTTCCAGCATACCTGCGAAAGGAGATAATAAAAAGAGATGTAGACAAAGTGTGTAAAAGAAGAAGAGAAAATGGAATACATAAAACATAAAGCAGATAACTATCTAAATAGATAGTGTTTAAATAAACATATCGTAAAAATTCTCCTTGTCTATTTGCGTGACGTCTTTAATGAAAGGTCGCGATGTGAATTAAAAACATTGCAATACGAGATAAGAATCAAAATAGTGATTTAAATACTCTATACTATAAAAAGAATAGCAAAACGAATAAATAGTATAGTAATAGTAAAAAATATTAATGGCTACGAGTATGTCACAGAGCCGTGCATCGCATATCGAAGGTAGTGTAGTCCCAACCTAACATCAATAGTCCAGTGACACATTGTGGAGAGTCGTAATATTAACTCCTCCGTTACCTGCAATGATTTCCTACGAAATGTATGAGAAAAGTTTCTGCGATTTCTGTTTCTTTTTAATATCTGGTTTGGTCCCATAGATGTTTTTGATCAGTATTAGAAACAGGATCGATAAATGTTTTTGTGTAATACAAGTCGTAGTTTTGCATTCTCGTCAAATTTAAGGAGGTAACTATGCCAATGATTCTCGATCCGAATCAATAATAAAATGGGTAGGTTATTTTTAATATTTTTTTCTTAATATTGAAAATCGGCAAGTGTACACCGCCCGTATTAAAACGCGGCCCGTCTAATACTAGCCCTATAACCACGCTTTCACACACACACAAACAAACGCACCTAACCTTTATTCGATGAACGGGTGATGCTCCTCTTTTGAGAAGGCCTTCATTCTGAAATAGTGTCAAATTAAAACAACTAAAAAAAGCAATGTTTATTATTATTGAACAGGTACCGTAATTTATATTGATTGTTTACGTCTTCTATGACAACCTCCTGAATTTTGACGAGGATGCAAAACTACACCTTGTGTAATACACCTACATTATAGTATATGTGCACTTTTGTTGCCTATAGCTTAAAACCAGCTCATATTATTTTATTTCTAAACTAAAAGTCACCTGTGTTGCATGTCCACAGACATACATACATATATTTAGGTCCATTAATTGAAGGGTGTACAGGTCACCTTGTTAAAAACCTTCACCGTGGGAAGTTATTATTCCACTTTCTCTGTACTAAGGTTATTTCCGCCGGCGTTAGTACGGACTGTTACTAGGTAGGAAACAATCGACCACATAAACTGTGTCCGCGATTTAGTTTCAGAACATGTAAACAACTTCGTGCTTTTAGAAAAACAACTTTAACAGCCACGAATAAAACTCAGTTTGCGCTACAACTTCAACCATTCGGATGACTTTTTAACCGACTTCAAAAAAAGGAGGAGGTTCTCAATTCGGTTGTATGTTTTTTTTTTTTTTTTTTTGTGTTTGTTACCTCATATCTCCGTCATTTCTGAACCGATTTGAAAAATTCTTCTTTTATCTGAATGGATCTACTTCTCGATTGGTCCCATAGAAATTTCATCAAAATCGGTTCAGCAGTTTGGCTTTGAAATCAAAATAGCTGGAAAAAATGTCATCCAAGTAAAAGAAATTGCGAAATTGATACTTGACAAGGATTTGTGTGTGATACTATAACTAAAAAGGGTAAAATAAAAATTTTTTTGCAAAAAAAAAAACCGATTTCCAAAAAAAACACAAAAAAAGTGGAAAATAACACTACTTTCGGAAGTCGGTGGCAAAAAAGTCAATGAAACAAACAATAGTCACCGACTTCCGAAAGTAAAGTTATTTTCCACTTTTTCAGTGTTTTTTTGGAAGTCGGTTTTTTTTGCAAAAAAGTTTTTTAAGTCGTAGTCATTGTGAAATCAATTTAATTTATACTTGTGCGAAACTTTGAATTTTTATCATCGTAACATAACATCACGCCTGTAATTCGCGAAGGATTAGGCAGAGATATACCTAATAGTACACCCACATTTCGCCTGTAATGTGTCACGTCCCATGTAATAAGGGGCGAGTCTATTGCCAAAGTTGATTTTTGTTCCTGCTAAAATGAAACAAAAACTTGAATAGACTTTAGTAGGAAACACACTTGATTTATATCACGGAAGTTATTGTTAATACTGAGACAGTTTCGATGCTCTAGTGGTCGCAAGCGGTGCAGCTGAGCACGAAGTTCTGGGTTCGATTCCCAAGTTCGGGGTTGTTATTTGGATTTTCCAACAGGAATATTCAGTGGCAGCCCGGATTTGTATCCGGTTGATGGCAATAATTAAAATAATCTATTGATATATAAAAGCTTGTGTTATATAAAAGAGAAACAGCCACACAGACTAATGATAATTAAAATACACGAAAGGAGTTGGATGAAGAGAAATTCTATCAGTGTTAACAATGATGAACCTGTGAAAGCTGCTGAGAATGATAAAAAAATCAAGTATTTTGACTTAGAGGACTCCGTAGTCATCTACCCTGTACCCTCTGGAAATCAAACTTATTATTAGTAAACCGTCAATATTGATACTAAAGAAACGTGACAGAAGTTGAATCATCACTGACAAATGTAACTGTAGATGAAAAATCTTTAATAAAATATCTGCCAGGCATACCAGAACTACTATTGCCAATATAATACACGTAATAGCGACAATTTTAAAGGTATGCAGACATTGAAACTTCTTCCCCATCCGGTGACTAGCCGAGGGTGTGGCCAGAGAGTCAGCGGTTGCTAAAGTAACGGTTATTTTGAGGTGCGGCAAGAATCTTTGTCAGATGATTGAGGGGCCTCTTTGGTGGCCCAACCTTTATAGAAATACTTGGAATACTTTGGATCATTTGTGATATCTACTTAATTAATGTTCTGAGTATCTGTGGTGTAACTTCAGGAAAGAGTCTATTGTCATCAAGTGAGCACGATGACAACAGACTCTTTGACATGATGCTTTCTCCGGACAATTTCGTAACTGTCATTCATAGATTTTTGACAGTCATTACAGATAGTTAGTAGTCCGGAAGTCTAACAACAACTCTTACCCAGAGGTATCGTGTTACCTGTAACTGGGTTGTGTAGCTCAGATAGACAATCGCTCCATGTAAAATATTGGTATTCAGCTGCCCGGTTAGACTGAAAACCAACCCTAACATAGTTGGGAAAAGGCTTGGCAGATGATAAGTAACTTACGTAACGTAGGATCAAAATTTTTCCACAACTCATAACGAATCCAGGAAGGTATAATTTATAATGTGTTAATATCTGTATGATGACGAAATCTTCATTTTTCCGAAGGTTTATCCAAAATAATTATATACCTACAAATGCTTCGACATTCGAGCGATTTTTAAACGAATGTTTTGGACTCTCGAAGGGTTAAGTCCTGGCAGTTAGAGGCTGATTTACTGATAAAAATCCGGCGCAAACCCGCTCACTCCATGGCCCTACCAAATAGCGACTGTATGACATTTTTATTGCAGACTCAATTGTGAACAACTATACATTATGTATGTCAATCGTTGCGATATATTATAGCGTACCAGCTGCTTTAAAGTGGTCCCAATAGAATCGGGCTACTGATTCGTATCTCGTGCTCTGAGATGGTGAAAAGACTTCTTAATTGAGTAAATTTGATGTTATTATAATTAATGATTTTTGGTTTTTTTCCTGTTAACAGACCTTAAGACACTTGTGGATGTAAATGAAGTCAGGTGATGTTTTAAGGCTTCTGTCCACTACACCGTATCATGCCATGGCCGTGTTAGGTACGTGGTAGGAGCCTTTTCTCAAAAATGTTGGGGTTGGCTTCCAGATTTACCGGATGCAGCTGAAAACTAGTAGATTTCATGGAGAGACTGCCTATCTGACCTCCACAACCCATTAACTGGGTAATACGATACCCCTTGGTAGAATTGGTTTGACTTTCACACTAACCAGATTAAAGATTATAAAAGTCAGCCGGGACCAACAGCTTAACGCGGTTTCCGAGATGCGGAGGCAACTCGGTATGTAATGATGGTCACCCATTCAAGGACCGCCCTCGTTGAGCATCGCTTAACCTTGGAGACCTTGAGTCTGGATTGAGCCCGGCTGATGGCAATAGGGCCTATTTCATGGGACTTATACATAACTGGCGAGGTATACCTACTATTAAGTACATCTCTGCATAACCCGTCGGGATGATGATGCATACGTGTTTGTGTTACGATATCTCTACACCGTTTATTTCGGGAACCGACAGATAAATTCAGACATTACGTTTCCGGACCCCGGTCGTAAGTCATCACTAACTCGGAAGGTAAACACGCTATCCCTAGTAACCCTGCTGTTCCCACGGCCATTGACCCAAATGGTCCATTGTCCAGCTTCCGTATGACGCATCACTGCCCATCGGAATGCTAGAACGTAGTAGTCTGAACTAAATTATCTAACCCGTTCACTGCTTGGTATCTGAAGCAGGTGGGTTACCATGATCTGTTGGTGCAGGAATGTTTTAGTATTATTCCGAGAGTGGGTAAGACATGGCGATGTACAGCTGTCTAGCGCTGTCACTTTCTCGTTCTCGGAATAGTCCGAAAACATTCACAACAACATTTTAGGTTTTAGACTTATTTGTTTTTAAAAGTATTTTTATTTTATTAACTCCTAGAGCACCGCTGGCACAAATTTAATACTGCTAACAAAAATACTGCCAACTATATACTTTATAAAAATTAAAAACTATTAAAATAAAATACCTAAACGAAACTAACAACAAACTTTAAAAGGGCATCAAAACACTCCCCCTTAACGCTGTCAGCTGGTAATGTGTCCAAGAGACTGGCGGCGTTGCTACGTTGTTATGGCAACACTTAGTCTCAGTAAAAGCCTAAGTAAAAGCCAGCCCTTGGGTCACGGGAAGCGTCAACTAGGCGTTTATAAATTTCCTTAAAAAGGCTGCGAGCACTCGGACCCCGCGGCCCCAGAGTTTCAACCCCAAACGGCTTGAAAATATAGTTTCCACGGAGGTTACTATTATTCTCCACAGCCGCAGCGGCAGCGCCAGCTCATCACAATGAGCTTGAAAGATGTGATGGCTATTTTTCCGAGTTGCGTTTTTACAAAAAAATGTATCGGCTGAATCTGTCTAACTTACCAATACATTTGTATTTACTAAGTTAGTTAACCTATCTGATACGATTCTCCGAGATCGCGAATCTGATTTACCTAATTCTGTTTTATTTGCCAGTGAATTTGTCCCACCAAAATACGTTGGTTATAAAATATGAGCCACATAACTCGTCAAAATTGTGTTCCACTTTTCGTGTGAAGACTTACACCCATATCTATAAACAAGTCAGAGTGATTACTTGATTAAAATACATTATTTAAGAATAAAAAAATATTCTGTATTTTAGTAATTGCTTGAAGTTAGAACTATTAAAAGTTAGAATTCTTAGCTTTGCTTTCTTTGACAGTTCTTACTTCGTTTAAATGCTTGTCTCTTGCATTAAAATGTTTAAATAAGAAATTAAATTACTTTAAATCAAGTGATTACTTTAACTTGACTATAGATACATACGGGTGTTAGCCAAAAAGTACTAGGTACCATACGTTGGACTGATTATGCCAAATGACTTGTCACACTATGCTGGACAGTTGTGTGGCATTTGTCTTTTCTCAATCTTGTGGGCAGGCCTTAAAGACCTTGCAGTCGCTTTCGAAGTGTTACAAACTAAGATTGGGGTTTCCTTCCGCGCAGTGCGCAGTATATATGTATCGGCTATTTCATCGCGATAACAGGATGCTGATTAGTTATAGCTCGATAAAAATACTACGTCGCAGTTCTTTAGATATTGCGTTTTATTCTTCTTCTTATTTTAATTGCACACAAAATAAAAATAAAAACTTTTTTGCAGAAAAATAACTGACTTCCAAAAGAAAACACAAAAAAGGTGGAAAATAACTTTACTTTCGGTAGTCAGTTATTTTTTTGCAAAAAAGTTTTTAGTTATCGTATCACACTCAAATTCTTGTCAAGTATCAATTTCGTAATTTATTTTACTTGGATGACAATTTTTTTCCAGCTACTTTGATTTAAAACCAAACTACAGAACTGATTTTGATGAAATTTCTGCGGGACTAATCGGAAAGTACGAGTATATCCTTTCAGATAAAAGAATAATTTTTCAAATCGGTTCATAAATGACGAAGATATGAGGTAACAAACACAAAAAAATACAACACCATTGAGAACCTCCTCCTTTTTTGAAGTCGGTTAAAAAATATATATACAAATTGCAATAATATAGCTTATGTGTTCTGGCGAGCTTAAGCCAAAATTGGATTTTCTTACAGCAAATCTAACTTCAATTGCGAGATTTGCAAAAGACGATATGGCATGTGCATTAACAGTACATTTTATAAATATACTGTTTACACTGTTTTTTAGAGGCTTTCTTAGATCAGTTTATCTCTAGTACAGATAACACTTTCGTAAAGGTTACTACAGCCTTTAGTGGTCTCTTCTGCTTTGTTGTATTTAACATGAAACAACTGCCTATCTGACCACTACAACCCACTTAGTACTGAATAAATCGATACACCTTGTTCAGACTGGTTGTCAGACTTTCAGGCCACTGACTTAAGACTGTCAAAGATCTACAAATGACAGCCGGGGCCAACGGTGTTTTTCGAGGTACGGTGGAAACTCGGTTTGTAATGGATGGTTACCCATCCACGAACGGACCTTGGCAAGCGCGGCTTAACCTGAAAATTTACCCGGTGCGGCTGTTATTATTTAACTACGAGCTCCTTCCTTTAAGCGAATTTAGAGGTCTCCGCTGGATTAATCAAAGAGTTATTTAGCTGGCTGGTAAAGGACTACTTTATCAGGAATGAGAAATCCTGGACTAGAGCTTTGTTCACATTCAAGTGTGGCAAGCATACATGCCATAACATCACGCATGTTATCCCTGAGAGATTAGCCAGAGGTACCCACCCAATAGTTCACCCACATTTCACCAGTTATGTTTAAGTCCCACGTAATAGGGGGCGAGCCTGTTGCTAACAACTGTAAGGTTTATGATTTTAGTACTTACTAATTATTATTTTATCAAATTAAATCTCTTCAATTGAAATACTAAATTCTAATCTATGATTTTTATCTATGGTTTGAAGGGAGTAATAGGGATCTATGGTCGGAGTCGGGCGGGCATTTTTGAAAAGAAAGATATTTTGTCGGCGTGGGGCATTTTAAAAGATTATAAGGATTGTAAACAGGAATTAACCTTGTAATATACAATTATAAGTATTGAGACCGGAGTTTTATTACACAACTGCGGATAAATCCAGACTCCGTGGCGGCTGTCGAGAAATTCATCATGGAAAAATTTGCCAGACTTGGAACTCGAAACTATGACGTCATGCTCAATAGGCGAGCTTGGGACCCCTACACAAACAAAAACTGAACTGATAAGCGAGTTTGTGTCGTACGAAGTGCAACGATATACGATCACCTTGACTGACCCTGTATGTCAACTGCCCTGAAAATGATGGTAGGGGCTCGGACTTAATGCTTATAACTGTTCATGTTCTTACGAGTTTGATGAGATCACTCGTCTATCTTCCGTTGCCTAGCAACACGGAACAAACCAAATACTCCAAACTTTCACGCTAAATCAGCTTCCATCTGTCCGCATTCCAATTTTACATAAATCGATTTAACACCGATTACGATTCTCGGTATATCGATATAATTGCCGTTCACGATTAAAAATAATCGTTTCATCATCGCATCACTAACGGTTTTATTTTTTCTATTTTTTAATAACGATTATAAAATTCCATTGCTTGGTTTGAGGTAAATAAAAACCGGCCAAGTCCGAGTCGGACTTGTACATAAAGGGTTCTATACCACTGTACAATATTGGACACTACTACGTAATTATTAAGATCTGATATTTTTATCGATTACTTACTGAACCAGTTTAATTTTCCAATTTATTTTATTTGTAAAATTTTAAGTGTCTACTTGTTAAAAGATAGACCTCTGTGACAGATAGACAGAGGACTAACTATGCAGTTTTGCCTGCGATTTTATTTTATGACTCTTCAACAATGAGTACACTGATGTTACGTATACAGGGTGGAAACTTTCAGTGGGGCAGTAAGGGGAACTACCTTGAACGGTGCAGCTACACGTAAATTGTTTTAGGAGACTATCTATAATTTATCGTGAAATTTTGATCCCCATTCACAAATGGCAATTTACACATTTTTTTTAAGAAATTGCAAAAAAAAAGAATTCCATCCGTCCATGAAGCTGATTGTGATATAAAATATTTTGTTTTTGTGACATCGCGTGGAGCCTCAGTCATAGGATCCCGTTGGAACCCTTTCAATACAGAACCCTAAAAATGGTTTAGTTTTTTTTATTTCACATCCGTAAGCTTGATGATTATTTGATTATTAGGTGGGTACAGTATGGGTGATGGATGTTTTTTTTTCTTTACGGATGCTGGTAGTTTTGTACTCTGTATCATTAAGGCTAATGGCGGGCATTAACCCTTGACTTGGTAGGTACCTAAGCCCTGCAATCAGAAGGTTCGAAGAAAAATGGTTGACCTAAAAATGACAATCACGGACGATGACAAGCGTTTCTGATTATTATAATAAATGTTATGAGAAAGAAAATCACGAATATATGTGACAATCATAGGTTCTTTCTTTCTTTATTGTGTGGTTAGTGCCTAAGCTGGTGTCAGAGTTTTTATGGCGCCCATGGGCCTCTGACTTGGCTTTACATGCCGTCGAGAAATATCTCTCAGGCATGCTGGTTTCCTCACGATGTTTTCCTTCGCCGGAGCAAGTGATAATTAAACAAAACGCACATGATTTCGAAAAATCAGAGGTGCGTGTCCTGCGTTCGAACTTGAGACCTATGACATGGCGATCCAACGGTCACACCACTAGACTATCACTGCTTTTTTAAACAATCATAGGTAAGAACAATATTTTGGATTTGTAAAAACTGTTCACTTTCTTCCGAGTTGGATTTATGAGTAGATTTCCTAAATGGAAGAATGACGACGATTGACGACACAGTTGGCGCAGTGGTTGAGCTATTGCTGCGCTGCGCATCGCAGGTTCGATCCCCGCACGGAAGGGAACAAAAATTTGTACGACCTACAGGTAGTAGTTGTTCTGGGTCGGGCTGTTTATTGTGTACCATGTGAGTTTAAATGTTTGTAAATGCACCCACGGTACAGAAGAAATTCCTAGTGGGGGTAACGTTTTAAAAAATAAAAATAAAGCAAGAACACCTTTGGACCACAGAATTGGATCTTTGGATAGCTGATTACATTAGCTTTAATGTTCTGACTGTTGCAACACAGACATCCATTCTGTGGTCCATTAATCCACTAGGCAGGCGCAGTACGGGTGGGTGTGACATGTTTTTGAATCTTTGGATTTTTTTCTTCTACCTTCTTATATTTTTGGATACTCAGCTCCTAACAGGGATGAATGAAAGGCATATGGCTGAGATGAGAATGCCACGCGAATGTATATAATAAGAAATGAGTGCATAAGACGAAGTCTGATAGTGGCGCCGGTAACTGAAAAGTTGTGTGGTAATCGGTTGGCTTAGTATGGTCATTTAATAAGGTGGAATGAGGACAAGTTTCAAGTATGAATGTGTTCGATGGATGGACTAAGTCAAGGATGATATGGCAAAGGAGGTGCCTGCTGACATGAGAAAAGTATGGAGGAGGAAAACATGCTGCGCCGACCCCAAATAAATTGGGTTAAGGGCAGGAGAATGACGATGCTCAAAATCTACGTTGAAGTTTCGCTGATTTACGCACACGTTTTCTAGAGCACAGAAACCTAATATCGCTTGTAGAACTCAGACGCAGACTCAGCAATCGAATACTCGGTATTATTAATAAATGAAATATGCATTTTATAATGATTAAACAAATCAATGGTTCGATCGTATTTCGTAATGTTATATTGTATTTTGCGTATGTAGTACTATTTCTAGTAAATTAACATGAAACAAACGACATGAATGAAATGACATAAATCGCGATACTAAAGAACTGCGACGTAGTATTTTTATCGAGCTATAAATAATCAGCATCCTGTTATCGCGATGAAATAGCCGATACATAATTATATACTGCGCACTCCGCGGAAGGAAACCCCAATCTTGCTTTGTAACACTTCGAAAGCGACTGCAAAGTCCTATAGGCCTGCCCACAACAGTGAGATAATTCGCACCTTTAGTAATATAAGGACTCAAGTCAACATTTTTGTAAAGTTTGATTTTGAATGGGGCACAAAACGATATTATCAACCGGCTAACGCTGAAAGAGAGAGATAAAGAACATTAACGACTCGGTTATCTCTCTCACACTCCCCTCGCTCGTCTCCCGTTCTTACTGCAATTCAGAATCTTTAACAACGTATTCCCAAAAAACTACTTTTTTGTTTTAAGCCTTTATATTACTAAAGGTGCGAATTATAACAAATGCCACACAACCGTCCAGCATAGTGTGACAAGTCATTTGGGATTTGTAAGTAATTTGTATCTATATAAGTATATACCTACATTTTTGGAAACAAGTAGTATTCTTATTTTTTTTTTGTACCCTATCACAATTTTTGTCCAATTTAACCCAAAGGTTGACTGGTAGAGAATGCCTTGTGGCATTAAGTCCGCCTATGTACCACTATTGTACATGAAGTTTAAATAAATAAATAATCAGTTCATCGTATGGTATCTAGTACTTTTATGACTACCACCCGTATCTACAGTCAAGTAATTACTTGAGTTTAAGTAGTTACTTACTCCATGTAAAATACTGGTATCCAAATGCATCTGATTAGACTGGAAGCCCCATACTAGTTGGAAAAAGGCTAGACAGATAATGATGATGATTTAGTTGTAGTAGAGGAAGTCGAGATAACGCAGCAATATCGCTAATAGGACGTCACTTTGTCTAGGCCCTGCCAGAGTCCCACCTGTGGGAACACAGCTGTATCTTACGGCTTTAGTTTCTTGTTCTTTAACGCGTGGTTAGTGCCTAACCTGGTGTCAGAGTTTTTATGCCGCCCAAGGGCCTCTGACTTGGCTTTTACATGCCGTCGTGAAATATCTCTCAGGCATGCTGGTTTTCTCACGATGTTTTCCATCACCGAAGCAAATGATAATTATAGGTACAATACGCACATGATTCCGAAAAATCAGAGGTGCGTGTCTTGGGTTCGAACTCGAGACCTATGACTCGGCAGTCCAACGGTCACACCACTAGACTATCACTGCTGCTGCTGCTTTAGTTTGATTCATCATGTTTCAGTAAACTGCTGACAAGGTTAAAAAAATGGTGCGAAAATCCAAATTAAAATAACTTCGCGTCTCATTGTACTTGTGCGCAACCTTGAACTAATCGGACCTTATCGAATGACTTATTCCTCGTAGACGTTTTTGTAATTAAGATAACTAGACCATGCTAATTAGTCGTTTAAACTTTTGAATTTTTTAAACTAATCTGGCGTATCGAGCGTTGGAAATTGGGGACTATAAAAAGAAAGTACTCTTACAAGAGTAGGGTTTGTGTGACACATAAACTCGCGCCTTTTCTCCATGGGGCAGAACCTCCAGAACGCTCGTGCCACGACAATGATAACTTACGACTTAATGGGATACCTTCTGGAACTCTCCAATATTTATCACAATAGTACTGAATTCATCGAAAGTGAATACGCAGAAGTGAAGTTCAAAAATTTAAAATTTTCATTAATGTGTTTTTTGTACAAGTTCATAAGTAAGAAAAAAACTATGATATTATAATGCGCATCAACGAGTAAGCTAGTACTTTGTTATTGCCTAAAAAAAATTAAATTTAAAATTTAAAAAACCCCCGACAAAACGCCCGTGGTGGCGGCCATCTTGGACCGATTTCCATCAAACATAGCTAAAAACACTCTCGACAAAACACCCCGTCGTTTTTGCGTCGAGGGTTAAAAACTTCTTAAACGTTTTTATGGCGACCGTACCGTCAGTTAGTCATGAAAGTGACTAGACTTTTCTTGTCTTATGTCATCGTTGGTCTAGATCTAACACTCGTGGCCTTGCTGCATACCTAGGTCCGGGTTTGCATATCGGGGCAAAAAATGCATCTGACATTAAAAAGTAAGTTTGCGAATGAAATAATCTGTTAAGAATCTTGTTCAAAGGATATGCATTAGCTGAATTGATGAAGACCAATAATTTGCTGATGCAGGCGTAGTCGGTTCAATCCCCAGACTAGACAGGTCTCTTCGACGCATGGTAGTAGTAGGAACCGTGGGGTTTTAGTCGGACGGAGTTCGATATAACCCTCCGTTCTCTCCAGACGGAGGTGATCCAAGAGAATTTCAAGAAACCAAAAAAAAGGTTAGTCGTCTCCTGGTTGATGGCACGAAAGCATGGCACAATGGATCCTATACTCAGCAGTGGTTTAAACACGGCTGCCAATGAAGATGATGATGGCAGTAGCCTCGCCCCAATACACACAAAATAACTGGCGAAACGAGGGAGTCTTATATCCGTATACGTAGTACTCGTAACCAGCGTGTGTCTATGACCAGATGTATAAACGTAGAGGCGAAGGATGTATGAAAGGAGCGTAGCAGGTGGCGTTCTGTAGTTTCTGCTTGCCCCCGTGGGAAAAAGGCGTGAGTTTTATGAACGTAAAGGGCGTAAATAGACCGTTAACGAGGCACGTGTCCGTCAATGCGATAATTTTTTTGTTGTGGACCATACCTGGGAACCTTCTAGTTACGGATATATTGGGGGTCAAAGTTCCAACTTTTTCACAACTTTTTTTTTTAATACTAGTTTTTAAGGTTATAACTTTAAATACTTCCATGAGCCTTGTACTATTCAATGAATCCATCAGCACAATGTTTTGAGTGCGTTACATTGAGTTTGATTTGACCTGAAAAAAAAAGTCGTTTCCCAGCAATAATCTTTTGTGTAGGGTTACTTAGTTTGATGTACAGAATGCTAGGTTGACGGCTTCGTGAAGGGTTCGTTTACACCTTGTATGTCTAACACCATGTTCAAGTCTGTGGAAAATACAGTTGCCACGTTATGTAACTTAATAAAAGTACATATAGCCTTGATCTGGTGACTGTATGGTCATTGACTCGGCCACCGAATGCAATCGGCCTTGTAATCCGATCTCAATGGAACACTTAACTGAACGCTCTCTGTGAATGGCCGAAAATGTTCACCTACATATAGTTAGTGCAATTTTCTTGGACGCTGTGGGAACGGTTGTGAAGTGTCGCGAAATTGATCGGTTTTGGAGCTGTACGCTGAATTATTTGTTGCATACGATTCCTATCCCAGCATAATGAGCCCATAGCTTCCCCACCGCTGGGACACATGCCTCTTACACTGATATCTGTGTGAGAGGAAGAATATCGTCAGCATGTGCCTACGGCCAAAAGTCGAGGTCATGGTCGCCTAGTGCGCGAGGTCCGTAAGAGTAGCTTCTTCAATCGTACAGACCTCCACCCTCAAAATTTTTCAGTAACCTCTTTACTTTGTTCCTAAATAACTTTTTAACCGTCTTCAAAAACAGGAGGAGGTTCTCAATTCGGTTGTATTTTTTTTGTGTTTGTTACCTCATATCTTCGTCATTTATGAACCGATTTGAAAAAATCTTCTTTTATCTGAATAGATTTACTTCGCAATTGGTATCATAGAAATTTCATCAAAATCGGTTCGGCAGTTTGGTTTTAAATCGAAATAGCTGGAAAAAATATGTCATCCAAGTAAAAGAAATTGCGAAATTGATGCAAGAATGATTTATCCAAGATTTTTGTGAAAACATGATTTAAAAGAGTGTCCATGGAGTTTCTTGCCCATTCTTCTCCATAGAGATCTACGCTTTGGAATGGGCAACTACAGTACTTTCACAGTTATTGTCTTGTGACTGGGACTGTAGCTTCATTTTTTATTGCTGTCTATGTTTCGACAATTCAAAAGTGCCTGTAATTGGCCTACTTGAAATAAATGCTTTGATTTTGATTTTGATACTTGACAAGGATTTGTGTGTGATGCGATAGCTAAAAAGGGTAAAATGAAAACGTTTTTGCAAAAAAGTTATTTTTATGCAAAAACGTTTTATTATGTACAATGCTTTTAACAATGATGTCATCGGCGTCAAAGTTACCACGATTATCATTATGAATACAAATTCTTAAATTAACTTAAAAATAAACTGATTAAAGTTACAAACACAACGTAGTAACCCAACCTTTATCTTTTTAAATTATTACGGTGTTTCTTTTATTGTTTCAAGACCGGTACGTTTTGATAAAGACATCGTGTATAATTATTTTTAACAATTATATAAAATTAAAGGTTTCCATTTTGATTCATTATCGCCGAGCCTTTTTCCAAATATGTTGGGGTCGGCTTCCAATCTAACCGGATGCAGCTGAGAACCAGTACTTGACCTCCTCAACCCAGTTAGCACTGGGTAATACGATGCCCCTTGGTAAGACTGATTGTCAGACTTTAGGGCCACTGACTATCTGTAATAACTGTGAAAGATCTACAAAGGACCAACGGCTTAACGTGGTTTTCGAGGCACGGCGGAAGCTCGGTATGAAATGAATGGTTACAAATTCACCTTTGGCAAGGCAAGCGCTGCTTAACCTTGAAGATCGACCCCTTTTTTTTTCCGGATGGGAAATCATGAAATGATCTCTCCCGCTCTGGGCTGAGCGGGAGGGAGTGTCAGACTTTTACTGACTAAAACCAACCCATGTTCCTTCATCGCCCTTTGTGTTCCGGGGCCGCGGTATCTCTTTCGAACAACCCGCAGAAGATCAACCCCTGCGGCTCATATTTAGCTACGTGTCGTCCTCTCATTAGTTCTTGTGTAGAACGTAATTATTTGAGAGGCGAAAAGACACAAAAATTTTGCCTAATTCTGTTCAGTCAGCTTCGTAATAATGTTAATTAACTTGCTAATCGGCTATGTGCAGTGTAACTTAGAATGTTCTAACTACATAATAGAGTACAATTTGATCGAATCCTTGAATGAATCACCTGATTTCGGACAGTTAGTTTTTATTGTTCAGTTAGATAATAACTTTTGATTTAAAGCATGAAGTTAAGGTTGTCTGTGATGTCATAGACTAAGGAACTAGACACAAACAAAAACCTAGTTTGCTCTTGTAGATAGGTACTTTGGTTTCTCTTTTGGTTGAGCTTGAACTGGATTCGCGTGGTGGATTTCGACCCACTTACAGCGAGGTGGTCTGTGACCCAGAAAAAGAAACAGTTTTGGCTATTTTATGCTAAGAGCAAAGAGTTGTCGATATGTGGAATGTGAACTCAGCGATCATTGTGCCGATAGTCGTTTCAGCCAATGGCTAAATTGTCAAGAGCCTTGACCAATACCTGAGGAGGCTCTCGTTAGGCAGCTGGATCAAGGGCTCGTTTCAGAGAGCCTCTCCTGGACACGGCTCGTATTGCTAGGAGGTTCCTTTCTCTGGAGCCCCGACCATGTTCCCGATACCGGTGGGATACTTCTTTTTAAATTTTAAATGTTTTTTTTTTATATTTGTATATTTATTTTTAAATGGATATTTGAACATATAAAAAGTCATCATCATTCTCCTGCCCTTGTCCCAATTTATTTGGGGCCGGCGCAGCATGTCTTCTTCTTCCATACTTCTCTATTACTCGTCATCTCAGCAGTCACCTCCTTTCTAGCCATATCATCCTTCACACAGTCCATCCATCGTTTTTAGGACTTCCTCTACAAAATATTAAAAGTAAATCATCATCTGCCTAGCCTTTTCCCAACTCGGTCGGGGTCGGCTTCCAGTCTAACCGGATGCAGCTGAATCCCAGTATTTTATAAATAATTATAAAAAGTAAGGAATAAAAAATAAAAAAGACGAGATTAAAGCTGTAAAAACACTGTATCACTCAAACACAATCCTCAGTTAAAAACCGAACCTCTTAATAATACGAGTGTAATTAAAAGTTTTATTTTTAGTACAAGCAAAATAAATTTTATACTTTACAGCCCATAACGCCTTAACGGGGATTATTTTAAACTGAGCTTTATTAAAGTGAAAGTCACATTTAAAGTAGGACGTGAAGTCAAAATTAATGTGAAGTGATTAAGGGAATGTGGACTTTAAAGTGATCTACACTTGTATAGGTAACAATCATGAAGCTTGTGAGTTACATAAAAAATGGACCATACCTGGGAACCTTCTAGTTACGGAGATATGGCAAGTCAAAGTTCCAACTATTTCAGAATATGTTTTTTAATAGAAAGAAAGAAAAAGCGTTTATTGGCACACGCCACAAGAACACAATACAAAATATAAAAAAGCAAATATAAAATAAAATTTAAAACTAACCAAATACATGTTTTTTTTTTTTGTTAACATCACTTTAAATACCTCCACGACCCCAAGTACTTTTCAATGCATCCATAAGCACAATGTTTTGAGTGCGTTACATTGAGTCCTACCGCAAAACATGAGCTTTCACCTAAAAAAAAAGTAATTTCTAGCAATACTTTTTACGTAGGTAGTTACTTAGTGTTTGATGTACAGAATGCTTAGTTGCCGGCTTCGTCGTGAAGGGTCCGTTTACACCTTGTATATTCAGGCATTGTAAATGGTAGGCTATGTCCTCACATAAGCGATTGTCACGTTCGTTTCGTTCGGTGAACCCTTGCGTGCTCGGACCGACTGATGGCTTTCCAGGTTTCGGTAGAAATGTGTGACACGTGAACGTGTTTGGTTAAAACGCAGGGGCCGTGTCCTAACATAGGCGATCGTCGCGCGAAACTGAAAGCATCTCATTGTGACTCTCCCTTGGTTTTGCGCCCTGACAATGCTGAATGCTCTACAGACATCGACACCGGAGGGTGATTTATTTGCCTCGAGATGGGTAGACGTATGTCGTGGATGTTTGATTTTCTGTGAGAGGACTAATGAAAGATGTAATTTTCTTGTTATTTTTAACTGACTTCTATTTATTATATTTTATCATTCCTTAACGTGAATATATTTCTTTTAACTGTGCAATAACTTGGATTTACGTCTGCCGTGTTGAACATATTTTCTCGAATATGTAAAGAGGTCATGCAAGTTCGCCGAACAAAGTGAACGTGACAACGATCGCTTAGGACGAGAAGGTAGCTCTCAATTGACAACAGGATTGACTTAAGCTTTGGGGCGATCCATAAATTAAGGGGGTGGGAAGTGTGACATTGTGTGTCAAGGGGTGGGTGGTGTTTTAAATTTCGTGACGTCACATTTCAAAATCTTATATAACTTAGTATTAAAACACGAGAACTAAAAACGAAAAAAAAAATGCAAAAAATAACCGACTTCTAAAAAAGCCAAAAAAAAGGAAAATAACTTTAATTTCGAAAGCCGGTTAAAAAATCTTGAAATTGGTGTGACGTAATTTATAGATGGTCCCGTTTTGACAGCTTACGTCAGTTCAATACATTTCTAACTTTTCCATCATTATTATCGCTGATGGAATGTCCTTACGGATGGAGTGCCTTTAGGTCATATGTGAGGAGGACCATAAGGGGCCATTATTAATCATGAGAGAAAGTCACTTTTAAAGCCCCCCCCCCCCCCCCCGTTGGTGGATACGTCGTGAGGTATTAGGCTCCTCCCTCATCCAGCATCACGTTTATTATTTTTTATGATTGAAAAGGTAATTTAGTTTTTTTTTTGATAAAATTAGCTTGCTCGGGTTTTTAATTCTTTAAAAAAAATACACGTGATTGTCACATTATGCTCTTCCCCCATCGTGATTATACGTGATTTTTTTCTGACCCCTCCCTGTTCAAACCTCACGTGATAAAAGGACGACCCCTAAGGTGAAACGTAAATGTAATTTTTTTACTGTATGGCAGTTCTGTCCAAAACTGTTCACACCGGAGCACACCAGCGTTTAAGGTGGAAGCGCCAGGGTAGCCCGCGAAATTAAATTTTTCTTACGTTTTTTGCAATAATTATTCAATGGGGTTGTATGAACTTTGAAGGTTGTTTTGATGATTTTCATGATTATAATTTTGTAACTAAATACCTATTACAACCGTGAATCATATTTTGTTCAATGTACAGCCTGACAATGACCGGCAAATTGTAAAAAACGTAAGAATATTTGAATTTCGCGGGGTACCCTAGCGCTTCCACCTTAACATGTACCACTTAAGCATAGTGCTATTTCAAGATGACTTCGCTAAAAATTCGAGCTGTCGCTAGGTATGGCCAACCTATATGGGTCAGCCGTCTTGTGAACGCTAATATGTTGAAAATACATCCGTATTCATTGAAGAAATACAGCTAGGTAAAATCTATACTAACACTTGCTGTTCCAGCGACTTCGTTCGCGTGGAAGAAGTTTCATACAAACTTTTAAGCCCTATTTCAACCTTTTAGGGGATGAATTTCCAAAAATCCCACTTACGTCATTTAAGGAACATTTGAGCAAAATTTCTTACTTCTAGACCCAGTGGTGTCAGCTGTGCGTTGATCGATCAGTCTGTGAATCAGTCAGCCAGTCAGTTTCTTACTTTATATGTAGATTATAAAGACGTATTTGCTTGTAAGTATTTAAGTATGGGGGTAATCTCCGGAACCAGTGATCCGATTCCGTAAATTCTTTCACTTCTTTTCTTTATCATGTGGTTATTACCCAACCTGGTGTCAGAGTTTTTATGCCGCCCATGGGCCTCTGACTTGGCTTTACATGCCGTCGAGAAATAACTCTCAGGCAAGCTGGTTTCCTCACGATGTTTTCCTTCACCGAAGCAAGGGATAATTATACAATACGCACATGATTCCGAAAAATCAGAGGTGCGCGTCTTGGGTTCGAGCTCGAGACCTATGACTTGGCAGTCCAACGGTCAACTACTAGGCTATCACTACTTAATTCTTTCACTAACAGGAAGCTACATTATCATCGAGTGCCAAAGGCTACATTAAAACGTTTCCCATGGCTTGATTTACGTACATAACGGAAGCGGAGCCGCGAACAAAAGCTAGTCTGTCATAAATGCAGATGACCGTACATCAGTGGTGAACAACCAGTATAGGCTGTATTCTATTAAAGGTCCGTACTACGCTAGGCCGGGTGAAGGTCCAAAGATTACCACGGACGAGTGGTCGGCCGTACCTGGAGGTCTACTCCCTAAGCACGAAATCGGTAGTTTCGGCCGAAGAAACGGTCGTTTCCTACTCCGTATCACTTACGGACATACGATTAGTGAGGGGCCCGAACTAAAAACGAATGACAACACGATTGGACAGTTGTCCCTACTCCCGATGTATTTTCAAAATTCATGATTCCGAAAATAATAGGGCGTAGGGTTCATTCCGAAATTTCGATCTACTTTCGTACGGGCCCGTATCTTCGATGACGGACTTAGAGAGTAGACCCCTGGTCTACGAGCTACGATGGTGCCTAAATTCCCTCATGTTTTACAAAATCCTTACTTCTTTGCTAATATTATGAACGCGAAAGTTGGTATGTATGGATGTTTGTTACTCTTTCACGCAAAAACTTCTGAACGGATTTGGATGAAATTTGGTACATAGATAGTTTATAACCTGGATTAACATATAGGATACTTTTTATCCGTGTAGTACGATCCCGTGGGACAATAACCGAACTCCACGCGGGCAAAGCCGCGGGCATAAGCTAGTAAATGCATATATAACATCACGCATGTAATCTCCGAAGGGTAAGGCAGAGTGTACCTAATAGTACACACACATTTGCCAGTTATGTTTAAGGCCCATGAAATATGGATTGCCATCAACCGGGCACAAATCCAGACTCTGTGGCTGCTACTGAGAAATTCGTGATGGAAAAACCGAATAACACTTTGCCTGGGGACAGAAATGGGGCTAGAAATCGGGCTAGCTTATAACACACTGTCATATTTTTAATGCTTTATAGGCTTATGTATGTTTCTTCTTTGACGGGGTCGCCGCAGACCGAGGAGAAGATGGCGGGACGCCTTGGATGGCTTTCTCGTTGATTGGCAAGAAGATGCGCAACATCGTGAAAAGTGGGAGGAGTGGGGGGAGGCCTTTGCCCAGGAGTGGGACAGATCAAGCTAACAAAAAAAAACCTTCTGGTTCCAAAAGATTTGCTTCATAGGATCCGTTTTACCGACAGCATATCTGGCAGAGTATTTAACTCAATTTAATTTAATACTAACATTAGGGTAAGTTATATCACCACTAACACTATATGGATTTTAATCTGAAATAAATATTTTTAATTTGAATTTACCTACAAATTTTATTCCATTTCTGCATTCATAAATGTCCTGTTTTGCAGTAATACCAAAGAGACTCGCGTGTTAAAATGCGAAAAAGAAAAATGCTTTAAACCTTTGCTAAAAAAAAATCTAATGATATTTCCTTTGAGTCTTACAGAATTTCAAGGTTCATTGACCCCGGAAGTCACATGACGTAATTAGAGACGTCGCATTCCTAACGTCTCCCTGATTATCAACATCCAAGGTCGGTCGTTATCAACGCTTATGTGCCGTTCTCATACTTTTGTAAGCCGGTATTCCAAATTTCCGGTTCGAAAATGTATAAAAACCGAAAATAAAAGGGCATCACTGTTTCTAAAAACTTTAAACTAAAAAGTTTGTTTGTTGGCTTGGTTGAACGCGTTAATCTCAGGAACTATTGGTTCGAATTGAAAAAAAATATTTTAGTGTTGGATAGCCCATTTATTGAGGAAGGCTATAGAACATCACGCTGCGACCAATAGGAGCAGAGCATCAATCAAAAATGTTACGCAGACGAAGTTGCGCGGGTCGCTAGTAAAAAAAAAATCTTTATTCAAAACCAAAAAATGGGTCAAATACAAAAATAGTCTTAGTTAATTCTGTATCAAAGGCGGAAGGAGCTCAAACAATATAACACTTGAACACTACAACACTTTCAACACTACTATAACACTTTACGTGGAATGGCAGACGTTTGCTGGGCAGCATTAACATCTGAATGGTAGCCAAAGAATAAAAAGCGACGCCGTGGAAGACCCAAGCGAAGATGGTGAGACGACCAAGAGATCAAGAGAGATTGAAAAAGTTCGCCAATATGGCTACTAGAACCATAAAATCTAAGTAATCATTCTCGAATACATGTGACAGCCATAGACACGCGTATTGGGTTACGGTCCATTACCTCGTAGAGTGAAGCAGCAGTTTGATTATGATTAAATAGTCTTACTAATATTATCTTACTAATTTAATAAACGCGAAAGTTTGTATGTATGGATGGCTGTTACTCTTTGACGCAAAAACTACTGAACGGATTTGAATGAAATTTGGTACACAGATAGTTTATAACCTGAAGTAAAATATAGGATATATATTCCTGTAATACGATCCCGTAGGTCAATAACCAAACTCCACGCGGGCAAAGCCGCGGGCATAAGTTAGTAAAACTAAGCAGGTAATATGTACTAGTAAATTCTAGAAGGGCTTTAACATAGATTTATGGTATTTTATCTGGTATTTTATTAAATAATTATTAGTTTTAAGTCTTCAGATTATAAATTCATATCTAGTAAGTACTTATAATAATAATTTTATATCTGAGTCAATATTTTAACGGTCAATATCGCAATCTTAAATGTATTTGTAAGTGTTTAATCTTTATATTTGCACTAAAAAGTTATGCTGATATTCGATTGGATCCCTTTCATAATTATTGCAGATTTAAGGTTAGAAATTACCCTCTTTTCTGTGGTAGTCGGGTAATAAACATCGTTTAAACGTGACTTTAAAAGGTGACGTGATAATTTTTGACAGTAGCACTTATTCTGTCCAAATTCAGGTTAAAACATGATAAATTCAGAAAATCATACAAAATAAAGAAAAACTGCGTTTGTTTCCAGTTGGAATGAATTTCACGGGTTGATATATACGATAGTACGCACACACTAGCATTGCCATAGCTAATTGTAGATATTGAAAAAAATAACTATTATTTAGGTACTCACCAGAGCCACGAATGATGAAACACGACGAAACAACACAGTAAGATTATAAAATAACGAAAACACACAAAACTACTTTATAGCAAAATATAAGAAATATTGTATTTTATAACTATTTAACATCTTTGCAAAAGTTTAATTTAAAAAGTAATCACGAATGTTCAGATTAAAAAAACACAGACCGAACGCGATGAAAACGAAAAAATATAATTAAAAAAAAATATACTTTCAATGTCCACAGATTAAAAAAATCACATGTGACGTTCAATCCACAAAATAGTGCTGTCCAACACCGAAAACTTTTATCGAAATATATCGATACGTGTTTTTCGTTCGAGTGCGAAGTACGAAGTGAGGGACTAGTGTTGCGCCGGCGACTTATCAGTGACTTAGACTGTACCATCAACATTGTCAGTAAAAGATTGCGCAGTTGTAAAGTTATATCGATTTTCGATGATTACGCATTGCGGGAAATCAGGTGCCACGCCAACGTGGGAATCGGTTTCAATAGACATGATTCTCAAAGGGGAATTTAATGTTTTTAATTATTTGTTCAGTTTGGTCGCCTGTTCTATGATAGTATCTAAGTTAAATGTAACTGTGTCTTCAAGGTTCTTATAACGATAAATGAAATTCTTTTAATTGAGATGCAATCAGGGAACAAAAAAGTATTCGAAAAGGACTGATAACAGAAATAACATACTTAGGGAATGGATTTATTGGACAAAATAAAGGTTTTTTTTTATGAACGTTTTAAAAAATAAGCAAAAAAAAAACGTTTATGTTTCCGGCTCTGATTGATTTAGATTTTTCATTCCACAAAAATGATATTTAACAGAAAGTGAATGATTTCTAACTGCGTCCAATTTTTTCGCAAATAGTACTTAATTGTCGTACACAATATTATGACAAATATAATTGTATGAACTACTTTAGTGTACCATACAATTTTAAGCAATAATCACTATTTATGTTATTGCTTGCATATTGGCTATGTCTTCCCAACAATCCCTGCTACAAATCGTGCCATGTTTAGTTGACCTTGGAATTGCTTTACCAGGCTTGATAATAATTCCCAGTGAATTGAAACTATCTAACTGTCACATAGGCAAAAATATCTTGTCATTTTACAACGTGCAAGTGACATTTAACCTTAGAGTGCTAGTAAAACGGTTGATAATTCCTGGATTGACGCAGGAATTCACCTGTAGGAATTCACAACCCGATTCCCGACCTATCCCAAGCTCATTTCTGTTGATGCCTTTCGTTTCATAATCAGCGGCTTTGCTGTAATTAGGTCACAAGCAATTTCTGAGTAAAACTCACATTTATTGCTGTAAATGCGGTATTAAATTAATAAGCAGAGGTATGTAAGGGGTGTTACATACTTGTACGGGTCGGCACGTTTGATTCAGCAGTATTTGTTAAGCAATAAGGCCGATTCGAGACAATAACCCACCTACTACACATCGGTAAGCTCCGCTTGGCAACAACCATAGCCGAGACCGACGGCTTAACGTGCTTTCTGAGACACGGAGAAAAATTTGAATGTGTTGGATGGTTATCCTTCCACGGATGGACATTGGTAAGAGCTTCTTAACTTAAAGATCGACCTGTGCGGCTGTTATTATTTAGCCACGATGTCCTCTACACATTGCTTCCTACTCAGATCCAGCCTGTCCCCTTGCTGCCCTCCCCCAGCGACGCCCTAAGCCGAGGTCCGAACCCCACAGGGGGTGTACCACCCCCTTAGCGTGTAGTCGCTTAGTTTGAAAGTTTTTTTGCCCTAGCTGAAGGCCTTAAATTCAAGGCATCCACAGGATAGTCCGGTTAAGCAGACGACAACCTCCTAGGTTGAACTGCGAGATGCCATACATAAAAAAACACGTTGCTTCATTATTGAAAAATTCGTCTGGTCGTAAGCATGAAACTATCAATTTTGGATATGCGAGTGTGTTACGTAAGCATCCCGCCGAACAAGTGTGTCGTCCCCTAACCAATCGATCGAATATCGCAGTGGCCTGATTTGAGTTCGAAGAATTTGCACCGCACCATATCGGGACCTTTGTAAGCAAATAGCTCACTTTTGCGGGCTCTTTCAAAAGTATCAATTTATCGCCGAGTCAGGGCAATTAATTTCATAATAGACTGACTTTTTTCATCAATATTCTAATTTAACTCAAAAAATCGAAGACCGACTTCGAGACCAGGTGGGCCGCTGCAGGTACAACTTGGTCCTGTGGGGGTATTTCGATGAAGCAGACTGCGTTTGTGGAGTGTCATCCCAAACCTTGTCTTATTTTATTATTTTTTGTCAAATCTTGTTTTATTGTCAAGTTACCACTTTGTTTTGTCCAGTGCGAGACTAATAAATACTTTTTCTTTCTTTCTAACCATGACCCACCTCCTTACCTGCTGTTTAAAGGACCTGTCCGAAGCCACTACCAACGCCGCCGATGTGGCTGAGTTCTGGTCGAAACAAATTTCATGAAATATGGGAACAAACAACCCAGCATCATCGGCACAAAGAAGATAAAAAATTATATTACTGATAAAAAAAACTTTTTATAAATACACTACAAATAGAACAAAAACAATAATAAAAAATCAAGACTAAAAGTAAGTACCTACAACTACATGTATACAACAACGACAATAGGATACTTATGCGTCAAAGTACTCCTCCGCATTGCTGTCATCCGGGAACGGGCCCAGAAGGCTGGCAGCATTGCCACGTTGAATGGCAATACTTATTTTCTGGCCAAAGAAAGAGCCAGCCCTCTGGTCACACGAAGTGTCGACCAGCCGGCGAGACATTCCCTTAAAAAGGAGACACGCATTCGGGCCCTATGACCCGTGCGTTTCGACCCCAAACGTCTCAAAACTGTAGCTACCAATAAGGTTATAGCTATTTAATAAAGAATCAACTTATTTCATATTATATGGGAGAATCTTATGAAAATATTTTGGTTCACATGTTATATTGGAGCCATTGTTTTTAGCAAACGGGAAAACATTAGATCCCATCTTGAAAGATACATAAGGCTTTTATATCTCCCACGTCATACATCCGAGGGTGACACTCGCTAACTATACGGCGGCCTATCTCAGCGGAAACACCCAACGACCCTGAGGATATCAAAGTGCACAAATGTGTGCACATACACAGGTGCACTCGCTTTCCCTTGACTATCATAGTCCAATAACAAATACCATAAAATAATATCAATGCTGAAGTCATAACTACTAACGGTTCTACACACATGTTCTCGGAAGAAGACGCTATTATCATTCACAATAATCTAATAATTCAGGCATTAAATAATAACGCAATTTGGGCAGTGGCTTATCTAGGTCTCATTAACCGGTCAGAACTGGAAACGAGGCGGTATGACTTATTACGAGTAATCACAACGATTGTTTTACCACGCTTTGTGATTAGTAAACGACCCGTTGTATCCTGTGGCTTCACTTGTGTGAAAAGATTCAAAGTTTCCACCAGATATGCTCGGCAAGAAAGATCTTTCTGATAATACATTGATAAAAAGCTGTATTTTTTGTAAATAACTTTGAAGGAAAGGTTTTTATTAAATACCAGCTAACCAAAACATGCAGCACTTAACGAACTTAATTATATTTAAAAAAAACTTTTTTGCAAAAAAAAACCGACTTCCAAAAAAAACACAAAAAAAGTGGAAAAAAACATACAACATACAACAAAACATACAACCGAATTGAGACCCTCCTCCTTTTTTTGAAGTCGGTTAAAAAATACTTGTCATAAACAATAATTCATACAATGCTGCTTATGGATTGCTTTTCGTGTTTGTCCTAAACTCCACAGTGGATTTAGATCAGTTTTTACCATAATTAAGAGCATTTGTTACTGCAGGTTTGATTCTGCAGACTAAATGAGATGTTTTGAAATGTCGCCGCCTGTGTGTTGCTTGTTTAAATATATTAAACTTTTAAACGACATTGTCGCCTATACGTGACAAGCAAGCGCGTGCCTTGTACGCCAACAACACAAATATGTGACAAAAAATGCAATGCAGTATAACACGAAATAAACAATAAAATCATTACTTTTGTGTGTTTTTATTTGCATACCTTAAATATTTAAGCTCTTGTCTTGTCTCTTTAATAATATTGTTTCTTGATAAAGTTTTAGAATCCCTATTCTTTTTGAAGGTATTTTTTTTGTAAGGTGTGAAATTGTGGCTTGGCGTGGAGGGTACGCGCGTGCATTTATGCTCTGGCGTTCAAAGGTTAAAGACGATTATGCGGATTTTTCAAAGTGATGGGCAGTAGCGCTTTTTAGCTACAAGTCGTTTTTTTCCCTTCGATCATTATTGAGATGATTGGTAGTCCCATACCTTTATGGGCTGATTATAATTATCATGTTTAATGGCGTGATTTGTACATTTCTTAATACAAAAGCACCTTTTATAAAGTATATTAAGCATTAATAAAATCAATGGTCAGGCAATTTATATTTCCTTGCAAATTGCTTTAGTATTTATTTTTACAAAAAAAAAATCCTGAAATAAGGTAATAAAGTATTTTTCAAATTGTCGAACGATTAAAACAGTATGTCGTTTACATCATAGTAACAGTAGTAGAGGTGTGCTTTTTATCGATACTTTTTTTCTATAAAGTTTAGTGTTGGGCCGTTACTTTTATTTGTTTTTTCATTATATAAGTAGTTATTTGTGTGTGCCGTGTTGTCCTCATGATTTTAAAGGTGAGTGAATATTGATATTTATATCGACTTTTTGTTATCTATACTTAAGCATTTTATAATAACTTTTGCACTAGAAGGTTAAGTTGATATCTTTAGCCAATTTCAACCGGATTTATTAATGTTTTATTGATTTTTATTTTCAGCCAGACAACAGTGATAGCCTAGTGGTGTGACCGTTGAACTACTAAGTCAGGTCTCGAGTTCGAACCCAAAACTCGCACTTCTGATTTTTCGGAATCATGTGCGTATTGTATAATTATCACTTGCTTCGGTGAAGGAAAACATTGTGAGGCATCCAGCTTCCCTGAGATATCATTCTCGACGGCTTGTAAAGCCAAGTCAGAGGCCCATGGGCGGCATAAAAAGTCTGACACCAGGTTAGGCACTAACCACACGATAAAGAAAGAAGACAGGATTTATTAAAATTTTGGTAATCGGCTGCTGTGGCCGCTGTGATACTTGCTTCAGGCAAATGGTGATACGAGTATGTGCTTGTTATTAACTGAAGCTCATACTCTTTTACGGGAACTCAGCAACGTAGCTTGTTTGTTAAAGTAAATATATAGCAACAGGGCCTTTTAGAAACAATCTATCATGATAAATGGTTAAATACAAGGTGTAGTTTTGCAACTTCGACAAAATTCAGGAGGTTGTCATAGAAGACGTAAATAATCAATATAAATTACGGTACCTGGTCAATAATAATAAACGTTGCTTTTTAGTTGTTTTAATTTGGCACTATTACAGAATGAAGCCCTTTTAAAAAAATATTTTACTCTATTTCTTGTCTCTGCACACCGAGATCAGTTTCCAAAAATAATATAATTTATATCTTGTAGCCGCGGATACCGTGATCTGTGGCTACAAACATGAATTATTTTTTTGTCGGAAACGGATCACGGTATCGGTGGATACAACTCGCCGTGATCCGTGGCTAATTCAATCTGATACCGGGATCCGTGGAGACAAACCCAGTAAATAGCCCGTTTTCAGTGTTAATGATAGACAAGTTATTAATTAAGTTTAAAAAATCTTTTAGATAAGTTTTAGTACTATAGATTTTGATGGCCTACTTCATAAAAAAAAATCTGTTCTATTTTTCAATTTGTTTGACGGAAATCAAGATGGCCGTCACTGGTTTTTTTTTCTCGTATTCGGACTTCAACCTCAATCGTTGAGGCAATAGACAATGAGTTGACTTCTCATCATAGAGTAAAAATAGTGGCAGTCCTTACCAGTGGACTAATCTATGACTTACAATAGATTAACGACTTGTTTCCCTTAGTTTACCCATCCTACGTATCATTACGGCAGCTGACGTTTAGTGGGTGGACAGATACCTAGCGTTACATCACGTCTGTTTTTCCTGGGGCAGGTCAGTTAGGGTAACTGCCATGCATAGTTTATATTGTCAACAATGAGACACTTACACCCGTATCTATAAACAAGCGATTACTAGAGTGATTACTTGAGTAAAAGTTATTATTTAAGATGCAATTTTTATTTTGTAGTTTATTAATTGCTTAAAGTTAGAACTGTCAAAATTGACGGTTCTATAAAAATCGGTTTCGGTTAATTGGGTTTAAACGTAACGTAAATACGAACGAGTTTTGAATCTAAAATACAACTATCCTAAAGCATTTGGATCAATTGATTATGTCAAGAATAATTACGTAAATATTTCAAGGTGTTAATGGAAGCCCTTAACGGAGTCGTCAACCAAGCATTCTGTAACATCAAATTAATTTACTCTAAGCAAAAACTATTGCTGGAAAACGACTTTTTTGTGGGGTGAAAAATCACGGTTACGATACGGTAGGAATCAATGTAACGCACTCGAAACATTGTGCGGATGCGTTAAATAGGACAAGAGTCATGGAGGTATTTAAAGTTAGAACATTTAAAATTTGTATAAAAAAATAACTTTTGAAAAAGTTAGAACTTTGACCTCCAATATCTCCTTGACAAGCAGGTTCCTATGTAGTAAATGAACGCAGTGACGGGTACGTTGACAGTCTTTTACAACTATGTATTATAATTATGTGAAACGATTCATAAGTCATTTATTATTTTTTTTAACATAGGTAGGTACAACAAAATGGTATAAAGATAATAAAGAGTTCGCTATGTTATGCCAGAAGGCGTACAAACGTTTGAAATTAATGTTTATTAATTAACTAGCGACCCGCCCCGGCTTCGCACGGGTGCAATGTAGATACGAATGTTTTCTCTACTATAATATGCATGTATTTTACATATAAAACTTCCTCTTAAATCACTCTATCTATTACAAAAAAACCGCATCAAAATCCGTTGCGCAATTTTAAAGATCTCAGCATACATAGGGACAGACAGACAGCGGGAAAAGACTTTGTTTTATACTATGTAGTGATGGTGATTTTTTTTTTAAAACGTTACATTTTCTCCCTATCTCGTATTTGGTCCCGAAAGATAAACCCTATTTTTTTAAATCATGAACACGAAAGAACTATTCTGTATTTTTTTGTCATGTTATACCGGGTGATACCAATCAACGTAGGTACATGCCACTAGGAAAAGCCCCGAATGACGCACCGATTATAATCAGCTTAACTTCATAATTAAAGAATGACTCTTCTAATATTTTATACTTAAATGTGATGTGAGAAAAAAAAACTGTCACGTGGTTGACCACATGACCGTTATTTTTTACAAAATGTTAACATTGGGTTCAGTAGCTACATTTTACATTTAACTACGTTTTAACGAAAGGCACCAAGATAAATTATTTTTCACAAAAGCTTACTTCTATGATCAGTCTAGATCTAATAAAAATAATAAGAGCTAATAGGTGTTTGTAAATTCTGAGCCAGAAAAATAAAAGATACCAAAATGTTATTTTATTTTGGGAGGAGAAAAATACAGTGTGTTCGGAGAACGATTACTGAAACTTTAAGAGCATATTATAAAGGGTGTAAATATACGCTTAGCAAAGAAGAAAAGGCACTTGTTCTGCCCGTCACCGCGATTTTTTTTTCTTCTGGGCCATACCTGGGAACCTTCTAGTTACTGAGATATTAGAGGTCAAAGTTCCAACTTTTTCACAAGTTTTTTTTTTAAACAATTTTTTAAGGTTATAACTTTACTTTAAATAACTCCATGACCCGTTTACTATTTAATGCATTAATGCATCCATCAACACAATGTTTTGAGCGCGTTACATTGAGTTTTACCGTAAAACGTGATTTTTTACCCCAAAAGAAAAGTAGTTTCCCAGCAATAATTGTTGCGTAGGGTTACTTAGTTTGATGTACTGAATGCTTGGTTGGCGGCTTCGTGAAGGGTCCGTTAACAACTTGTATACTCATTTCTATCGACAAATACACTTTTACCGGCTTGAGGACCCCGGTTATACGGAACGCGCGCGAGCCGAGCGAGCGACGCAAGCGGTTCCAGTTCAAGTAATTGGTTGTTTACTCTTCTAAGACACCAAAATGGTAATTATTTCGGGTTCTCTTTAATACCTATATATATATATATTTTTTTTTGCAATGACAAAATCATGTTTAATATGCACCTGGCTTTTCCCAACTATGTTGGGGTCGGCTTCAAGTCTAACAGGTTGCAGCTGAATACCAGTATTTTACATGGAGCGACTGCCTATCTGACCTCCACAACCCAGTTCGTACTGGGTAATAGGATATCCCTTGGTAAGACTGGTTGTCAGACTTTCGGGCCACTGACTACCTGTAACGACTGTCAAAGATCTACAAATGACAGCCGGGGCCAACGGCTTAACGTGCTTTCCGAGGCACGGAGGAAACTCGGTATAGAATGGGTGGTCACCTATCCACGGACCAACCCGAGTGGCTGTTATTATTTAGCCACAAGCTCCTCCGAGGCAGCTGCTTATTGCTGATCCCTAAAAAATAAGTATCTTAAGTTGGCGTACTTGATGACGCATGTAGAATTAACTAGACACGCTTGGAAAACTACCTATCCTAAAGCTGATCGATATCAAAGGCGTACCTGAGCCAGCATTGTACAATTTGAACGGTTCCATTGACAAGAGGCAGAAATCAGAACTAAATCCGCCATTTTATTTTTTCAATACAACTTTACAATTAATGCTTACCAAAAGCTCTCTTCCTCATTAAGATTGATGTTCCGCGGACCCGTACTAAGCGCTATGCTTACGCATTTATTGTGCGACCCGCCATCGCCAGTCTGAGGCATTCACTGTCGTTTTCTCGTCATTATTTCTTTTTCGCAACTTAATATGTCGCGAAAAAGGAAATAATGTAACGTATCCTGTCAGGGACTTTCTTAGGTGTTAATTTGAATTTACTCTGATTCCATTTAATTGTATAAATTAGAAAGATAGAGTAGATAATTATTATTTATCATTGGGATAACAAAAGCAGTAAACATTTGTACAGCCAAACGTACGTCCACAATAAAAATCACGCCAGACGCCAGTCTGTGGAATTCACAGCCGGCGTCTCTGTTCCCTGATCATTTTTATCTTGATCTCTTCAAAGTTCGAGTGAATCGGTTTCACCCTAGGCCGCACCATCGCTTCACATCAGGCGAATTGCGGCCAAACGCAAGCCAAAACAAACGATCTTACTCTAACAGTGACTTATAGTTATGTAGTAGTAATAAGAGCGGTTTTCGTTTAACTACTACTACTGATTTGCGGTTGAAAATACAATGGGCTGACCTCTACTGTCCAAAAATAACCAAAGTCTGTTTAAATTCAAATACGTACCACCATAGCTTACACCTTTCTCTCAAACACATACTTTCGTTCTTTTAAACCGTAATTACCGTATACAAAATTAAGCCCTTGAAAGTAAAAGAGAAAGTTCCATTAAAATCTATTCAATAATTTCTGAGAAATGCGTACAGACAAACGTACATTAAAGGTTCCATCAAACTATGACCATGGTTCCGCCCAAGTGTATTATTTAATTTAGAAGTTTAAGTTACTTATTTTAACTCTCTGGACAAAACCTTCAACAAAATAGGTTGATTAGTAAGTTTTTACTAAACAAACGAACAAGAGAAAGAGGGTAGACCGATCTGTCTGCTCATAAACATCCACCGGCAATAACTTCAGTCTATCCGAGATCATGGTGCTTGCTTTGATTATATAATGTCTAGATAGAGCGTCGCCCTACAATCGTATCAAAGAAAACGAGTCAACATTTTCAAGTATGTGTGCGAGCAGGCGTCGTCTATGTCTTTGTGTGCGTAAATAATGATACCAGCTACTACAATTCTCCCATAAATCACATAAAAAAATAGACTTATTAAATAAGATAAGTTTTAGGTGTATGACACGATCTGCACTGATTGGCGGGCAAGCACTTGTGAACCAATAGTTGGTTGACACTTTTTGACACGTTTGCGCGCACTTGACGCTCCATCTAGACATTATATAATCAAAGGGTGCTTGCAACTTGCACTTCACACCACAACTACCAGAACAACGAGGCTAATATTTTACAATGACATTGTTATGACACCATATCTGCCCTTGTTCAGAAACTTCAATAAATTCCACAATTTTCAGTTAGTAACTTAATACATTTTATATTGGATGTTCGGTTAAATCTAATCTAATGATATCTCAGCCCAATGAGCATTTGTCATAGTCTAGTGCCTCCATTTTATTAAAAATATTTCTAAGATATTATTCACGCACGTTTGAACCGATCTAGGTTGTTATGTCAGTGATATTTATGAAACAAATACAGCTAAGTATGGTTGGTTTATTCTTGATGTAATCGGGTTACTATGGACCGATATTGTTTGTTTTTATTTTCCAAAAAATAAGTACGGTGTGCCTAGACAATTAGTGAGCATCGGTTTCGAATCGTTTCGTATTTTTTTTTCCACTATGTACTTTCAACAAGATTGAAATATTTCGCAGTATATTTTTGGATTGTGAATTACCGTTATCGTTGATAAAATGTGATTTTGTCTAGGCCTCAGGTCAGATACTTGACTTAACTAGGAACTTTTCCATAAAATGAAGTGCACTTATAAAGAATATTCTATTCTATTGAATAAAATATTCTTTACAAGTAACATTCTTAAAAGAAAACATTTCACATAGGGTGACGCAAGGGGCGGTCTTATCGCTAAATGCGATCTTTTCAAGACAACCTTTGCATGGATTACTGAAAGAGGGAGACAATACTGCAGGTAGTCTATGGTGTACCAAATATTTATTAATATCCATACATACATAAATCATATACATATCCGGACGGCAAGTCTTTTTTTCCATGGAAGATGGGTAGGCCTTTAGTGTGGGACGCAACTTGTGTCGATACTCTTGCGCCATCACATCTTCCAAGCTCATCGTGCTGTGCTGGCGCTGCCGCTGCGGCTGCGGACGGCTCAAGCGGCGTAAATATGGTAACCTTTGTGTAAACAATATTTTCGAGCCGTTTGGGGTTGAAACTCTGGGGCCGTGGGGTTCGAGTGCTCACAGCCTTTTTAAGGCAATTTCCAAGCGCCTAGTTGACGCTTCCCGTGACCCAAGGGCTGGCTTTTACCTTGGCCAGAGACTAAGTGTTGCCATACAACGTGGCAACGCCTCCAGTCTCTTGGGCACATTACCGGCTGACAGCGTTGAGGAGGAGTTTTTTGGTGCCCTTTTATAGTTTGTACTTAGTTTATTTAAGTTATTTTAATTATTATAATGTATATATGTAGTTAATGTAAATAATATACATGTAACAAGAACAGAGAAACATGTTTAACAAATTAAAACCATATACTCAGGTCTACAGTCCTTGAAGCTGTGAAAAATACAAAATTGTATGTTAACTTAAAAGAAAGATACGGCCGTTTATGCCGCAAAAAACCTATATTTCAACACCCTCAAGTGAATCAAAATTTATAGGGTATTTCCCGTTGACTGCCCGATGAAATCTGGCAAGAAGCAACTTCTTACAGCACGTGTACAGAAAAAAATCTAAAAACTGTACATACTATGTAGTTTAATAACAAAATAGCTACTACAAATGGACATGTTTTACGGTGGTTAAGTTATCATCAAAATCGATTCATAGCTTCCTTTGTCACTAATATATTCTTTGGTTGTCACAGATCATGTGTTTCATGACAATCATGTTAAAAAATCAGTCCGGTGCATGATAAAAACTACCTTTTAAAATTCGCATTCACTACAGGTTTTCAACCAAAGAAAGTTAAAAAACATTACATCTAAAACTACGACAATAAAAAAAAAATCGGACATTTCTAAATAATGACAGGTCGGATCAGCACTTCCGTTAAATTCCTTTTTTTTCTTACACGGTGCTAATGATCGCAGGAAGTAGACAATTTTATATGTATTATTTGTATACTAGTTACATCATTTGGATTTGCTTGGATGATGTGTTAAGAATATTACATCCGATCTTGGTATAGTTAAGTTGAAATGTGTCGAATAAATGTCAAATGATTACTAGCCAATCCGTTTGCTAGCAGCTTTAGTAGCAATAGCATGGCGTCTGATGGACATGAGGTCTTAGATTCATCTCCCAGGTAAGGCAAAGTCATCATCTTCCTGCCCCTGTCCCATGTTATATGGGGTTGGCGGAACACGTTTTCTTCTTCCATTCATTCTTGTCCATCGTCACGTTATTATTTACTTCTTTTGCCTTCATATCATTCCTCACACAATCCATCCATCTTTTCTTTGGTCTTCCTCCCCGTCTCCATCCATCAACATTTATATTCATCACTATTTTAGTCACATGTGTTGCATCCCTCCACATCACATGTCCATACCAAGACAGACGATTTCCTTTCATCTCTTCTGTAACAGGTTCTAACCACTTTAAAAATTTTCTTCTCTTATGTTATTCTTATATTCTCATTTTATCCATTTTAGTCACTACACATCTTTCTCAACATTCTCACTTCTGTTGCATGTAATCTTTTTTCATTCACTGGCAAAGTGGTATAAGTGTTATTACAAATTTCTCAGTAGGTTAGAAAAAAGCAGTGATAGCTTAGTGGTGTGACCGTTGGACTGCCAAGTCATAGGCCTCGAGTTCGAACCCAAGACACGCACCTCTGATTTTTCGAAATCATGGCCGTATTGTATAATTATCACTTGCTACGGTGAAAGAAACCAGCAGGTCTGAGAGATACGGCATGTAAAGCCAAGTCAGAGGCCCATGGGCGGCATAAAAACTCTGACACCAGGTTAGGCACTAACCACACGATAAAGAAAAGAAGTAAGTTACAGTTTCGATTCGTGTCCGATAGTGGCAAGAGTTTCACCCCCTGCGACTTGTAATAAGGAAATCGTAACTTGCGGAGAAAACAGTCTTGTGAATGAATGTTGTTATGTAATATGCTGTTACCAGTCAAATTTTATACACATAGTTAACAATACTTTTTTAAATATTTTTTCTGAGCCTATTCTGTCCCACTGTTGGGCAAGGGCCTACCCCACTCCTTTCCAACCTCTCCCGGTGTTTTGCCTTCTCCGGCCAATCAGCTTTTATTTAGTAAATTTTTGTAAGAACACGCAGACAAGCTCACTTTTTGTAGTATAACATTTAAATATGTTGCCAAGACACTTATGATTGCTACATCCACATGTATTTAGGAACAGTTTTTATAATACTAATTGTGGCCATTATCAAGATATTTCCGTCAGACAGCCGTAATAAGTATGTACATGCAAGTACTTATGTATTTGAAACAAAAAATTGTGCTAGACCTATTCATATATTTATTTGCATTCCATAATCTGCCGTGAAGATTTGACAATGGGCTTACAGCTAAGGTCCAATTACGGACCCTGCAGGGCACAGCAAAACGTATGAAAATAATGTTTCAAATAAAATTAATACTTACACAATTAACAATTTTAAAATGTTCTCAATATCAATTAACTAAATTACATTTACATTTATTTCGAGATCTAGACCCAGGTATTATTTTTTCTCTACCCAAACTCAAACTCAAACTCAAAGCATTTATTTCAATTAGACCATTACAGGCACTTTTGAATGTCAAAACACAAAAAATAAACTAAGCTACAGTCCCAGTTACAGGGCATAATAACTTGTGAAAGTACTGTAGTTGCCCATTCGAAAGCGTAGATCTCTATGGAGAAGAATGGGCAAGACACTCCATGGACACTCTTCTAAATCAATATGTGTTTACAAAATCTCGGTTACATCATTCATGTCGAGATTATACATATATGTGAGAACGATGTAGAAAGACGTGCGAGTAAGAGCGTCCAGAGTAAAAAGATACCTTCAGGACACCCTCTTTTTGTAAGTTAAATTTTAGTCCAATGTAATAGGGTGCGAGCCTATTGCCATCAACCGTACACAAATCCAGACTCCGGGCTGTTACTGAGGAATTAGAATAACATCACGCCTGTAATTCCCAAAGGGTTAGGCAGAAGTGTACCTACTAGTACACCTACATTTCACCATTTTTCTTTAAGTCCCAGGCAATAGGGGGCGAGCCTATTGCCATCAACTGGGCACAAATGGTCCCACAGCTGGGACACAGACATCTTCTCTATGGGAGGGAGTGGGCTGCAATCCAACACGCGGGTGCAGTGAGGGTTGAAAATCTCACATGTCATACAGGGTGGCGCCGACAATACGACAATAAATGAAAGCACTCTTAATGCTAGTTCTTAGGAATATTTTTAAACTATCAAAAAAATCCTAGCACCGAAATAAAAAATAGTATAAAACTGTTAACGAAATACAACACCATTTATAAATATTGGTTTACTAACCTTAGGTATAATTTGCACTAATTCACGTCTGGAAACAACATTTAAGGAACGAATTTGGCAAAGGTTACATAATATGTGTTTAGTGTTTATACCGATGCAGGTCTCGTTAACCTGTCAGTACTAGCCTATTAATATAAGTACATTATATAGAAAATGCTAAATTTGAAAAATAATGTCCTGTGACTAAACTACTGGATATATTCGAATGAATTTTTGTACGCAGACTGAGAACGTCGTGAGGTATACGCAGTTTAATTTATTGTCGAATTGTCAGCGCCACCCTGTATATAGTAAAAAAATAATTGTAAAACAATAGGCATTACCCGTGGATTCCCTTTGTGTGACACGTCTTATTTTTAAGGAATTTCTCAAACGCAGCCTTGGAGTCTATATTTGTACCCGGTTCTGGCAATAGCCTAAGTCCCATGTAACTGGCGAAATATGGGTGTACCATCAGGCACACCTCTGCCTAACCCTTTGGGAATTACACGCGAGATGTTATATTATTTTGCAAGGATAACTCCAAAGACATCTCTCAAAACTTCGACTATACGATACGGATATTTGGTATTAACAACCACATGCTAATTTATTGCTAACAAAGATAATTTAGGTGTAGTGGTAAAATTCATTGGCATCTGTATGAGAATTTTGTTTATATGCTTAACTTATTATATTGTAGTGGCACATGTGGACGACTCCTGTAACAGGTCTTTGGTCTTCTCTTTATCGTGTGGTTAGTGCCTAATCTGGTGTCAGAGTTTTTATGCCGCCCATGGGCCTCTGACTTGGATTTACATACCGTCGAGAAATATCTCTCAGGCATGCTGGTTTCCTCACGATTTTTTCCTTCACCGAAGCAAGTGATAATTATTCAATACGCACATGACTCCGAAAAATCAGAGGTGCGTGTCCTGGGTTCGAACTCGAGACCTATGACTTGGCAGTCCAACGGTCACACCACTAGGCGATCACTGCTCTTTGGTGTTCGTCTTGAGTAATGCCGTGTTATACCAACCAAGGAAATCGCCGATGAGGCCACCTTTCTATGAGAGGGGGCTGTAACCCACCATGCAAGCCCAGGGAGGATTGAAAGAAAAAAAAAATATTTGTTGGTATATTTCACGAGTGGGACTGCTTTGTTAGTCTAGTGGTCGCAAGCGCGACTGCTGAGAATGCGGCCCTGGCTTCGATTCCCAGGTCGGGCAAAGTGCTATTGAGTTTCTCAACCGGGAATTTCTCAGTAGCAGCCACGGAGTCTGGATATGTGCCCAGTTGATGGCAATAAACTCGTCCCCTATTACACGGGACTTAAACATAACTGGCGAAATGTGGGTGTACTATTCGGTACATCTCTGCCTAACCCTTCGGGGATTTCAGACCTGATGTTATGTCACGTGTCTTCGGACTTTTGGTTCTTGGTCATGCCAGTTTCCTCACGATATTTTCTTTCACTGTGCTGAGAGATGTCAGTAATCCACGTGATCATTGCGTCCTTTTGTATTCTAAATTTAATACTTACTTAAGTAATAACTGTTTCCAAGCTGACGTTTGAGGATGTGGTACTGCATCGTAGACCAGGACTCACATCTTTATCTGCCCTTAGTGCCCAATAACCCTGGCAAGACCAACCTACAGTCAGAAGCTTCCTTGAGTTCAGATAATTGAACTTATCGTTAAAAAAAATGCGTTTGCTATATTATTTCCTTCAAAGTTTCAACAGCAACATCTGAAAAATCGAAAAGCATCAATGTTGGCGTTTAGGCGATTATCACACGACGCCGCTCGTCCGCGCGGTTGGGCGGTGAAGCGGATCTCACGTCGCATTGGCTTGTATGAAATCCTTTGATGCCTAACACACGTACACCGCACGACCGCGCGGACGAGCGGCACTTACCGCCACTCGGCGCGGAACACCGCCGAGTTATACGGCTAAAAGCCAACATTGGTGCCTGGACCAGTTGACTTTTACAAACCGTTGGTAATATCCAAGGCTTCTGAAATGAGACAAGGTTATTCCAGCTGTTTTCTTCTTGAAATAGATTTAATTACTTGACATCCTCAAAAGATTACAGACTCAATCCAAATTGTTACTAAATATAGCTGTAATTAAAATCAGCTATTGATAACATCTATTAATCTTAGAAAATGTTTGTGAAGAAGGTTCAGTTACAGCCAATCTTCTGCATAACCCCGATGAACCAAGCCATATTTCACTTTGGTTGGACTGCCAAAGTCATAGGTCTCGAGTTCAAACCCAGAACACGCACCTCTGGGTTTTTAGGAATCATGTGCGAATCTATACTAATATTATAAAACTGAAGAGTTTGTTTATTTGTTTGGTTGGTTGAACGCACTAATCTCAAGAACTACTGTTTGATATGAAAAAATATTTAAGTGTTGGATAGGCCATTTATGGAGGAAAGCTCTAGGCTATGTAAAATCACGCTGCAACCAATAAGAGCAGAGCATCAATCAAATAAAAAATGTTACGCAGACGAAGTTGCGTGGATAAGGTAGTTGTATAATAAAGTGGAACTAGTGAAAACAAAATTCAACACTACTACCATTATTTTCAGATTCTTTTAAAATGGTACTAGTGATAAAAAAAATCAACAGTAGTTACATCATGGTACTGTTAATTGTACTAGTGGCACCGAAGCATAATTATGCTTCACTTGCATCGCTGAAGTAGGAAACCAGCATGCCTGAGAGATATTTGCACCTACTGTGTATTGTCTCTGCATCACCCTAAGGTAGACTGGTAGAAAATGCCTTAGGCATTAAGTCCGCCTTTGCACAGTTTTTACTTGTGCATAAAGTTTTAATAAATAAATACATATTTCACGTCGGCATGTAAAGCCAAGTCAGGGGCCAATGCGGCATAAAAAAAATCTGACACCAGTTAGTCACTAACCACACGATAAAGAAAGACCAAGTTCTAGTCTTTCATTTGTTTGAAAATTAGAAGGTTTACAGAAATAACGCAGTCGCACGTTCGTGTAAAGTTCGCTTTGGTTAAAATTTCATTTTTTTCAATAACAATTTACATAGCGTCGCAAGACACGGCATATAATACAAAAAACATCTTCAAAATAATCTTTTAACTTAATTTCTAGAAATAATCTCAATTTTGCGGCAGTTACACACAAGCTTATTTTCTGGATAAAAACAGAAGTATCCTATAATTCTAGGTAAATCCACAGAATATAATTACTTTCGTATATATGTAGCTCGCGACACTTCGACTCAGCGCCGCTGTTAGTAACCAAGGATAATTGTAATTATTTACCAAAGATACATAACAAATATAGAGGCAAAATGGAAGGGGCATTTTTATTACGACACAAGTGATACAATAAAGTAGGTGTCATTTTTCGTTTCCAATTCTTTCCATTTTGGGCTAGTGTGGACTGATCCTCGAAGATCAAAGTTCTAATACAACTCATTTTTAAAGAAAACTAGCGACCCGCCCCGGCTTCGCACGGGTGCAATGTAGATACTAATGTTTTCTCAATTATAATATGCATGTATTATACATATAAACATTAATCTTGAATCACTCTATTTATAAAAAACCGCATCAAAATCCGTTGCGTAGTTTTAAAAATCTAAGCATACATAGGGACAGACAGCGGGAAGCGACTTTGTTTTATACTATGTTTTATACTAGTGATAGTGATACAATTTTAAAATGTTATAACTTTTCATTAAATACCTCCACAATGCCTATACAATTTTGTTGCATTATCAGCGCAGTGTTTTGAGTGTTACCGTAAATCGTTATTTTTTACACCAAAAATAAGTCGTTACCCTGCATAAATTTTGGTTAACGGCTTTGTGAAGGGTCCGTTTACACCCCGTATATGTAGTTCATCTTCATCATCTGCCTTTTCCTAAGCTTCTAGTCTTACAGGATGCAGCTAAATACCAGTATTCCACATGGAGCGGCTGCCTATCTGGCCTCCACAACCCAGTTAGTACTGGGTAATACGATACCACTTGGTAAGACCCCGTATAATATGTAGTTTTATACAGAAATAAATGTTAACAGTAATAAACCCAATATAACACGATCTAGTATCTCTTACCTCACTTGTTTCCACCCTAAATATAGGCTGTTGTTACTAAGTCAACGATCACAGTATTATCACTTATTTAGTAGATATAATTACACCCCTTTCCGAGAAAACCTCCCCCTGTGTATAGACACCGAAAAACAACTCCCCTATAATTACTTGCTTTGTTGATTATACTTTATTACGAGGTTCCATAGAGATTAATTTGGTTAGAAGTATTTTTAAAAATAGCGTGAGATTTTGCGTTCTATTCTATTCTGTTCCCGGGTCAGTCAAAGTGTTATTGGGTTTTTCAATCAGGAATTTCTCAGTAGCAGCCACGGAGTCTGGATTTGTGCACGGTTGATGATAATAAGCTCGCCCCCTATTACATGGGACTTAAACATGACTGGCGAAATGTGGGTGCACTATTAGGCACACTTCTGCCTAGCCCTTCGGAGATTACGGCCGTGTAATTGTGCGATGTTATGCTTTTAAAAAAAAACGTAAGGAAAATTCAATTTGTCTTAAATAATCCGCCCAGCATTTTCTCCAACTATAATGGCGTCGTCTACCAGTACAACAGGTGCTACAAAATACCAGTAGTTCACATGGAGTGACCGTCTGCTTGACTTTCATAACCCAGTTGCTGGGTAACGCAATACCCCTAGGTGTCTAGTTGACAAAAGTTCAGGCTCCTGACCACTCGTAACGACTGTCAAAGATCTACAAATGTCAGCCGGTACCAAACGGCGTAACGTGCTTTCGGGGTACGCTATTTTGAGCTTGCACGGTTTATAACTAAAGTTACACTTTCACTTACAGGATGTCTTCTGCGATTTTCAATTTTTGTGAGCTCCCGGATATTTGGACGCTGTTACAAGCGGATGGCTTATCCCAATAACTGATGATCACGGAAGATATGCCGTAGGTGACAGTGTAAGTTTAAGTCTCGCTAGGTAATGAATGATCACCCATCCAGAGACCTATGAAAAACTTTTCGAGTGGTACGCCAGTTCGAAAACTCATTAAGTCGAAAACCGCTATATCGAATGACGTTGTCGCGAAAACGCTGATTCAAAAAACTTTTTGAATGGTTTGAATGGAAATTTTATATCACTCCCCTCTCATCCACCCCTTATAAACTACAAATAAAGAAGATTAACTCCATCCCAAGGTTTTGGCGTCATGAGCTCAGTTATTCGTAATTGAGATGTTTGGTCAAGTCTCCGTTATCTATTATCTCATGCTGAGAAACAATTGTCGACGTCCAATATAATTAATCTGCGGGAAGATTATTATTATTATTGATGGCTTTCAATTTTGGGGCAGACGCCATGTTGGTTTTGGAGTTGGGAATAAAAGATGGCTAAACAAGTGGTTTGTTAGGATTTAATTGCCCCCTGTGTTTTTGTTACCTTCCACTTATATTGATACGCCCTCTTTCAATAGAAAATAATAATTTATCAATCAACTGGAATTCCTCGTTTGTCGAGCGGTCGCAAGCGCGACTACTGAGCGTGAGATACTGGGTTCGATTCCCAGATCGGGCAAAGTTATATTGGGGTTTATCCCAGGAATTCTTCAGCCACGAAGTCTGGATTCGTGCCCAGTTGATGGCAATAGGCTAGCCCGCTATTAAATGGGACTTAGACATAACTGGCGAAATGCGGGTGTACTATAAGGTTCACCTCTGCCTTACCCTTCGGGGAAGACAGGCGTGATATTGATGATTGATTCAGGCAGTGTAATTGGATTTTTCCATTAAAATATAGCAGTCTGGAGCTTAGATTTAATACGGTAAGAGGCCAGCTTATATTGATTTTGTTACCATTGACTCGTGGCTAGTTAATAACAACCGCTCGGGTCAATCTTCCGGTTAAACTACTCCGTGGGTTAAACCCTCCACGAACCAACCTAGGCAAGGTTGATTCGTGGACGGTTGATCACCCATTACATACCGAGTTTCCTCCGTGCCTCGGAAAGCACGTTAAGCCGTTGGTCCCGGCCGTCATTTGTAGATCTTTGACAGTTCTTACAGGTAGTCAGTGACCCGAAAGTCTGACAACCAGTCTTACCAAGTATAGGTATTACCCAGTACTAACTGGATTGTGAAGGTCAGATAGGCAGTCGGTCCATGTAAAATACTGGTATTCAGCCGCATCCGGTTAGACTAGAAGCCGACCCCAACATATGTGGTTGGGAAAAGGCTAGGCAGATGATGATGATATGTGAAAACTATGCCTCGGTCAAAAGTCTTAGGTTTTCTAAAATAATGGTATCTCCGAGTCTCGGAGTCTCGTCATCTTTGGAAGGGATCTCGGAGTCCGAGATCCCTTCCAAAGTTGACGAGCCAGTACTAGTAACCAGGCACAAATCCAATCGCCGCCGCCGGGCGGTGCTATTGAACATTCCTGATAGAAAAAAACTTTGCAAATGCATCCAATCCAGGACTTCACGCTAAATTGATGTTTTTATTCCTACAGTCACATTTATAAGGAAAAAAATTAAAAAAATCAGTCGCGTCGATATTGTAAGCGATGGATTTGAAAGTTAAATGAATTGTAAAAATACGAGACTTCTGATAAACTGAGATACATTTAACACGTTCTCTACTATATTACAAATTTAAATTAACACATCTTTTGGTGATCCTTTTGTTATAAGCAGCGTCTTTTTGTAGAGACACAAGCCATCAACGTCTTCATGTCCTTGTCCCATGTTATATGGAGCAGCCGCAACACGTTTTTTCTTCCATTCTCCCCTGTCAATCGTCGCGCTATCATTTACTCCTTTTTCCTTCATACTATTCCTCACACAATCCATCCATATTTTCTTTGGTCTTCCTCTCTTTCTCCATCTATCAACATTTATATTCATCAGTCTTTTAGTCACCATATGTGTTCTATCCCTCCTCATCACCAAGCCAGACGACTCCCTTTCATCTATTCTCACGCCATTACATACACAAACACCCACATGCACATTCACATACCTGCACCCCCTATTTGTAATTTAATTTAATTTTATCCTGGCTGCATTGTATTGTAATTTGTTTAATTTAATTAAATTTTTTTATTTTACTACAATCCTTATTTTAAAATTAATATTGTCTTCTAGTTAAATTTTCAATCCAAATTTGTTTTAATGCTTGTTTTATTCGAATTTTGTTTTTGATTTAATAAGATTATTTAAATTGCTTTTATTATAATTTAAATTTCTATTTCTATTTTGTATTAGTGCATAGTTACATTTTTAATGTTGACTAGTAAACTTAATTTTAATTAATATAATTATGTCACCTTTTTGCACCATAAAACTTGCCCAATTGTTACCTAAATGGAAGAAGTCACTGGCTCCTGAAATACAGGTATTCTAACCTTGCTCTGGAGCCAGGGTCTCAAATTTTTCTGCAACCTGTTTTTGTGGCAATAAAGAAATTTATTTAAATTTATTATTTATTATTCTGTAACAGGCGCCACTTTCAAACTTCCTCTGAGACACATGCCGTACGGCCGGGATTTTTCTATGGGTGCCTTTTCATCTTCAGGAGGATGACCTTCGAAAAAACCGTGATAAACTAACTTTTACAAATAACCAGAAGTCTAAGTTTCGACTTCAGCGTTTTTATCTTCGAAAATAATTATATATTGATAAAGTATACAACGTTAACGGGATTAAATAGGGCTGTTTAACCCCTTAAGCGGGTGATTTGACAAAAATCTTTCTATTGTACTTACTTTTTTAAACTACTGGTTTAGTTTGTACGTTATTGAGTGGTTGTTATTGAGTGACTGAATGGCTGAATTTAAGATTTTCACTGCTCTTGAAATTGGAATTTTCTTTGGCAACAAAATAGAAATGATCGACTATTTGGTTCGAAGGAGTATCGTCAAAATACTTCTCAACGTCTCATGGACCCAACCAATTTCTTCACCTCAGCAAAAAATACATATACAAGATGGACGAGACACGACGCAAAAACGGTTGCCACGTACTCAGTACGTCATACTGAATACGCATAGAAACTGAAATAACCGATGAAAAATTTCTATGTTCCCACAAAGAAATTTTTGATCGGTATTTAAAAAAAAAAACAGCTGTTCCCTACAAAAGTGCAATACTTACACTTTCAAAATGTATGGAACGGCTGATCTTTTTTAAATTACCGATCAAAAATTTCAATGAGGGGGGTTTAGTATGATACTGAGTACGCTCTAACCGTTTTACACCCGTATCTATAGACAAGTTGTAGTAATTGCAAATTATTTTTATGCAAAAGACAAGAATTTAAAAGAAGTAAGAACCGTCAAAGAAAGCAAAGCTAAGAATTCTAACTTTTAACAGTTCTAACTTCAATCAATTACTAAACTACATAATGAAAATCGTGTCTTAAAAAATTACATTTACCTTTGTATTATATTTTTGCCCTGAATTTCAACCAGAGCTATTCCTATCCTCATTTCATCTTAGTTTACAGACACAAGGACTTCAGGACAGCGAACTGTTCCAGGGTCATAGTACTGGCAGAGCTTTGAACCGAAGTTTGCATGAACACTGAATATATTCAGGTCAGGAGACAAATAGTTGAACTATTTATACACAGTTTTACTTTTTAACTCTTTTTGAGGTTTCACTTTGTTAAAGGAGGTTGTTTTTGAATTATTTACGTTTTGGATGGAATTAGAGGTTGGTTGGTTTTTAGGAGCTCGTGGCTAAATAATAACAGCCGCTCGGGTCGATTGTCAGGTTAAGCCGCGCTTGCCTGGGTTGGTCCGTGGATGGGTGACCACCCATACATACCGAGTTTCCTTCGAGCCTCGGAAAGCACGTTAAGCTGTTGGTCCCGGCTGTGAATTGTAGATTTTTGATGGTCGTTATAGTCAGTGACCCGAAAGTCTGACAACCAGGCTTACCAAGGGGTATCGCATTACCCAGTACTAACTGGGTTGTGGAGGTCAGATAGGCAGTCGCTCCATGTAAAATACTGGTATTCGGCTGCATCCAGTTAGACTGGAAGCCGACCCCAAAATAGTTGGGAAAAGGCTAAGCAGATGATGATGATTGAATTAGAGGTACAAAGAGACAGTGTTTGTTGTCAGTTTTTTTTTTTTTTTTATGATGATTCTACGAGCTCCTTATTGCTTAGGCTACAAAATCCTCATCTGCTTAACCTTTGCCCAACTATTTAAATATTCCTTTATCACCAGCACTGCTAACATTACAGGAAATTCCTAAGGCCGTAGCGTGGTCCTTAATTTAACTACCTTAAATAACATAACCCATACAATATAATTCATTATATGTTAGGAGCGGTTTCTAGTCATCATCTGCCTAACCTTTTCCTCAACTTAAGTGGGGTCAGCTTCCAGTCTTACCGGATGCAGCTGAATACCAGTATTTTACATGGAGCGACTGCCTATCTGACCTTCACAACCCAGTTAGTACTTGGCAATACGGTACCCCTTGGTAAGAATGGTTTCTAGTCAAGCAACGAAATAAAGCTCAAACATTAAAACCAATTTGTCATAAGTACTTAGGAGGTAGCAGTCGTTTCTGTTTTGTCCCGTAGGAAAGTGGTTTGAGTATATTTATGTGAAGCTTACGATTGAAACAATTGACGTTTAACAGATCTGATAAGGTACTGATTTAATTAATTTAACCAAGTTTTAACCCTCTTCAATCGAATCATTTCACTTATCGAACATAAAAAGCGTAAACGGACCCTTCACGAAGCCGTCAACCAAGCAATCAGTACATCAAACTAAGTAACTCTACGAAAAAATTATTGCTTGGAAACGACGTTTGTTTTGGGTGAAAAATCACGTAGGCCTCAATGTAACGCACTCAAAACGTTGATGGATGCATTGAATAGTACGAGGGTCGTGGAAGTATTTAAAGTATAGTTATAACATTAAAAATTTTAAATAAGTATTTAAAAAAATCATGCGAAAACCTGAAACTTTGACCTCCAATACCTCCGTTACTAGAAGGTTCCCAAGTATGGTCTAAGACAAAAATAAATATATCAATGACGGAGAGAAGAAGGGTACTTTTACATCCATTATACTGACGTACAGAACCATTTCAACACTAAAACCATCAGATTTTCAAATTTCAGTAAATCTTCCCGGGACAATAAATGCCCCAACATTACAAGATGGCCCCGAAATGAATGTCAGATGTACTGCAACCATTTTATAGTTTGACAACTAACATTTGTATTTTGAATCTTGCTAGACAAATGAAAAATACAATTGAACATCTGCTCTGAAAGACTAAAGTAAACAGTGTTTAGAATTTGCAGGATTTGTGTTTTTTGTTTCTGAATGAATCTTCCATCACAGTATGAAATTTGGTTAGTTAATATATTTATATCTACCTACACTACTGGTAAAAAATGACGTAAAAAACTTTCGGGCACTTTTTATGACAAACGCAGAAAGGTTTCATTCGTCATTATATGTATGTTTGAAAGATAAGATATTTGAAAGATAGGAATATGTCTAAATCCACTGTGTAAGTTTTTATATTTGATACTTCATGCACAAATACGTAAAGGGGAACGTGAGTCCCCTGCATTTGTGTATAAAAACATTTTTAAAGAAAGAAAACGAAAAATAAAATAAAAAAGTTTTCTTCCATGTTTTCTCCAATTAAAATGGTAAGTAATGGACTAGTGGTGTGACCGTTGGACTGCCGAGTCATAGGTCTCGAGTTCGAACCCAGGACACGCACCTCTGATTTTTCGGAATTATGTGCGTATTGTACCTATAATTATCACTTGCTTCGGTGTTGGAAAACATCGTGAGGAAACCAGCATGCCTGAGAGATATTTCTCGACGGCATGTAAAAGCCAAGTCAGAGGCCCTTGGGCGGCATAAAAACTCTGACACCAGGTTAGGCACTAACCACACGATAAAGAAGAAGAAAGGTAAAAAATCTAAAACTCTTTTCATGCAGCTGTATGTCGAAAAAGCCTCGACATTAATCTATCAATCATGCGATTTTTATATCAATTATTATGTATCGAATCGGTAATCACCACGTTACAAGAATTTCAAAGACTTGTTACGAGGTGTATAAGAGCTTCAAAGATCGCCCTTATGCACAAAAGTATTTCCTGCATGGCTCCAAAAATATTAAACAAAATACCAAATGACATTAAAAATTTAAACTTGACACAATTTAAAACATACAACCGAATTGAGAACCTTCTCCTTTTTTTGAAGTCGGTTAAAAAGGGTAAAATAAAAACTTTTTTGCAAAAAACAACCGAGTTCCAAAGAAAACACTAAAAAAGTGGAAAATAACTTTACTTTCGGAAGTCGGTGGCAAAAAAGTCAATGAAACAAACAATAGTCACCGACTTCCGAAAGTAAAGTTATTTTCCACTTTTTTAGTCTTTTCTTTGGAAGTCGGTTTTTTTTTGCAAAAAAGTTTTTATTATTAATGGAAAACGATTCATAATTGATTGTCCGCGTACCTACGCAGAGAAATTAAAGAAAGGGCAATGAACTTTATTCCACGTTTATCTGGCGCTTACTTTAATAAATCCTTTGACTTTGAAGTCGATTCTGTTTCACTCAGGCGTCTTACTGAACTGTCAAGAGTGACAACACTCTGTGAAATGTCTAGAAAAAAAAAACATAAGTTGCCATCACGGCTGCACCTGTTCCCTTAAAGAGTTTCTAGTATTGCATCCTGCCAGTTATGTCTTCTAAGGGACCTAAGGTACCTTCCGAAGCCGAGGCAGCGGCACGGTTTCGTTTTTTTAGCTTTTTTTACGAGGAACTCGTGGCTAAATAATAGCAGCTTCACAGGTCAATCTTTAAGGTTAAGCAGCGCCTGCCACGGTTGGTCTGTGGATGGGTTACCATCCATTACATCCCCAGTTTCCTCCGTGTCTCGGAAAGCACGCTAAGCTGGTGGTCCCGGCTGTCATTTGTAAATCTTTGAAAGTCGTTACAGGTAGTCAGTGGCCCGAAAGTCTGACAATCAGTCTTCACAAAGGGTATCGTTATACCCAAAACTAGGTTGTGGAGGTCAGATAGGCAGTCACTGCATGTAAAGTACGGGAAAAGGTTAGGCAGATGATGAAATGGGCTTGGGTTAGGCCGTGTGGTTTCATCTATGATATTGTTTTCTTAGTTACTTTTTGAATAGAGCCTTTTTCTATTAGCAGGTGCGAGGCAGGATGAGATTCTCAATATTACCTAAAACTGAGAATCTTCTCGACAAACCCTGCCTGATGCGGATATTGTACCAAGAACCCCATATACAAGATTCCGGCTCGCTTGCTACAACTATACTATCGAGTTAGTCAGCCATCCAAATGACGTTGTTTATTTAGTTATGTAGTCTCCAAAATAAGGAAAAAAAGTTAATCATATCAACTTTGCATGGGTATTTGTCAGCTTAACATTCTTAAGGGCGATTTGATTTTTATCAGTAATATTATCGGCACGTGCAATATCTTTCATATCTTTTTCCGTTAACTGCTTATTCGTTTTCTATTTTTACTAGTTGATACAAGTGGGGAAACTTTGTTACACACTGCAGCCTTATCTTACAAACGTCATTTGATACACGTAGGTAGGCATTTGTTACGGCAGTTCTCGACTCGACAACACCCTCGCCCGCGGTTCGGGTGTGAAATCTGCCTCGGCTGCAATAACAAAATTTCCCCACTTGTTTCAAAATGTACTGTAACCTCGAGCTTGCTTAGCGTATTATGAAGTAAGAATAGACTATACCTAATTCATCATTCTTTCTTCTGCCCTCATCACAATTTATTTGCCACAGCAAGTGGCACAAATGGGTTGTTTCCGTACCCAACCTATTTGTTCCACTTACTGAGAATTTTTCTCCTGGACACGAGTTACCATGGCTGACCTGGACGTCTTTAAATATATTCCGAACACAGGTTGGCCGAAGCAAGGAAAACCTGTTCAGGTGGAGATTCATAGGTGACCCTGCCCTGGAGTGTAAATGTGGTGTTGTTCCACAAACGATGGGACACTGAACATTGTGTCCTGCCTGTCCTGTTGCTTGTACATCACAGGAGCTGATGGTAGCTACTGGAAGTGCCAAACTCGTGGCAAAATTTTGGGCTTATACAATTTAGATTGCCATCGACACGCTAAGAAGAAGATAATTCATTTGAGGTGGGCGCAACATGTCTTCTTTCATACTTCTCTATTACTCGTCATCTCAGCAGTCACCTCCTTTCAAGCCATATCATCCTTCACACAGTCCATCCATCGTTTCTTTGGTCTTCCTCTACTCTTATAGCCATCCACAATCGGACTCAAAGTTCGTTTTCTCCATTCTTCCGCATCACTTGTCCATACCTTGATGACTGATTACCACACAAGTTTTCAGTTACTGGTGCCACTTTCAGACTTCCACTTATAATATAAATAGATTATACATACATGATTAGGTAACTGCTGAGACAACGAGTAATAGAGAAGTATGGAAGAAGAAGACATGCTGCGCCGACCCTAAATAAATTGGGATAAGGCCAGGAGAATGATGGTGACATACATAATTATGTAACCAGCTTATATACTGGTAACGAAACCAGTATATTTATAAGCTGGTGACGTACGGTGTGCTGTTCCATTCTCTCATGTAATATTCCTTTAGGTAGGTACTCTATTTGAATTGCAAGTAATGTATGGAAAATAGAAACATTGCTGCATATGAAATCGGGAAAGTTGATCGTGTACGTCATTTGCGGCCTAGCCTTTTGTTGCATTACAACATAGTCAACTTCCAATCAGAAAAGAACCTAAGGGCGTATTCACACGGCGTATTTAATACGCGCTCACGACGTGCGTTTAACCAACGCGCATTCACGGCGCCGTAAAAGCAGATTGTTGCGTTTGTTTCGATTAAATTTTTCAAGATTCTGCGCATATGAAGCGATATAAACGTACGTCCTATGTATAAGCTCTTACTATAGTAAGCGCCAGATAAACGTGGAATAAAGTTCATTGCCCTTTCCTTAATTTCTCTGGGTACGCGGACAATAAATTATGAATCGTTTTTAATTACAAAAAAAAATCACGGTAGATGTCGATTTAGGACAGCTTTATGTCATAATTATTATTTTCGGAATTAAGTATGTCAATAAATGCATGTGGGTCAATGACCGTTATTCCACGTTTATCTGGTGCTTACTATAGCAATGATAAAATCACGCCCGCTTCCTCCGCAAGGTTGAGTCTCTACTCAACCTTATCCCTAACCTTATATAAACATAATCTGGAAAAATAATAATAAACACCTCTGTGTTTATTATTATTTTTCCAGATTATGTTTAAGTCCCTTGTAATAAGGACCCAAGCTATCAATCGGAAACAACTCAGCTAGTCTTACCAGAAAAGGCTGAATGTCAGAAATCAGATGTTTCAAGTAAAATACTGCTGTCTTATAAGAAGCGTCATCTGACTGCAGTTAACTTATTGGAGTTCACATAATGGAAGCAGGTACCAGGTTTAAGAGGTCATAAGGGTGCTGCGCCAGGTTAGCCGCAGCGAAACTAAAAATTTTCTTTCGTTTTTTTGCGTTTCCACCCTAGTGTTTTCCGGTTTGAAGGGTCTGGAGGTCGATAGCCACTTCTTAAACAGAACAGATCACTCCTAAACAGCTTCCTTGTCTCCCAATAAAAATATTCCATTCATATTTTTTTAAGAACATCCAAGACAATGTAGAAAAAGAACTTTATTTCCATCCAGTTTTCATTACTGTGAGTGCAGAGCGGAGTGTCGCGTCACGTCGAGTGTCAAAGATTCACCTGGCAACCAGCCAGGGGAATATTCTCCTGGAAGTTTTATACTTGGTATGTCGTGCAGTTTGAACTTTTACTCGACTGCGGCGAAGCCCAAAATGAGGGTTATGTGTTTTACCTGTATGTATGTATGTCCGTTTGTTTTTTTCCTCGTAACTCCTAAACGGACGAGTGAATTTGGATAAATTATACGTCGTTAGATTCGTTTTAATCGCGCAAGTGTCACTGGCTACATTTATATTAGTAGTTGGATGCAGGTGGATCCCATTCCATTTTCATAATTTTATATTCAAATGGGTTCTGCTTCCAACTTCTCTTTATTTTAAAATGTGCTTGTTTTCTGCGTTTCAGTTTAATCAGTCGGATAATTAGTCAGGTTAATTTGTTTTTTTTTTTTATTCTTTTTTTTTGTACAGACGCCAGGACATCAAGCTACCCGAAACTGTCAAATTTTCCCAATCAACCTTGAACCTCATTCTTTAACAATAAAGTTGTAAATCTATTAAAGAAATTTTACAGAATATTTTTGTGGCTTGATGTGGTGCCGTCTGTACATTGTAAGTTGTGACAGGCACACACTTTATAAACTACCTACTTTACTGGAAAATGTTTTGGTAAAGTCAGTTTCACAATTATTAGCTTCTGACCACGACTTGAAGTTTCTTGTTTAAATGGCACTTTGCAATAGTGAAGATTTTTATAAATTAAAGATTTTTTGAAAACGCTTGATTTCTAATTCTCGGTGATTACCTCCTATGTGCAATCCAAACCAACTAACTTTACCTCTTAACATTTTTAGTGAAGACTTTGTTTTATTTAAACCCCCATTAGGGGGCCTTGAGGGATGAACTTGGCGGAACGTGAGAGAGAGCGTTCCTCCTCACGTCCCAGCCACCGCGGGAGACGCACCGGGCGTCGCCACCGTAGACGCGGGCCTGTGGACGGTGAGCTAAGGGCTAGCTCGCCGTCCCTCCGTCTTAGGACGACAGGCCGTGTCGACGGCGCGTTCGTGTTCCACGCGCGCCTCAAAGAGATGTCAGCATAGGGAAGGGGCCCGCAAGGGCCGATGCCTGCCGGGTGCTGCGGGTTGTTCGAAAGAGATACCGCGGCCCCGGAACACAAAGGGCGATGAAGGAACATGGGTTTTAGTCAGTAAAAGTCTGACACTCCCTCCCGCTCAGCCCAGAGCGGGAGAAGTCATTTGATGATTTCCCATCCGAAAAAAAAGGGGGCCTTGAGGGATACGATGATAGATAAAGGATATTGTTTAATAATGTTAAAAATGTTGGATGACGTAGTTAAAAAAAAAAAAAAAAAATTGTTTATTAAATCTCTAACATTTACATAACAAATTTTGAATGAAACAGCACCAGTAAGTGGTTAATAACACTTGTGTCGGGGTTGTCTCGCTCCTCCCCTGAATTGGTAGACAATATAGAGACTATGAAAATTAAAATTAAAATCAAAATTAAAATAAATTAAGTTAAAAACATTATACAATAAAAATCTATTTTCAAAATTAAATTCAAAACAAAATCAAAATTTAAATCAGTAAAATTAAATTTAAAAGCAAATTCATAATAAAATTAGATCAAATTTAAAATTAATGGGAGTTCAAAAATCCGCAACGATTTTATTTTTATTGGTGTTTCTTGTCGGTTCCATTGGAAACGACCAACCCGAACCGTGCACCTTTTAGAATAGAATAGAATATACTTTATTGTACACAAAAATTGAAACAGAACGGTTTTACAATATTGTTAATTTTATGGTTACAATGGCGGTCTTATCGCTGATAGCGATATCTTCCAGACAACCTTTGGATGGACTGTACGAACATGACATAAAAAAGAGGGGGTAGTCAGTGGTGTACTGCTAATACCACAGATATAATAAATATATCTGTGGCTAATACTATACAAAATTTAAAATAATACAAGTTATTCACTACTTATTATGTCTTTTCTTGACGTTTTATAATATTTTGATAAGAATCATCCATCTGGCGTAATGTGGGTGTCCTATTGGGTTCACCTCTGCCTAACTCTTCGGGGATTGCAGGCGTGATGATATGTTATGTTATCCATTAGGAATTTCTCAGTAGCCACGGGGTCTGGATTTATGTCCGGTTGATGACAATAAGCTCGCCCTTATTACCTGGGACTTAAACATAACTGCTGAAATATGGGTGAAAACTGGCATAAGGGTGGAAACTGGCAGACAGTGTAAATTGGACCTAGCTTACGCTATCAGATTATTACTAAATATACACTCAGTTTTAGAACTCCATTAAAGTCTGAAACAGATTAACATCCGATTCGAACGGGGAGATCGTATAACTTCGGAAACCCGGCTAACTCGGAAACATTACCGTTAGTACGCAATCACTAAAGTACACGAATGTTCTACGTTCAAAACTGCTTACTTAGTCATCATCTGCCTAGCCTTTTCCTAATTATGTTGGGATCGGCTTCCAGTCCAACCAGATGCAGCTGAATACCAGTATTTTACATGGAGCGGCTGCCTATCTGACCTTCACACCCCAGTTACTGTGTATAACGAATACCCCTTGATATGGCTTGCTTGCTGTTTGACAGACTTTCTGGCCACTGTCTTCCTGTTACGACTGTCAATGATCTACAAATGACAGCCAGGACCAATGGCTATACGTGTTTTCCGAGACACGGAGGAAACTCGCTATGTAATAGATGGTCTCCTGTCCATGGATCGACCTTGGAAAACGCTGCTGAACCTTGAAGATACCCGTGCGAATGTTACCGTCTAGCCATGAGCTCACAATACTTATTAAGATCAGAAACAAAATTAAATCAAAATGAGAATTACAATCAAAATAATTATCAAATCAAAGTTAAAAATCGAAATTGAAATCAAAATTAGAATCGAAGTTAAAATTAAATAAAATTAAATATAAAATAAAATCTAAAATAAAATTTAAAATAAAATCAAGAATAAAATATAAAATAAAATAAAATCAAAATTTCAAAATTAACAACATGTTTTAAGCGCCAACTAAAATTATTTACAAGTATTTTTACGCGGCTCTGTTTGATTAAATGTACATGTGACAATGTGTGTGAGTATGTGTATGTGAGTGTTTGTGTGTGTGTGTAATAGTGTGTGTTTGTATTACAGATAGTGTCATATGTTTTATTAGATAAGAAAACATTCAAGCAAGTCTTGCCAAAATCTGCTCTGTTTCGTCGTATGTCAGAGATTTTAACCACTCGGTTATTGTTAATTTGCATTTCTGCGACACTTCGAGGTGAAAATGCAGTTTTGCGTTAACTTTGTTATATATGTAGGCCGACTGGCATACGTACTGACGCCTCGCAAAAACCGTATGTACCCCTGAGGAGAAAGCCACAATGTCTTTCCGCCTTCTAGACTGTCTTTCCAGGTTAACTGGAATATGCTTGTGTAGATAGAGTATAAGGTTTAAAAGGTATAGTTTTCTTACTGATAATAGGCCACTAATTCTGTATAAATCTGTTGTGGGAAATCTGAACGTTATAATCTGAAGTTAAATTGAATATCGGTAAAACCATACAATTATTTTTTTACCTGAAAATATTTTAGGCACCTACCTTTATTCTATCTTATTACCCACTGCTGCTGATTTAAGTAATTATTTAACAATGATCATTTTCCCCATTATGTCATTCGTGGTCTTTTGTATGATTAAATAATTCATTTATTTATGTAATTCCACCATATAGCCTATGCATTCCAATTAAGTATGTAAAAATAAATTAAGTGTAGGTTAAAATTACGATATTTATACATACAAAAAAAAAATCAACTTTTTCCATTTTTGGGTAGGCAGAAATGGTGCTTACATATTCCTTTTTCATCGTCTGCGTTCATACATCGCAGTCATCTAGTCATGCAACATACTTTTTGGTTAAGCCCTAGTTTTTTTTTTTTTAATAATTTATTAATTTGGCATTAAAGTTACTAGGTACTTAATAAAAACTCTACAACCACATGTTTTATTTTTGTTAATGCATTCAAAAGTTAAGACAGATCTTGACTCGTGTCACCAACTCTACTAGGTCAGTCCCCTGCCGTCTTAGCGTTATGATACGCTTCTGAAGTCACGTACGCAACTTAACTTTTATCTTTCTTTACTTTTTTTTTGTGTCAACACTCACAAAACTTCCTTTTTTTGTGATCACCTTTTGAGAAAAAAAGGTTTTATGAACTAATAGCACTGGCTGGTTACGATGTTTGCCGAACGTTGGATTAAAAAAAAAGGTATGTCATTTTGACAGGTGGGTTCAAATTGGCGGGAGTAATTTTATGTCACTGATGATTAGAGAAACTGGTGCTTTTATTAATTTTTGACATGATTCTATGGGCGCAGTAGTTTTTCCTTCGGTCGGTATTTTAAATAATTAATTAACGATTAAAAACTGTCCCAAAGCGCCACTACTTGAAGTGATTGAGGATAATTCTCAGAACTTTTATCACATAATTTTATCATAATTCATGAAGTCATATTAGTAGTATTCCACAAAAACGTTAGCTTATTACGTCAGTCCTAACCCCTAAAAATGTGTGAGATTGACTTCTAAGAAAAATCTAATATTACTATAGCACTATAGTTTCTTGGTAAAACTACGATTATTTCCTGATGTCACACAGGTATTTTTATTGCGCGGTAGCACAAGTATGCCATTCATTCGGACGATCGTAATCAAATTTTTTCCCTACGTGATAACTGACACGAGTGAAAAGATCAGCATATTTAGAAAAAAACATGTCATGCGATTTACAACCTTATTCCTGACAAACAGCTCACTATATCTTGACACACGGCTAAATACGGAACTAATATAAAATGTATTGATTTTGACAGCTAGCTGTCACTTTTCCCTTACAAGTGGCGCCGCAGATGCACGGTCATTTTAAAATTGTCATTAGAATATTAATAAGCGTCATCTTGGATTTGTTCTTACTCTTAAAAATGTCGCGACATTTAAAAATACGTTCACAGTTTTTTTTTTTGCGCCTTTTTATGAATTACTGAGAATTATGAATGAGTCATTTGCGTCGTAATTTATTAGAATAGGTGTCATGGAATTCTTATTTGATTAATTAATATGCCGCAATATAACGAGAAGTTTTTATATCGTAGTTGAACTTCCTTGGTTCCAATACAACACATGTTGAAATTATCATTGCGAAGTTTTGTTTCGAAGTAATGTTTTCCCCAACCAATATTGGTGAGATTTTTAAACCTAGAGATGGCTTATAACCAGTGATCGGAATAGGTAGAGCAGTGTACCTAAAGTACAAGGAACAGAAACAAAAGGTGGGGACTTCCTTACGACAACATTTTTTTTTTCCGAATATTTTTTTCTCAAACTCGGAAATGTCTCGGAATCAGTTAAGTACATTTCATAATAATGTTATTTATTAATCGAAGAAGGAAATAGGCACACCTACATAGAATAATATAGAAAGGGAATGTCTAGTGGGGTAAAATGGGGTGCTGAGGATCCGAAATCTATGCGACGAAGTTCCGGGGAAAGCTAGTATATTTCTAGTTAATTCTAAGTTTCTACACTGCCTCCTAAATATATTGCAGCTTTCAATAAACATGTTACATTTAATATAATTATTCTGATTGATAGTTTTTCCTGTTCCAAATTCTCAGTAGCTGTCTTGATTTGTGCTTCATTAATGGCATTACTACTAAACTATAACAGGCTATTTAAGCTTGATTTTGTATTTTAGAATATATATACGAACTACCTATATAGTTTCCAAAAACCTACTTTAAATACACTTCTCTAATTATTATATTTTATCTAGTATTATTTTGATGGACACCACCTTCGCTTGAGCAGTGATAGTCTAGTGGTGTGACCGTTGGACTGCCAAGTCATAGGTCTCGAGTTCGAACCAAATACACGCACCTCTGATTTTTCGGAATTATGTGCATATTGTACCTATAATTATCACTTGCTTCGGTGAAGGAAAACATCGTGAGGAAACCAGCATGCCTGAGAGATATTTCTCGACGGCGTGTAAAAGCCAAGTCGGAGGCCTCTGTCTCCAGGTTCTCTGTCACCAGGTTAGGCACTAACCAAACAATAAAAAAAAACTTGGCTTATTTCACAATTATGTTGGGGTTATTTTTGAGTTCATAGTTACTTAAACACACTTATACACACACACAGACACACACAGTGTTACACGAAATTTATACGTGATCATGGCGCTTGCAACAGCGCCGAAATATCGAGAACTCAAAACAAATGCTACACGTGGTAAATATCCCGTTTTAAGTGATAATGATATATGATGATATCAGTCAAGAGGCACCTTGAAATAATGATACAGAATCATCAGGAATGAGGAATAGGATGGAGCTGGATATATAATGTTAAATGCGATGCTACGAAGTACTTACCCAGTTTAGATAAAAGATAATCAAAAGTATGTACATATAATCAGTCATCATTATAAAGTTGGTGGTGATATTGTACATGTATTTAACACTTCAAGCACAATGTATAGAGGCGGACTTAATGCCATAGCAATTTTCTACCAGTCAACCATTACATACACATTACATTACATTTGTACATTATCTATGAAGAATGCACGGGTCTTCTACTACGCTAGAAGGATGGCTGGGTCAGACTGGATGCAGAAGGTAGAGGGTGTTCTGGCGCAACTTAGGAGAAGCCTATGTCCAGCAATGGATTGCTTTATGCATGACCCTTTATTTTTTTTTTTAAACAAAAAAAAACAAAATCAATTCTTCTCAATATACCTCAATTTTAAAAATCAAGTTTTATTTAAAAACGAAGTATAGTCGGCGTTGTTTAATATCTTCCCAGCTCGATTTATTTGCAATTCATTAGCATAAAAAACTGACAACTTTCCCAATAAACTGTCTAATCTCAACTAAGTACCTACATTAAATCAAAAAGAGGCGAGGTTACTTTTTAATTTTACCCACTTATCAATTACAGTCGATGAGTATATCACCAATAGACTTAGTATCAATATGAAATAAGGAATCAATCAACCAGTTTCTTAAGTAAAAAATGTCTCAAGGAACATCCCACATCGACCTTTGGAACGTAAACGGGACCGTTTATCAGGCTATTATCTTGATACGCTGGGGGCTCGTCGTCGCGTGCGCCCGCGCAGCCGCGCCGCCTTGCAGCCAATCGGGTGACGTAGCCGATTGCACAATAGTAGCCACGGATGACTACATCGCCACAGCGTAGAGGTAAACAGTAAATCAAGTAGGATTTGTGAAACCAAACGCCTGTGTTGGGGTTGTCAACTATTTTCTTGTTATTTTTTATGTTATATAATACTAAAGATAGACGGGACCTGGTGGGTTAATATGATCTGTTAGTGCTGGAATGTTTTAGTACTATTCCGAGAGTGGGTAAGAGATGGCGCTAGACAGCTGTCTAGCGCTGTCACTTTCTCACTCTCGGTCCTAAAACATTCCTGCCCAAACAGATCATAATATAGTAACCCCCCCCCCTGATGGTTACTGCAGTTACAAGTATAACGTATCAAATTTGGCAACTGTTTCATTTTGACTTAAGCCGTCACGTCAACGTGGGATCGTATTTTTCTATGTCATTTCTTCTGAAAGCCTTTTTATATACATAAATGTCTTTGATTTTCACCAGTGAACAGAAGCTTGGGTTCGTGTAACCTCTTTGCATTATTTTTGAGCTAATATGCCAAATTTAGAATAAACTATTTGAACATATTATCCTTTATTTATTTTTCTTACTTACTTATTTACATTTTTAAATATTCCTATAAAAAAAAAAACATTTAAAAATATAAAAAATAGTAGCCCACCGGTATCGGGAACAGGGTCCAAGCTACCGGCGGTCAGGGCTCCAGAGAGAGGAACCTCCTCACAATACGAGCCGTGTCCAGGAGTACCGCTTTCTGAATCAAGCCCTTGATCCAGCCGCCTAACGAGAGCCTCCTCAGGTATTGGTCGAGGCTCTTGGCAATTAAGCCATGCGCTGAACATATTATTATTACTGGCTAGTTTGTCACTTATTTATTTGTGTTCACCTAGCTTTACTTTTTATTTTGTTCTATTAAATTTTGTTGCTATTTTGAATGACCGCAACGTGCCTCAGTTGTTAAGTAAATAAATTGTTTTAGTATAATCAGCTGTCCCATACATTTGGGTCCAGTACTTACGTATTTAAATTTTATACGAGAATAATAATAATTTATCCAAAAAGTTGTTCAGCTTGATGGTCATTACCAAACTCTATATATTATAAAAAAATACCCCTATATATTATAAATATTACCACACCTTCTGATTCATCCTGTATTAAAAAAAAACATGCTTTGGTGGTCCTTCGAGCCGGATACGAACCAGCGACCAATTGTTCCTACTTGAAATACTGTAGGTATGTTGATACTGTACCGTGGATGACTACAACGTCGTATCTTGATTCATACAATCATACAATACACGAGGCGCCTCACTTCCGATCGTCCGATATGATTATGGCATCAGCATTTTTTTTTTTTTGTAGACATTTTATTATTCGAAAAGTTTCTACTACCGTATTATTTTATTAGGTTTGTAAAGAGCTTTTGTCAGATTTTGTTTAAAGTAAATTGGCCTTTCAAGGCCTTGACTGTATCTCCTTTTTCAATCAAATAGAGGCTATGGTAGCATTGATAGCTATGGCCTGCCACGTGCTTATGATAAATTCTGATTTGCTTATCGGACACATTCTATGTAACTTATCAAATTTAACGCTCTCCACTTTTCGTACTGTTTTCGGAAAATGCAATCATCATCATCATCTGGCTAACCTATTCCCAAATTTATTGGGGTCGGCTTCTAGTCTTACCGGATGCAGCTGAATCCCAATGGAAATGAAAAATGCAATAATCAGTGTAATAACACAAGGCACTGAAGCTTAAAATAAATCAGAATCTAATTAAATAACCACATCAGCTATCAATAATAAACGCAAATACAAAATACACGGGTAAAAATGACAGTGGGGACACTCTACAAAGATGAACCTTTTCTTAAAATAAATCGTTGAGTTCTCGACACTACCAAAAACTGACAATACCATTGTCTCCTTTTGTCCATAAATTACGGGTATTGCCATCACACGTAGATCCCTGGGTCGACGTGACTTCAGAGGTGTTGCACTTGTAATAGTTTCCGCGCTGCTCAATCAGAAATCAGGTGAAGTTGAGATCAGGTGGGCGAACCACTAGTCTGAACACGTCGACACATAACGCTTGTAAGGACGAAGGGCATCATCATCTGCCTAGCCAGTTCCCAAATTAATTGAGGTCGGCTTTCAGTCTACCAGATGCAGCTGAATACCTGTATTCTACATGGAACGACTGCCTATTTGACCTCCACAACCCAGTTAGTACTGGGTGATACGGTAAGACCAGACCTTGGTACGACTAGTTGTCGGATTATCGGCCCACTGACTACCTGCAACGCCTGTCAAAGATCTACGATGACAGCCGGGACCAACGGCTTAACGTGCTTTCCGAAGCACGGAGGAAACTCTGTATGTAGGTAATGATGGTCACCCATCCACAAAGACAAAGGGCATGGCAGAGAAAAGACAATTAGAAAGAAAATGTAGGTCTATTCATATAGTTACAGTTCGCCAATCAAGTATTTCATAAGTCCCACCCATCTAACCAATAGAGGGTTAACCCTTTTCCATCATTCGGACACAAAAACCACACTTCTAACAATCACCTCTAAGAATATTCCAATAACACTTTCCCCACCCGTTAAAAATGCACTTGGGACCACCTCCTACACCAATCAAGTTTACGCCAAGTCATTTTTACTCAGTAAAATTTTCCACGAACCGAGCATCAACTCGAAGACCAAATCAAACCTCGCACTTGAAAACTAAAATCACAAAACCAACGACACAGTCACTTCATCACAGATTTTTAAACGTAACACTTTAACCGACCCCGAGAATCGAACCCAGAACCTACAGTTACACTCGAACCCCTCAAGTAGCGACGCACGCACGTCATTTAATTATCTACTCCAATTAAATAAATGACCCCGTGTGTACACAGCTACTGATATACGTCATAGTAGCTCAATTTATGAATAAGGCAAATAAAAGAAAGAGATAAAAGATAACCCCAGATGTGTGGGATTCCCGTCAGACAAAATTCCAGATATATAGGTACTCACATAGTGATTCTTAGTACGGCTGTAATTAAATCAATTTAAACAGATCCTTGTCTTGAAGTTTTTCAGAATGACCCTGACGTGACTATGAGGAAAATGACTGAAAAAAGGGGGGGAAAGTGGGGAGTTTAACCATGTAGTTTAATTGCTTTAAGTAATTTAATTGATTTAACAATTAATTTGGCAAAGGTAACTCGGTATACTTACCTATCCTAACTCGCAAGCTTGATATGGTCGAAAGCTAGGAAAAAATGGCAGAAAATAATTTAAACATATAACTGAAAGCGCAACAAATACCCATACCTGAGAAAATAAGCTATATCTTAGATACAATTTACATTCATTAAATCGATTCCCTTCCATTCCACAACTAAAAAATCAACATAATAATTTATCATCTTATATCACGGAACATATAAAAATCATAAAACAATCTTCTATTCCTTTCAATCATCAATTTTATTAACTAAAAGAGTCATCGTCAAAAACAACAACAGAAGCACATTTTTACAACCACACATTAAAGTAGATAAAATTCTACAAATAACTTCATAGCATATATATACATAATATAGTAGTCCACCTAAACCTACAATAAAAGTAAATACCTACCTACCTATAATCTTACAATACATATACCTAAAATATACTAACAATCATACCTTCAACATAAGTAATTCAATAAATCATCAAAAAAGTCTGCTTCAAAAAATACCTATATTTTAAAAGCATTTTCCAATCACAACACAATCACAATCCATAATGTAACTACACGAAAATCCAGCTCCAAAAGCTAACAATGAACAAATGATGAAAAAACTGAACTACCTATAATAATACTGCAAGAAAAAATCATTCCCAAAAACTAACACAATCATAATCATCAAATAAAAAGTATGCAAAATGAATTTTCCCAATCACACTAAACACGAAACTAACATCTTACTACAAATAATTTTCCGGCAAAAGATAACAATAAAAAAACGTAGCCAATCTAGTTATTGTTGAACTATATAACATCGAGAAATTACAGGAAAAAAGAAAAGTTTTTTCGAAATTAATTTTCCAATCGCAAAAAATCTTAAACCTTAATCATATACCATGAAACGTCACTACAATTTGTAAGAAAATCGTCCCGCGAAACCACGCTAAGGCACAGAAGAGTCGATTCAGTAAACCGACTCGAGCCATATATAAGGGGGTGGCTAAAGGAATAGTCCATACTTCTATCACTACTCCCAAACAGATAACAGCTCAGGGAATTTTGTATTTTTATACATTTTATCGTGTGTTTTGTGCGAACGAGATTATTAAGGTTAGTTTTTATTTTATCATTAATTTACCTAGTGTATTTTTAGGGTAGATTTTTTCGGAATTATTTTTTTGATTACGGTTTTTTTTTTGAAAATATTTTTCTTTTGCTCCATGTTCAAGTTAGAATTTTTATGACTTAAAATTGTAATTAAACAGTGTTTTTATCACCTATTAAAATTGATTGCATAAAAATGAAAATTCACAGAAAAATAAACAATTAATTTTCCGCAAAAATAACCGGTAAAAAAAACTTTACTGACACTTAATTTCCCCCCCCTATAAAAGCTAAATTTTCGCAGCCAAAAAACATTTTCCTTTAAAAAAAAAAATCTAACGTCACTAAAAATTATCTAATAAAAAATCCATTTGTTAGATAAATCGCGACACACCGTCGGCAAGGTAGATACGTAGCGCTACCAACTGGCGCGAACTTGTCCTTACTGAATTATGACGAAGTGTCCATTGGACACTGACTGTGACACTTGTGTGTCTGCCCACTCACTAATTTATGCTGTGTTTCATTTGTTGAGAGTATGGGAAAGTGGTTGATTTTAATTTACTGACGTCGTTTAAAGTTATTTACGGAAAAGTCTTATAATAGTAGATTAAGTTAACGTAAATATCAATGAAGAAAATCTTTTATAATTGCGAGTAACATTTTCTTTTTGTAATATAAACTTCGTTAGTGATTTTATTATAACGAGAAATACTTTTTTTTTAAAGTAGGTTCTTCACAATTCTGCATTCTGTTTTTTATTTCTAAAATTATTTTATTATAGTTTGGTATTTCACTTATTTAATAAATAGTTATTAGGCATTCAATTATTATTTTATTGAATGTTTATGTCAGTAATTTCTGATGGTACTTTATATTTTTGTTGAATGAAACCAGAGCCCTCTTCTACTGTAATATCAATACGTATACTAAACAGCTTTTATTCTACCTATTTGAAACCACTTGATTCCAATCAATGCCTTATTATATTGCAAGATTGCAACTAGGCACTTGCCTGTTGCAGTCGGGCTCTGAATCAGCCTAATTGATTAGCCCCAATTACCCACCCCCACTAGCTAAGATAGCATAAATCAATACAACACATTTTTGACTTTCTTATCGCGAGCTTGTGGCTACATAATAACAGCCGCACGGGTCGCTCTTCAAGGCTAAGCCGCGCTTGCCAATGTCGGTCTGTGGATGGGTGACCATCATTACATACCGAGTTTCCTCCGTGCGTCGGACAGCACGTTAAGCCGTTTGTCCCGGCTGTCAATTGTAGATCTTTGACAGTCGTTACAAGTATTCAGTGACCCGAAAGTCTGACAACCAGTCTTACCGCTCCATTTAAAATACAGGTATTCAGCGTATTCAGCTGCATCCAGTTAGACTGGAAGCCGACCTCAACATAATTAGGAAAAGGCTAGGCAGATATAAAATATATTATATTATTCCCGATTGTGAGATAATTTATGAAAATTCTATGAAAAATCATTTTAAAACTTATTCAGTTATCAGTTTTCCTCCATTGAGTCAAACTTTTCTCGGAAAATCATAGATATTTTTATAAAAATAGATTTTCTCTCATACCGCAGTCGTCTTTATACATATGTAGATGACTAACAGATTTTTTTTTATTTAAAGGGCTAGAGTGGACGGTTTTCTTTGTGTTAATAATATTGATATCACTGAACAGGCGACGAAACGTAAATATTACGTCGTCTTGTATATTAAGGAGACATTTAGGGACATACCACATCGCGCCTGCTTACCCCAAATTTCGGCAGTTATGATTCGCATGTAACTGTCGCGTCCTATCCCATCAACCGAACTATCTCCGGGCTGCTACTGAGAAATTCCTGATAGATTAACCCAATAACATTTTACGCGTCCTGGGAACTGAACCCAAGGCCTCATATTCAGCAGTAAGACTTGTAACCTCTTGTAAACTCTCATTAATTACTTGCCATCAAAGACAAGTGTCTCCCATACGTCATCATAGTTCCATCATGGTCACTGTTTACATCATAACGAATGTCATTCTGTACGCACTGTTTCGTCGGTTAGTGACGTATTCCCAATTTAAATTGGCATCAATTTAGGCTTGATTCAGACGGACGTATTGACGCATGATGACGCTTCGCACATACGAAAGTCCTTGACCGGAATCATTGTACCTATCTTCATTTGTTTGAATCAGCACATTCCACACTTATACTCGAAAGTCTTTTTTCCTTTATTTATTCTCCTAACATATAATTTTACAATTTTAAATATTTCTAAAAAAAAAACAAATATTAAAAAAAGAACTAGCTGTTGCCCGCGACTTTGTTCGCGTGGAAACTTTGATGTGTGTGATGTCCTTCCCCAGGATGTAATCAATCTCTTTGCCAAATTTCATTACGCTCCGATCAGCCGTTTAGTCGTGAACATGTAACAAACAAACAGACTTACTTTCGCATTTATAATATCAGTATGGATAATAACCTACCGGTATTGGGAACAGGGTCCAAGCTACCGAAAGCCATCTTATTGTTAGGGGTTAAAATTTAACCCGACCTCACAACCGAACTAGAATGGCAGTCCAACGTGGCAATCAAATTAATTCCTAAAACGTATTATCATTAGTATTGCACGAAATACACCGTCACCTTTGTGGTATGTAACATAACCGCTTACCGTCTAGTTCATTATCAGTTTAAAATCACAATTGATCACTGTCAGCATTATATCTACAGCAATTCCAGATTATAAATACGCATGAAAGTTAAGATTACGGATATCTTTTTCACTTTGACTATAATTTCAACATTCGTCATAAAACTCGAGATCAGAAGCATAACGTCCGATGTACCAATACAGAGAGTTTGTACATCTGACCTTATGCTTTTGAACATAAGGTAGGACGTTCAAATACTGAGAGTTCATACAACCGACATTATGCTTCCGATGTCCAGCTTATCTTTGGTGTTAAAACGTTGCTCTTACGTTGGACTTTCATTGTGAGTGAGTGTTCACCAACACTAGGTAATGAACTCCGAAATACACAGCCCCGTTAGATTTTCAACCCTTGGTTCATTGCCGAGAATTCAAATTCTAACAGTGCGATGATATTGTATTAAAAAGGTGGAGGTAAACATCGTGCGGAGGCCGGCATGCCCTAGCAACAAAAAAACATAGCATATACCAACCCGCACTGGACAAACTTGGTGGATTAACAGTTCACCATGGGAGCATAATATACTGTAAAACTTAACGTAACATCACGCCAGTAATCCCCGAAGGGTTAGACAGAGGTGTACCTAACAGTACAGCCACATTTCGCCAGTTATGTTCAAGTCCCATGTAATAGGGGCGAGCCTATTGCCATCAACCGAGCACAAATCCAGGCTCCGTAGCTGATACTAAGAAATTCCTATTGAAAAAACCAACAACACTTTTCCCGACCCGGAAATCGAACCCAGGACCCTCATGTTCAGCAGTCGCCAACATGTAACTCCGCGATGCAACCTTTGCAGGCTGAAATTATCATAAAGTCTCAAATGTTAGGTAGTACTTAGGTATCTGTAATTACTTAAACGTAAGCTCAAAGAAGCGTATAAAATCTAATCTTTATGAGAAATCACAGAATCTTTTCATCCGTGATGCGTAGATCACACATGTTTCTAATAAGGAAGTCAAGCTAATTGGAAGCCTGTGTTAATAAAACTGATTCAGCTGCAACTGTGTATATACGGTAGATTATTATATTATTACGGGTGTATTCCTCTAAGGCCTAGGCTGAGGTGTAGGTATAGCAGTGTGTAGGACTCACATTTCGTCATTAATTTTTCAAGTCGCATGTAATAAGGATGAACTTAATGCTATTAATGAGGCCAAAATACCATGGAGTCTGGATTCGTGCCCGGTTTTTGGCATTAGGCTCGCCCCCTATTACATGAGACTTAAACATAACTGGCGAAATGTGGGTGTTCTATTGGGTAGGTACATCTCTGCCTAACCCTACGGGATTTACAGGCGTGATGTTATGTGTATGTAAATACGGACGCCGAGTATTTTTGAGTGGTACATCTTATTAAGTCTGCCTGATCCCGGATCGAACCCGGTTGAAAACCTTTCAATCACAAGACCAATGAAGTAGCGTTTGGAAGATCAAGCGTTGCTAAAAGTTTCCACTTTGAAAGCTCTTAATCAGTGTAATTTTAATCATCAAAGTGAATGTTCAAGGGAACGATTATTTACGTTTTCCTAAATTATATAATAAACCTTAGATTAAAAACAATATTAATCTTTCCTCAATGTTTTGTTTCAGGCTGCAACTAAATACTTACTTAGCGACATCTATTATCGAATAGCGACAATGACGAACTCACTTTCGCTACTCGCCGCTCTACTAGTGTCGCTACTGTGCACTTTCGCGAGTGCACATGTTGCGGACAGCAGAAATGGATTAGACAACAACATACAACCTAATGGTGAGTTACATATAGTATAATTTATGGTAGTGCATTTACACTAATTTAAATGATATGTGATCACTAACACTAAGTTTTATCTAAATGGATAAAATCACACAGATGGACTTTCGACTTTCCTTTAAATGTCTATACTTAAGTTGAATTGCAAGGCTATACAATTAATATAGCCCATAAATAAGGTTAAGGCAGAGGTGTACCTTATAGTTCATCCTTACTTCGCCAGTTAAGATAAAGTCCCATGTATTTAGAGGCGAGCCTATTGCTATCAACCGTTCAAAAATCCAGAGTCAATGGCTGCTCCTGAGAAATTCCTGACGGAAAAACTCAACAGCACTTTGCCCGACTCGAGAACGGAACCCAGGCTGATGCTCAGCAGTCGCGCTTGCGACGACTACACCAACGAGGCAGTCATCATTACCCTCCTTACTTTAAAATAGGGTAATGTTAATGACAAAAGTCACCCGTAAAAAAGAGGGTCAAAAAATTAACATTGTATCGAAAATGCGCTTACATGAAATCATCGCCGTTTTCAGCAATATTTCGTATTAAACTATTCTGAATGATTTGCAATTCATGATTTCCCTGTCGCCATGTTATGAGTTGTACTCTTTTGGAATTGGGTAAAACCACATATACTCGTATTACAGGTATAAACCACAGCCATGGTCCTACCGTGGCTGTGGTTTATAGGATCTAGATGGGAAACGATGGTATCCTGAACCTATTTAACCAGATTCAACTTTTTTTTTATGGCAAATTGTTTTTTAACGCCTTGGTGTTAAAAACCAATTTGTAATAAATCGTTGTATTTCAGGCCCTTGGACCTGAAATACAACGATGCGACATTTTTTCTTAGAATCATAAAGTAGCTCTCAAAGTAAAATGATTATCACACTGTATAAAAAACATCTTTCCAACCCATTTTACTACTTAATATGAAAATATTTAAAATGTTATTCCATATAACTGTCCTAACATTTAAGTGACATTTCTAAGCTAAAATCAAGATGGATGTATGACAAATTTCAACAAAAAATGCTAAAATAAGAACTGTTTTATTCAGGACTTTGCGAGATATATACGAAAACTTGAAATATTCTCTGAAATGATTGATTTTACTTTGTAATGGTTTGACTGTAGACTGGCCAAGTTTGCAATTCAATCGAGGTATTGGCTCCAACCGTACGATATACTTATGTATATATAGTGTATAATATACATACATCTGGGTATTATTCTTCATATTATTTGAATGCCAAATTTTTTGTCTGCCCCAAAATGAAATATGAATATTTTTTGTGATATTTTATCCTTTGTGAGGTTTTCTTGCTGTAACTAAGGTAGATTTTGTGTAATTCTTGAGGATTTCAGTTAAGTTATTATTCAAAATAACTATGACTGAAGTGTTGAATGGTTACTTCTCCCCAGTCTTACGCGAATGGTTTGTGTAATTTTAAAGTTTAAAAAGCGCTGATTGTCAGCCATAGTAAATAAATGACTGAAAAAATATCATTCAATTAGGTACAATAAAAGGAGTTGAACACAATTTTAAACAAAACTCAACATATTTATTTAAATAGATAGGAAACGTATGATTTGCTAAGATGTTACAGTGTAATTACTTAGTCTGAGAATCAGCGCTTTTTGAACTTCAAAATCGGACGCTCCATGTGAAAGTCTTCTGATCACCATTTTTATTATTTCCTTTATTCTTTGCAGTGACCCCCAAAAGGCGCCACCTTCGTGACATGGTCCGCATCAGGGACGCGCCGCCGGAGACGGTGCAGTTCCAGCTGGGGACGCGGCTGGTGCTCGAGTGTGGGGTCTTAGGCAAGCCGGCGCCCACTGTGCAGTGGCTGAAGAATGGGGAGCCTGTTGTAGATGTGAGTAAAGAACCTGTTTCTTGATTCATTATTTTCAGTCAGTCGTTCAGCGTCTTCTAAATCTCCAATAATTATGACACTTCAACCGGATCGATATCACGTCACTTTACTGTACTAAGTAGCTGCTTTCAAAGACATAATCCTGAACTGCTCATGCTCAAGTTGCAGCGATCAGCTACTCCCATGCGGTAACTAAAAATGTATACTTTTATTTAGTTTTAGTATGTTTTCCTAATGCCGAAGTTAAAAAAGGTTATGTTGCTATTAATATTAATCGCAAGGAATATTATTAATAGTGTCTCATATTCAACATGATAATTATTTTCTGTATGTCATTACGTGCATATCATCAGGTAGGTAAACCTCATTTTCAAGTCTGAGTCCCAAGATTATGATTTCTAATGTTTGTTTAATCTTTTTACAGTACGAAGTAGAAAGCAACGACATCCTGCCCGCGGACCCTTCAAGCTTCGCTCAGATGGTCAGCAAACTGATCGTGACGTCTTCGAACAACGGTGACGTGTACACATGTGTGGCCACCTCTGCGCTTAACCAGAAAACTGCTTCGACGACCGTTTTCACTGTTGAAGGTAATTATTTTTCGGAAAGTCAACACGTTTATCCAAATAAACTATTATTTTCAAGCTTAAAATTTTAATGTCTTAATAGTTTAAATCAGCGCCATCTAGTAACAGCAGTTGTAACCAATAAAATGTGTAGTTCTACTACTGGATAAGAGATGACGCAGCTTGTACGCTTTGAAGCAATTCTAAAGCAAAGAAACTAATTCACGATCGTAATGCTTGATGTTTCTCTAATATTATTTAATCTTTTTTTCAGGAAACGAAGAAGAAAACCTCTTAACCTTACAGAAACTGTTCCGTATGCCTGCAAAACCAGTGATTACTACTTATTACACCAACATCTTCCAAAACATCGGATCAGACGTTATCCTGCCATGCCGGGTAGACAGTGTCAGCAAGTCCCAGGTCTTCTGGCAAGATAACAATGATGAACTCGTATTTGGAAACTCTAGGATGCGGGTAAGAAGAAAATACATGTTTTTACTTACTGTTCATGGAAATTCTAGTACATTCAAATAAGTAATATAGACTTACAAAATCTTTTGTAGATAACTTGAAAGTGTTTCTAGAAACCGGCTTTTATTTAATTTATCAATAACCATAGAGGAATAAGCTCACAGCTGTAACCTCCTTGTTCCGTTTAGTTTGTCATTAACGAAGGATAGATGGCGTTACTTGTCTCAAATGATTGTAACGTTTTATCAAAGTTACTTTGTCGTGGTCGTCTACCGGTGTTACTGTAAATTAAAATTAGTAGATACGCCCATATACGATTTTATTATGAAACGCCAATTACCAGTCTGACTTTCAGTATTCAAGTACTAGTAACGTTTATTCCTAAAACACTTAAAAAAAGAGACTTCGCTAAAAATTATTGTCAATTTTTCCTAATAATTATCCTTCCTCAACAGGTGCTGCCCTCTGGCGATCTCCTAATCAACCCCCTGCTCTGGACGGATATGGGCAACTTCACCTGCATAGCTAAGAACATGTACGGCAAAGACATTCAGTCCACCTTCGTCTACCCCCTTAGACCATCCAAAGCATAATTGGTGAGTTTTATTCATTTTATCGTTTGTTTTATCGTAGTTTGTTCGTAGTCGTAACAAATTAACTGCTATTGCTAAACGTAGTATCCTGGGTTCGATTCCCGAATCGAGAAAAGTGTTATTGAATGCTCAGTAGCATTCAGAAGTCTGGATTTGTAGTTCAGCCTCAATTACATTAGACTTAGGTAAATATAATTGGTGTAATGTTGGTGACATACACCTCTGCACACCCCTTTTTTATTGGCCTCTCCTCACACCTCAAATGACCTCTCCCGCTGGGTGGAGCGGGAGGGCGTGTCAGACTCTTACTGACTAAAACCCACCTGTGTTCCTTCAGTTGCCTGTGCCAAGGTGCCAAGGGCCACGGTAACTCTTTCGAACAAACCCGCAACCCTGGTAGGCATCGGTCCTAGTGGACCCCGTCAGTTACCTCTGGCCACCCCTAAGGAGAATACAGACTTGATGCTCTGTATAAATAAATAAATAAATAAATATCGCTGGACATTACACACAGCGCCATCTAGTGCCACACTAAGCAACGAGGCTTGTGTCGTGGACACCAGATAGTTGATATACTACATAGATACTTTTTGTTTGTAAATACATACTTATTATACATATAAACATCCATGACTCGGTAACAAATGTCTATGCTCATCACACAAACACTTGCTCCTACCGGGACTCGAACCCGGAACCCTATGAACGTAAGGCAGCCTCACTACCGCTGCGCCGTTCGGGCCTTTCGGGTCGTGTAAATCGTCAAAATGTATGTAGCTACAACTACATCGTCATCCACAGCCCGACTTCACCCACTGCCGGGTATAGTCTGCTGGTCTCCTTGCTTGTGCTCCACGTTTTGTGCCAGCCTCATCCAAGATATTCCCGCTATGGGAAACAATGAACATCAATTATAATAGAGGTCCTGGTGTATGAATTCGTCTAGAACAGCACTTCCACTTTGCCTATGCATGTTTCTAACCACCATCTAGCGTTGCAGGTGTTGAGACGTTCCAACACAGGCTCTGGAAGGCAACGCTTTTATGATGCCTGATACCTCTGGTCGTTATTTCATAGACAATGGATGTTTCTTACCATCAGGTGACCAGCTGTACATTGACTATGAGTGTACAAAAGTACAGTACCTACTGTCTTGATGGTCTAGTGATCACAAGTGCGACTGCTGAGCACGATGTCCTGGGTTCGTTTTCCAGGTTGGGCAAACTGTTATTGGGTTATGGTATCAGGGTATTCTCAGTAGCAGCCACGGAGTCTGGATATGTGCCGCGGTGATGCAATAGGCTCGCCCTCTATTACATGGGACTTCAAAACATAACTGGCGAAATGTGGGTGTACTATAGGTACACCTCTGCCCAACCTTTCGATGATTAAAAGCGTGATGTTGTGTTATGGTAATAGTACAGTATTCTGTAAGCCTCGGTGATGAATCGTCAACTTACAATCACTTGTTTACCTTAAATATCCTTTACTAAAGTTATATTTTTCTTTGTTACAGTGCAAAATAATACCATCAACCGTTTGACATGAAACGTTACCCGCCGATTAAATCTCGATGTTCCTATTATTAAGTGACGTTTAAGTATAACTTAACTTATTGTTAGCTCCTAAGTTATAACGTATACAACAATGTAAAATAGTACTTAATATATTTAAAGAAAAAACGTTATTTGTATGCCATGATGACATTCAGCCGCGTCGAAGACGACTATAGAAATAAACTGAAAAAAAAAATCTGAACTATACAATAGTGAAAGTTTTATCACATCTGGTTAAGCAGTTTTTGCGTTTAAGTGTGACACAAATCTGAATTTCAATGTTATTATTATTTTAACAGTGAATTAACTTATTTATTTGGCAAAAACTATTTTAAATGGTTCAGGGACTTATCAAACTTGACAGAAAATCAACTTATTGTTATATTTTCGTATTTTGTCTGATTTTGCGACTGGATTTTTAAGTTGTTAAGTTATTAATTTGTGATTTTATTGTTTAAGGTTATTTTGTACATACATAGATACATGATATTATATAATTATATTGTACAGTTGGCAGCTCTCTTGATCGATTTTGCTGACCTTAGAAAAATCAAACTACGAAAAATTACACTATAAATAAAAATAAAATAAAATACTTTATTCTAACTTCAACCATATTATGTAGACTAGATAAAGGTGCCATTTACAAAACAAACTTTCCTTCTTCAATTTTTTTTTACTTAATACTTATGCTACGAATTCCATATCTGTTTTGCTAACTGTACTTAGAATAAAAACTTGATGTGAATACATACGATCTCTGTGATTTTTGAAATAAATGTTTTATTATTACACAACTTTGTGGTATTTTTGTTAAATCCCCAAATATCTTACATTCGATATCGCAGTATGAAACATTCTAGCGCAGGTTTCAAATAACGACAATTTACGTACTTGACTTTTTCTTTTGATAGCCAAAACTATATTGGCTCATGTGGTTTGGCTAAATAATAACACCCGCTCGTGTCGATCTTTAGGTTAAGCCGCGCTTGCCTAGGTTGGTCCATGGATGGGTGACCATCTATTACATACCGAGTTCCCTCCGTGCCTCCAAAAGCACGTTAACCCCAATATTTGTTCCCGGCTATCATTTGTAGATCTTTGACAGCCGTTACAGGTACTCAGTGGCCCGAAAGTGTTACCTACCCAGTACCTAACAACTGGGTTGTGGAGGTCAGATAGGCAGTCGCTCCATGCTAAATACTGTTAATCAACTGCATCCGGTAAGACTGGAAGCCGACCCCAACATAGATGTGGAAAAAGGCGAGGCAGATGATGAGGCCATCAGTTATCTACATATATATTCACCTGCAGATATCTTTGTTTCTGACTCTGAAACATGCTTCCGAAAGAAACAATAGCCCTTCCTTGCCACAACCTAGCTACTGGTTAGCAAGAATGTCCAAGCATAGTATTCATTCAGGGTGCTTTTTGCGCAGCCGTGGCGATGTAACGCGTCAGGGATGTTCGCGGAAGCGTGCGTCGACGGGTTCCTGCGATCATGCGGAGTCGCTACACTTCCATGGTGGCGCGCTTGCGCTCGGCCTCCAATGGCATCCTGAATGTGTTCTCGGACCTGTGGGACTCTCCCCCACAGAACATATATACTCTAAAGGTGCTCTCCCCTCTTGCGAAGGTTGGTCAGAGTTCAGACCCACTTAGCCAAATGAACTGATGAACTATTGTACGAACAGTTCAATGGTTCATTAGCTCATTTTAATTTAATACTAAAATGAGGGTAACTTATATTACTACTAACATTATGTGGATTTTAATCTGCAATAAATATTTTTAATTTGAATGGTCCCTTTTCAACTTTATTATCCAGTTCGATCGAGTCATAAAACCATCGATCCAGGTGATTATTATTTAGCCACGGATCCCTCCATAATAACTGAGATTATTATAATAATAATGTGATGATGTCGCAACATTGCATTCGTTTACGCGAAGGCTACCGAGGTGGCTGCACCAATTCTCCTCCAACCTTTCTAATAAGTGATGGTCCTAGTTCAGTGAGCGGCTGTGATTGTGCGGTTACTTAATCGGTACATCTACCTTAGTTCATTAAGTTATGTGGAGTATGAGATTATATGTATAGTTGTGGTTTGTGGTTTAAGAAAATTGTAATATTAAGAATTCGGCTAAAGGTTGGTATTCTGTAACATTTGTAAAGCTTTTCAAAAGTAGTACCGAGAAGCAGGAAAAAAATAAAAAAGCATTATATAACCTTACACATATTCACACCTTTATTCCACGGAGGGTTTGGCAGAATTGTTCCTACATAATAATATTGTATTTAGTAGTAGTGCAGTTACTTTTCAGGGCCAACTTGTCGCTTTCTGAGCTACTGGTCATGAAGCAATCTAAGAACCTCATTTCAGCCACAGCGTATGCATTTGATGGCTTTTTAGGGAGGTTGAGAGCTTCGGTGTGCCACTCTAATCTAATATGTTATAATGTGGCTAAGTTATTCAGCTTTGGCCGTGAAATTCCGAGACCAAACCGGACTGAGCTACTACAAGCAGTGTTCATACTTTTTTTTTATTATTTCCAACATTTTTTAAAATATTCTTTTATTTCTTCCGGCTTTCATTTATATGTAGATCTTAGACAGTCGTTAAAGGTAGTCAGGGGCCCGAAAGTCTGACAACCAGTCTTACCAAGGGCATATCGTATTACCCAGTATCAACTGGGTTTTTGAGGTCAGATGGTAAACGCTCCAAGTAAAACACTGGTATTCTGCTGCATCCGGTTAGACTGGAAGCCAACCCCAAAATAGTTGGCAAAAGGCTAGGCAGATGATGATGACACACTGCTATCTAATGCCTTGATGGAAGTCGACGAGCTGACATCAACAGGATATTTCAGAGACCTCTAGAGCCAAATACGGTCGTAGAATGTAACTTTAAGTAAGGTATGTCTCTAGCTACATAAACGTAAGTGCATTCATATAGCTATCCTGATCCTCTATGATGCAAACATTCTTATCACAAAGACCAACAGCCTTGCTTCCTCCCAGTTGTTCAAGAGTGAGGTATTCAATGCTCTACGAATAGCTGGAAGTTCGTGCGGCGGAAGAAAGCCGCGCCAGCACGATAGCGAGCCAAGGTAACGCAGGCGAACTTACGACGAGGAATATTGGGAGGAGTGGAGACGAGTATTGGTGTTTTTACCCTAGTTTTGCAGTGGAAATATGGCGGTCACCAGAGATCGAAATAGGTACAGTATACATATTTCCCTAAACTTCAGGGAAGTAAGTGACATTTGGATAATAAATGATTTTTATGTTTAGAAATAACGTTGTTAAATTATCATGTTACTTACTTCCTTGAAGTTTAGGCAAATATTCTGTACCTATTCCGATCTGTGGTAGTAACCGTGCCCGACGAGTTGTAGTTCGTACATTCAATGCCGGTCAGGGACGTTACTTCGTGTCATTTATTTCATGAACGGCGAAGTAAAACATCGCGAGGAATCCGCAGCGTGTCCAAAACCAAGAATCCGAAGACATCAACCACCGCAACAACCGCAATTGTGACATCAACAAACCGCACGTAGTAGATACGGAACTTCAACGCACAAAATATCGATAAATGCCAATACGATGCTACAAAATTGCGATGCACGTTACTGCGAAGCCACTACACTTCGATGCACGTTACCGCGATAGATCTGCACTGCGATACTACTTGACTTCGATGCCATATTCTACTAAACTGCACGGGGCCCGCATGGTGGATTACAACCCACTCTCTCTCACAGAGCGAAGGCCTGTGTTCCAGCTGTGGGAATATAAATATGTTGTTTATGCTGCTGCTCCAGGTTTCCCGCCCGACCGTTGCCTAACGAGCCAGTCCGCGCCGCTGAGCGAGTAGCTTTAAATTCCCCAAATAATAATATCTTGACCCAGCCTGTCCCCACTTGCTACCCCCCTCTCAATGACGCCCTAAGCCGAGGTCCGCGTCCCACAGGGGGTGCCTTTAGCGATCGGTCATTTAATTTAATTGTAACATAATTTGTGAGCCCTGGCTGGGGGCCTTAAATCAATTTGAGGTCACCACAAGATAGTCCGGTTAAGCAGTAAATCAACCTTAGCGCGTTGGCAAGCTGCGAGTGGTGAGGTCAAAGAAAAAGCTGCTCCAGATATCCAACAGATATTCCTGCAGGCATAAGCGGCATCGGTCTAAGTTCGTTTTGACAAAAATGAAACGAGCTCATCAACCAACCTTACCCACTGCATGTCGGGACATGTTACTCGCGCGAACTTTTTATAAAGAAACTAACTTTTGCCCACGACTTCGTACGACGGAAAAAGATCATTTCCTGTGGTAAAATGTAGCCTATACTTTAAGTTAGGTATCTAGCAGTTGAGCGGGGAAAACTGCGCTCAAATCCATGCAGTAGTTTTTGCATGATGCTCGTACAAACATACAGACAGAAAGACAGACAAAACTTCTAAAAACTGTTGTTTCGGCTTCTGTTGCTCTAATAAAGACCCCCATATATTTTTTTTTTCAATATCTTCAATGTATAGACATCGGCCTGTTACAATTTAATTATATGTATATATACATAAATATAGATTTTTTTTTCACTGTCCCACTCCTGGGCAAAGGCCTCCCTCCACTCCTTCTACTTCTCGCGAACCCGCGCGTCTTCCTTCCAGTTCGGACGGAACCTGTCCAGTTCGTCCCGCCATCTCCTTCGTGGCCTGCCGCGACCCCGCCTCACTGTGTCAGGGCACCAGTTTCGGCAGACATATATATATAGATTACCCTAGCATTATTTTCACATCAGCTTACTTGACCTTTTAAACTAAGTAGGTACACATTATCATATTGTCTAAGCGACCAACGAGATAATCATTTAATTTGCCAAACTTTCTTTTTTAAACATGCAAACGAAAATTTTATAAGGAACATACAGAACAATGATTACAAATTAACTATTGTCTACGGCTTCACTCGTAATACGGAGAAAGACATGATCATGTTCATTGTATATCGGTGGCCCAGCGGCGACGGCGATGATTTTATTGTTTATAGGCGAAAACAGGTAAAAACTTTGTGAATGGGCTTTGAATTATTTGGCTTACCTAACTTCCGCCATTCTTTATTTTGGTTTTCAAAATAGCGGCCACGCATAAACCTGTATTAATCAATCGGTAGCTGGGATCAATACAAACCAGTTTTATCTGAGACCTAATCTTCTGAAAGGTCACGTTTATAAGATCGAAGGCATTAAAGTTACAAAATTACTAATAAATGAGAAAGTTCGGATGAGCGGATGTTTGTTAATCAATCACGCCACAACGGCTGGACGGATGTGGATGAAATTTGGCACAGAGATAGATTATAACCTGGATTAACACGTAGGCTTTTTAACCCGGTATTGCGATCCCATGGGACAGTAACCGAACTCCTTGCAGGTTAAGCCGCGGGCAAAAGCTAGTCCAATATAATTGATATTGTACGAATGCCGAATATTGTAACTTTGATGGCTGGATGCAAAAACAACACAACTTTTTAATTCGTCACCAGCTCTTCATCATCATTCTCCATCCGTTATCCAAATTTATTGGGGTCGGCGCAGCATGTCTTCTTCTTCCATACTTCTCTATTATTCGTCATCTCAGCAGCCACCTCCTTTCTAGCCATATCATCCTTCACACAGTCCATGCATCGTTTCTTTGGTCTCTTATAGTCATCTATATCAACAGCTCTTAAATCGATAAAAGAAAATATTATGAGGATGTCGGGACTAGCAAAGATAACCAAAGCCCGAAGCATGAAGAAAACGTGATGCGCCGACCCAAAGTAGAATGACAAGGGCAGGAAGGTGAATATGATGAGTCTAAGGTCGCGGATAAATTTAATAGCGCGATTCTGAATATTGTTGTTAGTTCTTCATTTGTGTCATAGATGGCGCTATAGTGGTATTTGTAGGTACTATGTTGCTGTAGTACTTTTTGTAGTGCTGCCATATGCAAATTCAAATTCCGTCAGCTGTTGCATGATTAAAGAACCGCTTCCAACTTCAACTAACCCCTTTGTCACCTGAGGGTAGGCAGAAATTACAGAACGCCAGCTTAAACGATCTTTTTGTTAGCAAAAAATATTAAATTAGTCGGACTAGTAGTCTCTATTCCTTTCCTGTGCCTCAAACGCGCAGCCTGACCGGGTAACATTTGACAAAGGCTAAGTTTAACCGAACGATCACATAACTGCAGTCAACTTAACTGCATGTTTAACTTATTGACGAATTGCGTGATAAGAGGTCAATTGAGGTAACGTGGTGTGTTGTGGAAATATAGACGAAGTTTTTGATTTATGATTTGTTGGCCTGGAAAACCCAACATGATAATATCATTAGAAGATTAATTATAAATACTTTGAAAGCAGTGCGAGAGGGAATGGCCCCAACTTATCCATACAAATACATAAAATTGAAGTGTGTATTATTGTTATTTCAAAATAACAGCTTCTTACTAAATACGTATGTACGTACGTATATACCGTACTTCAAAACAAAAAAAGTTTTTTTTTCACTGATCACTTAACGACTGTCAAAGATCTACAATAAATTGATAGCCGGGACCAACGGCTGAATTTGCTTTCCGAGGCACGGAGGAAACTCGGTATGTAATGGGTGGTCCCCCTTCCACGGGCCAACCTAGACAAGCGCGGCTTAACCTGAAGATCGACCCGCCACGAGCTCCTCTTAACTAACAAATAACATGTCTTAGAACTATTATGACAAAATTACACTAACCATCTGCATCAGCATTGTGGCCAATCACCTGCCATTTCGACAAGAGGTTACCTATTTAGTTTATATATTTATGGTCAATAATCTCACGACTAAATGGATGTAGGTCTGAAGTACACATAAATGTCACACTTAAAATATTCATCGTTGAATATATCTTTAGAACGTGGGAACTAATTATATCTTTATTGGGAGATTGTGAAAGATCACCACTAGGTATACAGCCTCCGCGTAGAGCCTTTGGTCCGGGTTGTCGTTCGTAAATCTTTGGCACTGTGACCGTCGTTACGGAAAGTCCTCATCATCCGCCTAGCCTTTTCCCAACTATGTTGGAGTCGGCTTCCAGTCTAACTGTGCAGCAGATTACCAGTATTTTACATGGAGCGACTGCCTATCTGACCTCCATAACCCAGTTAGTACTGGGTAATACAATACCCCTTGGTAAGACTGGTTGTCAGACTTTAGGGCACTGACGAACTGTAAGAACAGCTGTCAAAGATCTACAATTGACAGCCGGGACCAACGGCTTAACGTGCTTCCCGAAGCACGGAGGAAACTCGGTATGCAATGGGTGGTCACCCATCTACGGACCAACCCAGGCAAGCGCGGCTTAACCTGACGATCAACCCGAGCGGCTGTTTTTATTTAATCACGAGCTCCTCGTTGCGGAAAGTCCTACTAGCTATTAAATAGGTTCGTGGCTAATTAATAATTGCTGCACAAGTTAATCTTCAAGGTTTAGCAACGCTTGCCAAGATCGGTTCGAGTATGGGTTACCATACATTATAATATATAAAAATACCCTAAATGAAGCCAATAGGCACTTTTTCTCCCTGTCATTGCGATTTTTTTGTTGCAGATCATACCTTGGAACCTTCTTTAGTTACGGAGATATTGGGGCTTTTTCACAAAGTTTTTTTTTTAAATACAAGCTTTTAATATAATAACTTTACTTTAAATACCTCCACGACCCCCATACTATTCAATGCATCCATCAGCACAATGTTTTGTATGCGTTACACTGAGTCCTACTGTTAAACGAGATTTTTCACCCAAAAAACTCAAACTCAAAGCATTTATTTCAATTAGACCATTACAGGCACTTTTGAATGTCAAAACACAAAAAAATAAACTAAGCTACAGTCCCAGTCACAGGGCATAATAACTTGTGAAAGTACTGTAGTTGCCCATTCGAAAGCGTAGATCTCTATGGAGAAGAATGGGTAAGAAACTCCATGGACACTCTTTTAAATCATTGTTGTTACAAACAAGTTGCTTCCCACCAATAATTTTTGTGTAGAGTTACTTAGTTTGATGTACAGAATGCTTGGCCGACGGCTTCATGAAGGGTCCGTTTATACCTTGTATTAAAATAAAATGTAAAGAAAGATGTATCTTATTTTCCCATTCACACATACCTACATAAGTAGTCCAAATTGGTCGACCTAGGTATCGAACCCTTGACCTCAAATTCTGCATTCTTAACCTTTTACTACTGAACCGATTCTTAAAGGTTCTGCAAGGTACTTTCCAACCTGTTATAGTTGAAGCGTGATGTAACATATGACGGCGTAAGCGATGGCTGAGCGATAGCGCCGTTGTCATTAGGGTTCGGTGGTACCGGGTTCATGATGAAATGTTAAAATAATAGTTTCGGTTTCGGTACACAAAAATCACAGTTTATTATTTAACACAAATTCACATTAAATAACACTAACAAATAATCTCCACAAAATGGGCAAACCGACAGTTTCGTTCTGAAGGAGTGACTTGGTTGGAGTTCCGAGCAAAAGTGATCTCGGCACAATCCCCACTCTACAAAACGACTCTGTCCACGTGCCGCCATTAAAACAACATCTGACGTCACGGCGTTTACCCCTACTACAATGGTCAAATCAGCAACTTGATGTTTAAAAGTTATCGCTTTCTCCGACACATAATTTATTACATTTATAAAAAAGGATATAATTTTTTAGTGCACATCAAATCCATAATAAAAATTTATAACTGCGAAAATATGTCTGTCAGTTACCTTTTTACGCCTAAATGACTGAACGGATTTTAATGAAATTTTAGGGCCGTCATGATCTATTTAAGTTTCGGTGGTTAAGTTCCCGTGTGATAAATTCCTATAATCACGCGTGTGAAGCCGCGGACAAATGCTAGTCTCATCTTATTTCTTGCTACTAATGTAAAAGCGAAATTTTGTGAGGATGGTTGGTGGTTTGCTACCCTTTCACGCAAAAACTACTGAACGGATTTCGATAAAATCTAAATGGCACGCAGATAGTTTATAACCTGGATTAATACATAGGATACTTTTTATCCCGGTGTAGGATTCCGTGGGACAAGGCCGCAGGCAAAACCTAGTATTCATAGAAGATACTGTCATTAAAACTTCACATACCATTATACGTACTTATATGATTTTAAAGTGATTGACATACATAGACATACGAACATAGTGTTACTGACAGACTGACAGGCAGATCTATAAAGATATTTCAATTTTGTCTTATTTAAAATTATAAGAAGCGTTTTGGTTTTACACAATGATTGTAAATAACCCTATTAATTTAATAATGCCTATCACCAAGCACCAAACGAATTTTAGGCGATCAGGCAAATGTCAGGGACTCAGGGTATACTAAATTCGAATCACAAAGGCATTTTTATTGTTAAGACTATTTAATAACCATCAATACAGTTAATTCATGAAAGGTATGTATGTGTGAGAAAATCTTTATATATGACGGCGTAAGCGATGGCTGAGCGATAGCGCCGTTGTCATTAGGGTTCGGTGGTACCGGGTTCATGATGAAATGTTAAAATAATAGTTTCGGTTTCGGTACACAAAAATCACAGTTTATTATTTAACACAAATTTACATTAAATAACACTAACAAATTATCTCCACAAAATGGGCAAACCGACAGTTTCGTTCTGAAGGAGTGACTTGGTTGGAGTTCCGAGCAAAAGTGATCTCGGCACAATCCCCACTCTACAAAACGACTCTGTCCACGTGCCGCCATTAAAACAACATCTGACGTCACGGCGTTTACCCCTACTACAATGGTCAAATCAGCAACTTGATGTTTAAAAGTTATCGCTTTCTCCGACATATATATGACGGCGCGCTGATTATGGATTAGTTTTAAATATAAAATACGCAATTATTACTTTACGATTTATTGTGAATCATAGCTCGATTTTTCAATGTTGTTTTAGTTTTAGTCGATTAGTTTATCGATACTATAAAAATTATGAGCGGGTAACCCCGAATAGAGTAGTAAGTGTCACTACGAGTAATGGCGGCGGTCATTCCATTGACAGCTGCCGAACGATGTGCACACGTGCTAACCTATTGGCTCGTAATCTAGTTTCATCCTGTGAATTGTGTGTGATTTTGTATAAAATTGTAAGAAAATCAAATAATAAGACATTGATCAATACCCGTGTGCTTTTATTGTTATATTCCGACCGTTACAACGCCCAAGATGGATAGCGACAGCCAAGACCGCTATGAGGCCCCTCCTGACGCTCCTGCATACAAAACACAAAAATAGTTTTCCGTTATAGACTTTGAAACTATCCAACCGATGTGCCCAAAACCGGATTCATTAGAAAGGCAATAATGCGGAGATGGGTTTAGATTACTGAAACAATGCCTTAGGCACTAGAGTGTAGTAGCACACGCCGGGTATCCGCTAGTATTATATGAAAGAAAAAGGAGTGAATGATAGCGTGAAGGTAGACAGGGGAGAATGGAAGAAAAAAACGTGTTGCGCTGACCCCGAGTAGAGGTAGAAGTGAGACAAGGCAGAAAGATGATGATGAACAGGCTTATTATAAAAGTAACCTCGCGTATTGATGCGCATTTTTGGTAGTATAAATTCACACGAAAAATAGTACAGCCTTTATATAGGCTTCTTTTAAGTTAGCTCATTCCATCGTCGACTTTATCTCTGTTCTCAGGACAAGATTGAGGTCAAGATTAGGACCATATAATATAAAAAAGCTTTCATTGGCTTCTTTAAGGTAAAATTAATTATTAGGTCCCAGCTTTATTCCTGGCATGGTGGTTCCCCTTGGGAGGAACAGAGACCATAAAAGACTAGACAAAGTTACATTTTACAGCGATTATGGAAAAGGCCGTAATATAATGAATTGACATAAGCTATCGAAAAGTCAATAATTTTCAAGGAAACTCGTTGTAAGTCGAAAAACGAAACGCTTCGCAATCGATTGTCACTTGTCTAAGTCCTCTGAGGGTTTTAAACCATTGATCTTTCAATTTGATTATAACACAAATATTTGCAAAAATAAGTCATAAGTCATTTATTCATTTGTCTAACATAGGTATGTACAATAATAATGGTACAATAAAGAGTTCGCTATGTTATGCCAGTAAGCGTACAAATGTTTGAAATTAGGTTCTAATTATTTGTTTTTAATTCAAGCCAGGCAAGTCTCAATAATTAAATAAAAAACGACAGAGGAAATTGCTCAAAAAATGTAAAATATAAAAGATCATCTGGGAGCCTTCGCCAAAAGCATCTTACTTAAAAATAATGTATAAATAAACAAATAGATGACAAACAGGAAATGCTAATATTCACGCGTAACTGCGAACGAGACAATACATAATGTCTAAACATAAGCGAAGTAAATAGCCGTGAAATCTGAAATCATTGCGTCCGTAAAACATCATTTGCAACGTTTAGTTTAGAGCTATGTAAAAGTTTTGATACAAGTGGGGAAAGTTTGTTATTGCGGCCGAGGCGAAATACACACACGAGCCGCAGGCGAGGGTGTTATGGAGCCGAGAATTGCTGTAACAAAATATGCCCACGTGTATCAAACGACGTTTTTCAATACACTTTTAGTTTTTTGGTTTTAGTTTTTAGTCCAAATTTGTTCAAAGTCCAAATTGATTCAATGGAATAGAAAAAAAATGAAAAATAAAAATGCCTGTGGGGGCGAGCCGCCTCACCACGTGTGGAATTTTTATAAGATGAAAACCACGAGGGTGAAATCCATAGCATGTTGAACCTAATCGTAGTGCGATAAGAGCCAGTTTTCGAGGAAGTGTATTGAAAAATGTATTTGAGAGGAGTGTATTTTTTTCGCTGACGCTTCAAATAGGAGGATGCAAAACTACACCTTGTAGACACCTTTCTCTCAATGCTAAATATTCCTCCTCTGTTTCAAATGAGCTGTTTGCCCTGCAGTCAAACATTTACTAGCTAATAAGGCGTGGGTGAAAGATAACACATCTAAACTGTGTTAGGCGTAATGTAATATTATTTTAAATTAACTTCGAAACATATTTAATTTGACAAGCAGTAGGCAGAAGCAAAGGCAGTTTAAACACCCACAGTCCGTCATTATAGTAGGTGTTTCAATCATCTTTATAACACTTGAATTGACACGGAGAAGTGTTTACAATGTCAGAGGTAATCAGCACGTTATGTATCCAATATTACATACTACGCACTTAGGAACATCGCACCTGTAATCGTTCAAGGATTAGGCAGAATTGTACCTAATAGTAAAATATACTCATTTCGCCAGATGTGTTTAAGTCCCATGTAATAGGGGGCGAGCCTCTACTAACTGCCTAGCCTTTTCCCAAATATACTGGGGTCCGTTTTGTCTAACCGGATGCAGCTGAATACAGTATTTTACATGGAGCGACTGCCTATCTGACCTCCACAACCCAGTTAGTACTGGGTAATACGATACCCCTTGCTAAGACTGGTTGTCTGACTTTCAGGCCACTGACTACCTGTAACGACTGTCAAAGATCTACAAATGACAGCCGGGACCAACGGCTTAGCGTGCTTTCCGAGGCACGGAGGATACTATGGTTAGTGATAGACACATCCACGGACCGACCTAGGACCTGGAGGGTTGTGTTGATGATTATAACTCAATAACTTTATTAGTTACGGTCGCGGATCAAATTTTAATCAACATTCAATCCGACACTGACGTGCGAATTGCAAAAAACGGAAGAAAATTTTAATTTCGCGGGCTACCCTGGCGTTATCACCGTAAATTAGCTTTGACTTGCCTGCCCCTGCTTTTTCCCATTGTAAGTGGAAACGCAACCGCACTGGTAGGGGATCGCTCTAGTCATAAGGACGCACATAAAAAGAAAATGCTCTAAAAAAGCAGAAACGTCAGGGGGCCTAAAATGGCCACTTTAGCAGAACATAATAGGATAAAAATATGAATCACATTAAAATTCTTAAAATGGTCATAGACACAGTTAATATTATATGTTAAAATTATCAGTTCGTTACCATTTTACGAATTGTAACGTAATTCGTATTTTTTCATATTATTGTCTGTTAAAATGGCCATTTTAGAACTCCAGGTTTCCTCGCTCGCTACTGCTATGCCTAACATTTTTTAAAGAACCTTGCAATTTCAAGGGAGTTTCCACTGACATCAACCTAACAAATAACTTTAGCTAATCGTTTCGACACTTGTAACTAAATCATTGTCTATTGCCAGACTTAACGGCGACTTCAAAAGCTTTTTATTATGCCCTAACTTTTTGTTCAGCGTGAGACGATAGCATTATTCATGAAGTAATAATAATGGCGGCGACTGCATTATTATTAATAACATCATTCATAATAGTCGTGATAGGGCAACAGTGAGCGATGATTTGCTGAATTCAGATCAGTGAAGTTGAGACTTTGTATAAGTCGGCCGGTGGGTTAGAGTGCGCGTTTTGACGTAACGATTTTTTTTTACTTTCCCAAATATTTCTAATGCTTTTTTCCTGCCTCCTAAGGTTTTTTAACAGTCTTACGAAATATATGTATTTGTAGTAGACTTATTTTTCAGAATAATGTCTGAGAGCTCAACACATTCATTAGTTTTAATAGCTCACATACTGTTTTTTTAGCAATGATGACATTCCATAAACAAACAACCTGTTTATCTACCTAAATTTATTTTCAAATAATATACCCATAAAATCCCTACGCATTAAAACCAATTTCCGCTGTAACTGTTTCGGACCACCAACAGTATTACAATTTACCTTGTATTATATGCTAGGCTTAAAGATAAGATTGCTAGATTTAGCAGTCGCTCCATGTAAAATACTGGTATTCAGCTGCATTCGGTTAGACTTGAAGCCGAGACCAACAAAGTTGGGAAAAGGCTAGGTGGATGGTGAAGTTAGGCTCAAAGACCGAAAACGCTCATTGAGCGAAAAACCGACCACAACGTGTTTTGGCAATCACTAAACGACCACGAAGTGAAATTCGTGTCGAGGCTGTTTTGTTTTGACTGGCCTGGTTTTTTTGCTCAATGAGCTTTTTCGTTTTTCTTTAATTGAATTACCAATTATTTTTATAATAGATACCATAGCACGATTTACATGAAAAAAGGGGACCAACCTGTGAATTTTACACAAGCAGAAAGACAGCTTAGTTATCTATAAGTTTCTGTACGCAAAGTATGACGACTGAAGGCAGTCATATATGAACTTCAAAAGTTGCACTCTATCCAAGCGCACGGACAATTCAATAGAGCCGCTATTTTCGACGGAAGGTTAAGTATGCTCAGTTCAAGTACGTATTTATAACTATACGTGACACAGTTATTTCAGTGTGGCGCCATTACTGACTGAATTAAACGGCTCGTGCAATAGGGTAGTGCGTTTAGTTCAGTCTCAGCCTCTTCACTCATTTAACGGAAGACGTCTATTCAAATTATTGACAGATATTTATTTGAATATAATCATCAACAAATGATGTACGGATACAATATAGGTCACAATTATACAAAAGGTTCTTTTAAGTGTCATCCTTCAACTACAGGAGAGATAAAGAAGAAGAAAAAAACGAAAAAAATAATAATAATAATAAAAAGTATTGGATGACAAGAAGTCATAAGTAACACAAGAAATAAAAAAAATATTTCACATAAAAATTACAATTATTATTCTACATTTAGCACAGTGGTCAATTTCAAATTAAAATTATATTTAATCAATTTTTTTTTTATGAACCTTATGTGTCCCAGTGCAGGGCAAAGGCCTCCCTTCCCTCGCTCCATGCTTCTTTTTCGTGGGCCATTTGGGCCCAATCCTTTTTGTAAAACTCTAGCTCGCCACGCCATCTCCTTCTATTTCAATCAATATTGAAATTCAAAGTATTTTATTTCCCTTATACATACGTAAATGGGCACATGAAACGTAAATATAGATGCACATTAAGTATTGGTGGTTTCTATCGAGAAACGACAAGAAACTCCATAGTTACAAGGATACAGCTAGTAACTACACGAGCTATAATTATTTGTCTTAATGGCACTGTCAACTTACGGATTGGTTGTTTTCTTTATCGAATCGAAAAAAATGACCATCAACATGACTGGGGCCACGTGGTAGAAATTTTTCAAGGCTAATTTTAAAAAAAATCTGCTGTTCCATAAATTTTGACCGTGCAAGTGCACTTGCACAGAAAACAGATGTTTTTTTTAATAACTGACGAAAAAATTCTATTTGGGCTGGTTCAGAATGATGTACTGAGTATGTGGTTTCCATTTTCGCGTCGCTTACCCATCCACCCTGTATAGAATATTCTTTATTATGTCCACCATAAAAAAATAAATTTATATAAAAGAAAACATTTCACATAGGGTGACAATGGGAGTTCCTATGGCTAAAAGCAATCTTTATGGATTACGAGTATATTGGACTAAACTATTAATATGTTTTAATTCTAGTTAACCAAAAACATTTCTTAACAGTAAAAAACTCAATGTAACACTCTCAAAACACTGTGCTGATGGATGCATTGAATAGCAAACAGGTTATGGAGGTATTTAAAGTGAGTTATAACCTTAAAAACCAGTAGGTATTAACGCGTGAAAAAGTTGGAACTTTGACCTCCAATATTTCCGTAACTAGAAGGTTCCCAGGTAAGGTCCAGAACAAAAAAAAAAATTAAATAACAGGAAGAACAAGTACCTTTCAACTTCGTTAAAGGTCTATTTACATCCTTTATGTGAGGCGTACACGCACATCGGACGCACAGTTGTGGTGCAGGTGTCATTTGTTGCCCTTCTAATGAAACTCCTGTCAAGTGACAGTAGCCCTATCCATAACTAATGGCAAATAAGTAATAAATCATCTGTAATATGTGACATTCTTTAGATAATAAGACCATAAGTGTAACAGTAACTTCCGCTGGGATTGGTTTTGCAGGTGTATCTTGTTTTTGAAGTGATCTACATTATGATAGTGCGCAGTATTTTTAACCGACTTCTAAAAAAGGAGGAGGTTCTCAATTCGGTTGTATGTTTTTTTTTTTTTTTTTTTTTTTTTTTTTTTTTGTGTTTGTTACCTCATATCTCCGTCATTTATGAACCGATTTGAAAAATTCTTGTTTTATCTGAATGGATCTACTTCCCGATTGGTCCCATAGAAATTTCATCAAAATCGGTTCAGCAGTTTGGTTTTGAAATCAAAATAGCTGGAAATTTTTGTGTTTGTTACCTCATATCTTCGTCCTTTATGAACCGATTTGAAAAATTCTTGTTTTATCTGAATGGATCTACTTCCCGATTGGTCCCATAGAAATTTCATCAAAATCGGTTCAGCAGTTTGGTTTTGAAATCAAAATAGCTGGAAATTTTTGTGTTTGTTACCTCATATCTTCGTCCTTTATGAACCGATTTGAAAAATTCTTCTTTTATCTGAATGGATCTACTTTCCGATTGGTCCCATAGAAATTTCATCGAAATCGGTTCAGTAGTTTGGTTTTGAAATCAAAATAGCTGGAAACAATCTGTCATCCAAGTAAAAGAAATTGCAAAATTGATACTTGACAAGGATTTGTGTGTGATGCGATAACTAAAAAGGGTAAAATAAAAACTTTTTTGCAAAAAAAAACCGACTTCCAAAAAAAACACTAAAAAAGAGGGAAATAACTTTACTTTCGGAAGTCGGTGGCAAAAAAGTAAATGAAACAAACAATAGTCACCGACTTCCGAAAGTAAAGTTATTTCCCTCTTTTTTAGTGTTTTTTTTGGAAGTCGGTTTTTTTTTGCAAAAAAGTTTTGTAATATTATTAATAGTTATGAGTTCATAAATTATATGGAGCGAATGCCACCTGAGGGCCCAGACATACAGACTGATATTTTTGACGTGTTAAAGAATAAAAATAAAGATGTAGAATTTTGCGATGTTACATAATTAATATTAAAAAAAAAAACCGTGGGGCCTAGGATGTGTTTTTGAGGCTTTAAAGACAGCAAATGACCCCTTCTTTCAACCCGTTCTCAATTTGGGAAACGATGCACCAAACACCCTGTATATTATATTTACTTTATTTACACTATGCCACCAGATTAGCCCTTCAATTTCAACATAGATTCGTTTCAGGTAGCTATTGTAAGTGTATCTCACTATGGGATCAGTAATACTCGTCTAATTCCGTGGTACTGCCAATCTACCCACATATTCGTGACAAAATATCCTTGAATAAATTCTCAAGAATTATTTCACAAAGGTACCAACTTATCCGTTACCATTATTTTCGTGGAAAACGAAGCACGACGGACAAAAAGATCCTATTTAAAGATTATCGCGAATATATTGACAAGGTTCCAATAATCACGACGGATTACCAATACGGACCCCTATGAGGATTCTGTAATAATAAAAAGAATGTTGATTGATCTGCCAAGTTAAACTGCGCTTGCCACGGTCGGAATACGGATGGTGGCTAAGAGAAAAGTTAAAAGGAGCCTTTCGCCACAAAATCCCAAGCACTACTATAGGCACGGAATTCGAACTCATATCCCCTAATGTAAAAGCCAATCTCTTAGACACTTTGAAAAATGCACTATAAAAGCTCTAAATAACTTTATTAAAAGAACTGATAAGAATTTAGTAATAAGTACCGTTAGCGAAATTAATTGTTAAAGAAATTTATTAACACCTTTCCAATGTGTCGTCACACATTTCATGCAACTCTCAAAAAATGACAGTTGTTATTTAAAATTACGGACATTTTGTGTTGGCAGTCAATTTGCTTAACAAATTAATATCTCTCACTTTACGTAGAGCGTTCACCGCCTTACCTCTGCAAAACCTTATTTAATTACATGTCATGAACTACAAGCTAGCGGTGACCGCACTATACATAATTATAATTACCAACACGTCATGTTCACTAGAGGTGACTACTTATCGATAAACTCAATATATCATTAATAATTTGCATTTAATGGCACATATCATCGACATAGGCCTATCGATAAGGCATACCTATATAAGCTTGTTAATTAATTATAGAGGTAGATTAAGATTAATTTTACCGACGATAATAACGATTTATTGCACCAGGAGAGTATTAAAATGTATAATGTTAATCATACAGTATCTTCGTTTGCAATCTAGTTGAGATTTATATTGAGTGGGGTAAATAAACAACATCATTATTCAAAGGAAAAAAACACTACGGGTAATATTATCCAAGCTCTGGGACTAAGCTTAGGGTCACGACACATTGATCGACAGTGTTCGACGGTTTGTCAATACAAAATCTTTTTTGCAAAAAAAACCGACTTCCAAAAAAACACTAAAAAAGTGGAAAATAACTTTATTTTGGGTAGTCGGTGTCAAAAAAGTCAATGAAAGAAACAATAGTCACAAAGGTTTTTATTTTACCCTTTTTAGTTATCGTATCACACACAAATCCTTTTCAAGTATCAATTTCGCAATTTCTTTTACTTGGATGACATTTTTTTCCAGCTATTTTGATTTAAAAACCAAACTACTGAACCGATTTTCATGAAATTTCTATGAGACCAATCGGAAAGTATACTCTTTCAGATAAAAGAAATTTTCAAATCGGTTCATAAACGACGAAGATATGAGGTAACAAACACAAAATTTATTTGAGGTCGGCGCAGCATATCTTCTTCTTCCATACTTCTCTATTACATCTCGTCATCTCAGCAGTCACCTCCTTTCTAGCCATATCATCCTTTACACAGTCCATCCATCGATTCTTTGTTCTGCGTCTACTCTTATACCGAATCCTTTCAAAAACGCCTTTTGCGCCCTCATATGAAACTGAAATAATAATGGTATAATTCAAACGGTTAACAATTAGCAAATAGACACCTACAAAACCAAAAGGTTTGGCGTAGCGAATTTTCGGAACCATAGAAATATAATCTAAATATAATTTGCCATGACGTGTGTTTTTATTTCCGAAATCTATTAAAATGTAGTTTGCAGTAGCTATATCTATTCTATTATATCTATTAAATTTGTTCTGTCAATTCTATAGAAGGATTGTTATAACTTTTAAATGGCGTAACCAATGTATTTCTGTAATTGTTTCTACTTCACTGCTTCGTTAGCCTAGTGGTCTCAAGCGCGACTGCTGAGCATGAGGTTCCTCGGTTCGATTCCCAGGTCGGTCAAAGTGTTATTGGGTTTTTTTCCATCAGGAGTTTCAGTAGCAGCTTCCGTGGCTTTCTGGATCTGCCGAAAATTGGGCCACTAATCAAGCCATTTCTTGTTGAAACGTTGAAGTAACCAAATTCATTGGATGAGAAGTAGAAACATAACATAACATCACGTCTATAATCCCCAAAGGGCAAGGCAGAGGTGTACCTAATAGTACACTCACATTTCGCCAGTTTTGTTTAAGTCCCATGTTACAGGGGGCGAGCCTGGTGCCATCAACCAGGCACTAATCCAGGCTCCGTGGCTGCTACTGAGAAATTCCTGATGGAAAAACCAATAACAATTTGCCAGACCGGGAATAGAACGCAGAACTCATGTCCAGCAGTCTCGCTGCCAACCACTGAACTAACGTGGCGGCCTTTTGTTTCATTACATCGACATTTGTAAAAAACATCACCAATAAGGTCAGTGTATGTTCATTTTTCACTCAGATAAAACAAAGTGGGCACTATAAAAAAATGTATATTTTCTACATACAAAATAAAACAAATACATTACATATCCGTGACCTGTTACCTAAATAAAATAGAAAATAATTCGTTACTTGACCTTATGTGAGCCAAATAACATGTTATAGTACATCGTTAGTTAATTGCGTTGGTTCAAGGTTCGATGCTCGGGTTATGTAATAATAAACACGATATTTTGTATAACAAGTATCTTTTGTAACGAGCTTTTCATAATTTTTCTTAATACACCCCTCCCCTCAATACAACCCTCTTAAGTTCATTTAGAGGTCCGTGTCGCTATGTATGTTGATTAAAACATAATTCGCGACCGTAAAAAAAAATGGCTTTACAAAGTTATAACCATTAAAATCAATACAACCCTCTTAGTTTATATAACCGCATTGAATGACTTTTTCATGAAATAGTCATTGATTGGAATTAAATTAACCTCTGATGATTTTAATTATTATAACTCTGTCACTACCCACGCGTTACGGTCGCGAATCATATTTTGTTCATCATACAGCCTGAAACTGTGCTGCAAAAAAAAACGTTTGTTTGTTGGCTACCGTTTTTTTTTTTTTTTTTTTTCGGATGGGAAATCATCAAATGACTTCTCCCGCTCTGGGCTGAGCGGGAGGGAGTGTGAGACTTTTACTGACTAAAACCCAGACATGTTCCTTCATCGCCCTTTGTGTTCCGGGGCCGCGGTATCTCTTAGCGCTTCCCCTATAAACGAGGGCTGTTCATGATAAAATGTCATTATCAGTCCATAAAAAAGAATAATTCCTGTTTATCTTATTAATAACGCAGTGACATGCTTCCACGGTGATTAACTAGTGATCAAGTCGGTTTAGAACTCATAATTAACGGTTGGATTAATTAGATTCTGCATCTATTAAGAATTAATTGATTTTATCAGAAGGTTACATGTGGCGCTGTGTGTAAATAAGGGGTACACCCACACTTCGCCAGTTATGTTCATGTACCATCCCCATATCTCGGACACAGGTTGGCCGAAGCAAGGAAAACCTGTTCAGGTGGAGGTTCATAGATGACTCTGCCCTGGAGTGTAAATGTGGTGTTGCCCCACAAACGATGGGACACTTGATATCGTGTCCTGCCTGTCCTGTTGTTTGCACATCACAGGAGCTGATGGACGCTACTGAAAGTGCCAAACTCGTCGCCAAATATTGGGCTGACTCGATTTGAATTATCATCGACACGCTAAGAAGAAGAAGACCATCCCCATGTATTACAAATCCAGACTCCGTGGAGCTGAGAAATTCCTGATAGAAAAATCCAATAACACTTTGCTCGACCCGGGAATTGAACCCAGCATCTTATGTTCAGCAGTCGCGCTTGCGACCACAAGACCACAGTGGCAGTTTATTTCATCTTTCGTTCATACTCTCACAGGAACTCAAACGTCCACGATATAAGTCAACCATATGGTAAGACCTTCGTTAGGTAACAAATAATTGTAGAAAACGAACCCTAATCCAATTGACCCCCTTTGATTTTGCATTTCTGTCAAAATCATAGTTTACTTTATTCACATTGCAATAAAGATGTTGTGTAAAAAACCGGTCAAGTGCGAGTTGCGCGAGCACCGAGGGTTCCGTACAAACCTGTGGGTATATAACTTTTTTTTATATGACGAAACTAAAAATTTACGGTTTTCGTAATTTTTCCTATATCTGTACTATAAGACGTGACTTCGTACAAAATTTCAAGATTCTAAGTTCACGGGAAGTACCCTGTAGGTTTTGATTCCCGTGCGAGTTTCGAAAATTTGCGGAAATTTGCGGCCTAAGTGGCTGTATCTTTTGATTGCGTTGACTTAGAAGGTTGATTTTTCTACAGCTTCCAGGGACAGTAGAACTAAGTATCATATAGAATTTCAGTTTGATACCTCCACGCGTTCCTGAGAAAAACGGTCTTGACAGACGGACATACGGACGGACGGACGGACAACAAAGTGATCTTATAAGGGTTCCGTTTTTTCTTTTTGAGGTACGGAACCCTAAAAATAACGAATTTACGCGAGCGTAGCCGCGGGTGGGAGCTAGTATATTTGCCTAAACTTCAAGGAAGGAAGTAACATGTAGGATAATACCACCCTCTAACTTAACAGCTATTTCGGAACTTACAAAATAATCCCGGGATTTTATACGGAGTTATTATCTACATGTTACTTAGTTCTTTGAAGTTTAGGCAAAGATACTCTACCTGTTCCGATCTCTGCAGTAATAACATTTAAGTTTGATTTTGATAGAGGTAAGAAACAAAACAATGCCTTGTCAAGAACTCAACACCTTGCAACCTTCCATGGGAAAAAACTAGCAAGCACAAGTCACTCTTAACTAAGTTATGCAAGGACAATCAGTTCAATACATGACTCCTAGCATTCGGAATGTTCGTCAGAATCGTTCACACTATAGGCCATGGCTTGTAATACGGATTACGCACATAATATAGCATCACGCCTGTTATATCCGAAGGGTTATGTAGAGAAGGAAGGGACAGGAGGAAGTGGTGAAGCGCAGGGCTTGGGGAGACTAGTAAAACGCATACAGTCTGACTGTCGGACTACCAGTCCCTTTCGGCTGCCAGTAACGTCTGTCAGAGAGACGAAAGGCTAAACGTGTTTTCGAAGGCGCAAAGTTCTCGGGAATTAACCGGATCTCTGCCGGCTTCTCTGTTCCCTGATCATTGTGATCATCATTCATCATTGTGCGTATTGTACCTATAATTATCACTTGCTTCGGTGAAGGAAAACATCGCGAGGAAACCAGCATGCCTGAGAGATATTTTTCGACGGCATGTAAAGCCAAGTCAGAGGCTCTGGGGTGGCATAAAAACTCTGACACCAGGTTAGGCACTAACCACACGATAAAGAAGATTATAATCTGGTTCTCTTCAAAGTTCGAATGAATCGATTTCTTCTAGGCAAGCGTGCTCCACCCTAGGCCGCATTATCGCTTCACATCAGGCGTGTTTTGGCCAAACGCCCGCCTATTTAGTATAAAAAAACCATCCACGGACGAACCGCAATAAGCACCACCTCCAACGACGCGCATGGCTGTTACTTAGCCACGAGCCCCCTTTGACTATAATCTCGAATTAAGTTATGAGCCATGAGAAAACAGCTTATTATAAATTCGGTATGAATTTACGTCTCAAATCTGATGGAATGCGCTCGTCAGATGTTCGCTCCTACAATAGGTCGCGAACTTGAATATGTTTAGCGACTTGAGTGCTATTGTTAAAGTGATTTTAATACGATTATCACAAGGTTGAAAAGGTGTGCTATGATTGTGACGGATTGAAGAATGTTGGTAGGTATGGTGGCAGATGAAATCAGTTAAATGTCTCACTGGTTTAGCGGCTGCAAGTTATTTATTTATCACTAACACTGCCATCATTTCATTAAATATCTAATGCGGTAGCGTAGTTCTTAGTTACAATTTCTCTTTCATATCATTCTTGTACACCACACTTCACATAATCCATTCATCTTCTGTTAAACCTTTTTCTCCTTTATAGCTATTACGCAGTAATAACTAGCAAAATTGCTAGAATCTCATCATTACGTCTAATGAGACCTGAAAAATGTATGTTATGTAATGTCAAATGTATCTTTTTTAACGGCACATAGTATATTATTACTTCTTACTACATATTTTCAAGACTAATAACGTATAATATAATGGGTTTAAAAGTATGTACTCATGTATTTTAATGAAAATTGTCTGTTTATTATTGAATACATGAAGAAATTGGTCGTTAAAAAGTGCGTTAAAAAGATGGAGGCATAGACATGCCTAATAAAAATAGTTGGAGAGTTGCGTTACACACTTGCATTAAAATTATTATCAATGCTTTTCATTCATGACATTTCAAAAGAACATTCATTACACTTTTACACTGTCGAGCAACGAATTTTTTAAACATATGTCTGTCTAGTCTTTTCCCTCGGCTTCCATTCTAACCGAATGCAGTTGAAAACCAGAATTCTATACAAGGTAAAACCCATCCAAATAAAAATAAAATCATAGGTACGCGTGGGTCGCGAAAAGTGGAAAGATTGGAGGGAGGCCTTTGCCCGGGAGTTCAAAGCAGGCTAGTGAAAAAAAAATCTGCTATTCCTTAATTTTTTTTTTAATAACCGAAGAAAAATATCTCTGTGGGCGGGGGGTCGGAATGATATACTGAATACGTGGTGACCGTTTTTGCGTCGGTGTCCCATCCACCCTGTATAGACCTTTCCTATCTGACCTCCACAACCCAGATATTAGGCAATACGAAACCCCTTGGTAATGAGACTGGTTATCAGACTTTCGTGCTTGTGACTACCTGTAACGACTGTCTAAGATTTCAAAATGATAGCCAGGACGAACGGCTCGAAACTTTTTCCGAAGAATAAACGCGGTACTCATGCAATTGATGGTCACCTATCCATTGACTGACCAGGACAAGCGGTGCCTAACCTTGAAGATAGACCCTGAAAAGCTCTTATTATTTATCCACTGACCCCCTAAATCTTATTGGTATTCCTCAAGTTTAAAACGGCTCATTCTCCAAGCCGTCAGACATCATTATTGCTAATTAGTTTCTTTCTTGTATTCCTTAGAACAATTATAACAATCAATACCGTCTTACAAAGACAAGTAACATCTAGTAAATTACCACAAAATCTTCGCTAAAGTGTGCCAAGGTCGAAGAGAAAGGAGTGCATTGTTTCGCCGAGTCTCCGAACAATGAATGTGGACAAAACGGTTGAATTGTTACAGATAGACTGTTTACCCAACGTCTTGGATTTATTGTCTGTTTCACGGTTTAGAGGGTAGGTAGATATTAATTGGGGGCTATTAGGTTTGACCTAGTTTAAATACACACATACATAAACGCACGCTTTTTTTAACCGACTTCAAAAAAGGAGGAGGTTTCGCAAATCTCGCAATCAAAGAAAGGTTTGCTGTAAGAAAACCCAATTATTGTTGAGCTCGCCGTTGTATATAAGCTATATACTGCAATTTGTATGTATATCTTTTCATTTTGTGGGCAATAGAGATTAAGAATAAAAGGTTCTCAATTCGTCGGAATCTTATATATTTTATGTATGTTCTGCGATTACTGGGAGACTGGACCGATTTGTAAAATTCTTTTTTTGTTTGAAAGGGTATACTTGCCAAGTGGTCCCATGGTTATCAGATCAGGATCTGAGGATAGGATCCTGGAGAAATCGAGGGAACTCTTAAAATATGATTTCTTCTTCGTCTATGTGGATGATGTGATAATAACTTCTAGTTACAATGTAAAATTGAAACTTGACAAGGATTTGCTTGCACAGCTAAAAAGCGTTAAATAAAATTTTATTGAAAAAAAAACCGACTTCCAAAAAAAAAGACACTAAAATGTGGAAAATAACATTACTTTCGGAACTCGATGGCAAAATAATCAATTAAAAAAACAAAAGTCACCGACTTCCGAAAATATAGTTATTTTCCACTTTACGTACCTTCTAAAAAGGTTCGCCAATCATCGAAAATACTGCTACCTAGCCCACATCTTGCACAAAACTTGTACAACATTACAACAAAACTTTAATTCAGTTGACCCGATAAACATCGGTCACTTCAATCTTCTTAGAGACTGCGTCTACGCATAACCAATCATTGAGACCTATCAACTCATCACTCTCCCTTCAAAACTCAACTCTATTTCCACAAAAATAAAGTTAGAGGTGGTCGGTAAGGTCCCCGTGAGAGAGCTCTGGGTAAAATGGGCATGTTATGGTTTTAATTAAGGATAGTTTAATGTAACAAGTCGTACTGTTTCGCCCCGCGGCGTTGCTTGTTTCCCGTGAGAATTTAGTTTTCTTAACGCTTTTATTTTATTACAGAGTTGGCGTATGTTGGTGGTAGTAATGCACTTGTAGTCGTCATTTGCCTAGGCTTTTTCGTACGTACGCAGCAGTATACCAATTATAAAAGGTGCAAAAGGACCCTTCACGAAGCCGCCAACCAAGCATTCTGTACATCAAACTAAGTAACTCTACGCAAAAAATATTGATGGGAACACACTTTTTTAGGGTTGAAAAATCAAAAATCACGTTTTACGGTAGGACTCTATATCACAAACTCAAAACATTGTGCTTATGGATGCATTGAATGGTACGGTTGTCGAGAAGGTATTTAAAGTACCTAAAGTTTTGAACATTAAAAACTTATATTATAAAAAAAAGCTTGTGAAAAAGTTGAAACTATGACCCCCCATATCTCCGTAACTAGAACGATCCATTTAAGTTCTAGAACACAAAAATGGTCGTAACACGGGGAAAACAAGTGCCTTCGTTTCGTTAAGGGTACTTTTACACCCATTAAGTGAAGCGGCTGCCCATCTGTCCTCCACAACCCAGTTGAATCCTGATACAAAGTCTGTGTCGGCCTGTCTATCACATGAGGACGAATTCCAGAAGCAGTTGGTAAGAAAATGGTACGTCGACATTTTCCCAGATTATGGGCTGCCAGGCTCAAATGGCATTGGGCAGGTCACGAGAGCCGCATGCATAACGACCGCTGGGCAAAAGGGCTCAACACGATGGGTGCCTGAGGATAGACGGCACCGTCGGCCTAGAAAGAGGTGTTGAGATGATCTGGACGCGCATCACGAAGGCTGGTTCGATGTGGCGCAGAAGAAGAGTACCTGGATGGATATGGGGGAGGCTTTTGCCCAGCAGTGGGACATACAAGGCAAAAATGTGCAGACCAGATGAATGAACGTGGACGAGACGATAGGGGTGTGTCGTAGGTGTTGGCAATCAACCCCCATGGGAAGTAGCAGTGTATTTATTGATGTAACCATGTATTTTCCTCCTACCCTTATGGTAAAAAGTCGGGAGTTTATGTATGTTTATGTATTTTCCTCATTTCACCGCCGATCTGATTCTCCAATCAAACATACACACATACAAGTGCCACCGACTTCAACGAGTTATTTAAAGTAATTCTATATGCAGCCGTAACTCAAGTTCGGCCATTATTGGATGCCTTGGGGTTCACTGGGTTAATACGAAGACTACCTGATGTGGCAGTGTAAATATTAATGGTACACTAAATTGATGGTACTTAATAGCTTCGTTTATGATACTGTCTTTGAGTTATAATTATAGTAATTACTGGGTGAATTATTTCAGGTGACTCAATCCCAATTCATAACATTATGCTTATAATCCCCGTAAAATTTGACAGAATTATGTTAAAATTTAATAGGGGAGACGAGCTTGTTGCCAAAACCGGGCACTGATCGAAAAACCCAATATCACTCGACCTGGGAATCGAAGCCAGGACCCCGTGCTCAGTGGTAGTGCTGGAGACCACGATACCCACGAGGTAGTCTTATTATGTTAAAATCGCATTTAATAGATGAAACGAGCCTATTGCCAACAGCTAGGCACATTGGTAAATAAATAAATAAAAATAAATTTGTGCCCAGTTGATGGGAATAGGCTCGCCCCTATTAAATGGGACTTAATCATAACTGGCGAAATGTGGGTGTACTAATGGGGACACCTCTGCCTAACCGTTCGGGGATTACAGGCGTGATGTTATGTTATTCTGGGTTGCTGTTCTAAGAAATTCCCAGTAATGTTATACCCGACCTGGGAATTGAACCAAGACCTCATTCTCAACAGTATCACTAGATACCGCTGGACCAACGACACAATACCTCATTCCGTTGGAGATTATATTAAAATCTATACATAATTATACATATTAGCCAAGTTTCAAACCGCAAATACCAACATTAATACGTCGTACGCAATTGGTATCATCTTCAATGTAATCTTAATAGTTCACTAGATGATTTTCATCACGCAACGTTTTATATAATCGAAATCGTGATACATAAGACATTGGGAATATGTATTAAAGGATGTTTACGTTTACAGTGTAAGACAACAAAGTGAACCAGGGTGAGTCAGCAAGATTGGCTGGTGAATGAATTATCAAGTGTTTTCTAAAAAACTAAACATCAAATGCACGCCGTCATCATGATATGCCTAGCCTTTTGTTAAAGGTCCTAGGGACCTCAGTCTAACCAGATATACTTACATTTTTTTGTTGAAATACCGTACCGTAACAGTAATCCTAGTTGCTGTGAAAAAAACTTTTCTGCAAAAAAAAATCGACTTCCAAAATAACACTAAAAAGTGGAAAGTAACTTTACTTTCGGAAGTCGGTGACTTTCGTTTGTTTCATTGACAATTTTGTCACCGACTTCCGAAAATAAAGTTATTTTCCACTTTTTACTGTTTTTTGGGTTTTTTTTTGCAAAAACGTCTTTATTTTACCCTTTTTAGTTGGGGTATCTCACAGAAATCCTAGTCAAGTAACAATTTTACATTGTTATTAGTAAATATAGCTAAATCGCTTCAAGTATGCCTAGAAGATTTGAAGATTTCCCTCGTTTTCTCCAGGATCCCATCATCAGATCCTGACCTGATGAAAAAATAAATAAGAAATTAAAAAAAAAAACCGACGAATTGAGAACCTCTTCCTTTTTTGAAGTTTGTTTAAAAGTAGATAGAGTTAACTAGTATTGTTTTCTCTATAAACATTCAATCTTGTTCCAAGAGTCACCGAGTGCTAGACGACGGCAGACCCAGGAGTAACTAACGAAAGAACTGGTCTGGATTAGCAGAGAATAGATTAGAGTGTAAGCAGAGATCCCATTTGCCCTGAAGCGGGACAATACTGTCTGTTTACATTCAGTTTTTCAAGAATTTGACTAGTGGTGGTTCAGTTGTAATTGTGCCGACTGACGTGGTCGTGGGTTCGAACCCAAGCAGGCACTTTACTTTATCTAAATTCTCTGTCTAAAAAGTGGAGGTCTTCACTTTTATTTTTGGGAACAGAGGCTGTGAAAGAATCATGAAAACCATCAGGCGAGTCCTGGAACCAAAAATATGAATAGATATGTGACATCCACCTGGATGGCACTGCCTTCACTCTCGGGCCTGATCAGTGGCAATAAGCGTTTGTGCTAAGACTCAATTGTCTCTAGAATTTAAGGTTCTAGTCCCACCTTTTGGGCCTGACAACCAGTCATACCAAGGGGTATCGTATTACCCAGTACTACCTGGGTTGTGGAGGTCAGATAGGCAGTCGCTCCGTGTAAAATACTGGTATTCAGCTGCATTCGGTTAGACTGGAAGCCGACCCCGACATAGTTGGGAAAAGGCTAGGTAGATGACGAGTCCCACCTTTTGGCTGGACTAATTCTATCATCTTCATCTTCTAATCGTACCTAATTGAAATTCGTTCGCTTATTCTATTCGCTCACTGACCTGGTAGTCAAAGGTCATACATAGTAACACATTCGCAGATTCTGAGCACGCTTTAGTAAACGTATAACGATATATCTCACGCACCGATCGACGGCCATAGATTATGACTGGAGATGGACGGATGTGGTCGGGATTTATGTCTATTGCGTTGGAGGATAACTTGAAAGTCGAAAAAAATATTTTCTGTGTCTTGAGTCTGTCTACAGAAGACTTTTAAAGTAAGATAGCGTCGCACAAAAAAGTACAATATTTGGATATAATTTTGTTCTTTATACCGCCCGTACACACGACGCCGATTCGTTTTTTTTGACGTATCGTCTTTTTTCACGATCTGTCAATTTTTTTGACGGCAGCAATGCTTTTTAAATGTCCGTGTTCACACGCATCACGAATCGTGAAAAATTACGGACACGTCTTAAATCACGTATCGTCTTTTAAAAATCAAAAAACACGGATCGTGATTTTATTGTGACGGATTTGCTGATGCGCTCGCTCCCGAAAAATCACGGAACTAATGTGAACACCAATTCCTTTGCCGGATCTTGATAAAACACGATTCCGTATGCAATGTGAACGTCCATCCATCATGACGTATCGTGTTTTATGACTTATCGTCAATGACACGGAAGCCGTGTGAACGGGTTGTTAGATTTTATTTGTGTCGGGAGTGTCTTTTAACTATTTTTTTTCCTTTGTGATTTTGAATTACGAAAAGAACCTTTGGAGCCTCATCAACATTTATTTATTTATTTAGGTACAAAACTATCGTCCATTTTCTTCTGCACATCACATCTCGCGTCTGTACGGTCCACATACTCATCAGCTTCTGTACGTATTGCTTTATGACATTTGACGCAGAATGCGGGATGCCGTGCGGTCATCAAGTACGCATGTAGCGTCAGCAATGGCAACTCATATTGCGTTATATCAAATTATTTGTATTGCTACATATCCTGTTGGTAATGTCATGGTGCACGGCAAGGCTGCTGAAATTAGGTATTAGGATATATCATTAACCTTTTTGATAAAACTCTGTGTTACGAATAGTTTTTGGTCGATTTAATTTAATTTTTCATAATAAATAAATAGGCTTCCGTTTGACCGCAACTGACCTGATGTGAAGCCTTGACGCGGCCTAGGGTGGAGCACGCTCGAATCGATTTCTTCTAGGCAGTTTCTGCGCATAATGATGTACTGATTACGTGGCAACCGTTGCGTCGGTGACCCTTCCATCCTTGTATAGTTCTCTTCAAACTTTATGGCGGCTCGGAAGTTAGCTGCGAGTGACGGTCTGCGGATATATAATGGTTCAAAATTTATGACGGCTCGGAACATCTAACGCAAAGCTGCGCAGAACACAATTTTAGGTATCAGCGAGGCGCAGAGGACGCGTCGTCTTGACTGTATAATGCGCAGATCGTCACTCGCAGCTAACTTCCGAGCCGCCATAAAGTTTGAACAGAACTATATAATTTGAGAAGAGGCTCTGCCCTAGCGTATGACAGTTCCAGGTTTTCATAACCAGTCAAACTATACTATACTATATACGTACGACCTAAACAAAATGCGAACATCACAATCTAAATGCCAACTTTAATCATTATGAGAAAGTTAATAGAAACTTAACGTTTGTAATGACAAATTAAAATCACGCACGACTATTGTTTGTTTTAATGGTTATGTTCAACGCTTACATAATGTTCATGATGTCTTGACATTTTAGTAATTTTCTTTCTTAACTACCTACTAATATTATCTGCTAGCTGACCCTCGCAACTTCGTCTGCATAACATTTTTTATTGATGCTCCGCTCCTCTTGGTCGCAACGTGATGTTATATAGCCCATAGCCTTCCTCGTTAAATGGGCTATCCAACACTAAAAGAATTCAATTCAATTCGAACAAGTAGTTCCTGAGATTAGTGCGTTCAACCAAACAAACAGATATACTCTTCAGCTTTATAATATTTTGCGAATTTGTTTTTAAATTAGGCAGAAGATGGCGGACAAACAAACCAAGACAAGACGTAAGGTACTTTTAAATCCCAGTGGCAAAGCCGGGGGCAAAAGATAGAGAAATAAGTACGTAAAGTCCCCGCATAGTTTACGTTCTAATATTTTCTGAACTAGTGCTGCATGGTTCTGTTGGCGTGAGAGGAGCTCGTGGCTAAATAATAAACGCCTCCAGAGCTTCTTGCCTTTGAAAGCCAAAACCTCCCTTGCGCAAACTCTCATCCTGCCCATCATAGACTACGCCGATGCCTGTTATTTTGATGCCACCGAGGAAGTTTTAAATAAAGGTCAGGTCGCATCTTAGGAACCTCCTTAAATCCCCTCCACACACTACCGATTTCTACTCCTACTCCTTCACTGTGCACGCCGTGTGGTTGTAGAATTCACTTCCTCCTGACATTAGGGACTGCCAAACTATTGCAGTTTTCAAAAGAAGGGTGAAAGAACATTATCTCTCCATTTCGTCATAGGTAAGTATTTATTATTATTTATTTTATTGTATTGTTGTATGTATCTTTGTATTTATAGGTATACGTATGTAAGTATGTTCTTATATTGTATATTATATTTTAAATATTTATCTGCTTTGTTTTATGTATTCCATTTTCTCTTCTTCTTTTACACACTTTGTCTGCATCTCTTTTTTTAGTATCTCCTTTCGCAGGTATGCTGGAAGAGATTTCATTAGAAATAAGCATTACCTTTGTACTCTTTTCTGCTCCTTTCTTTATTTCTGTATTTAGTGTGTACATAAATTATTAAATAAATTAAGAGAAAGAAAGTACATACATAAGTAAAACTCATGCCTTTTTCTAATTGGGGTAGGCAAAAATTACAGAGCGCCACCTGTTAAGATCCTTACACACTCCTTTTGCCTCTTCAACGTTCATACACGCACCTGACCTTTCTGAAAAACGTCACCAATAAGGTCAGAGTCTTGTCTTACTAGGGTGGAATATCAAGGAGTATTTAGTGTTTGTTTGGCTGATATTCTATCTGTACTCACGCGCCCTGATCCTGAGGTCGGACGCACTCTGATCACATATATATAGACATAAACAGCAACAACAGTTTTCCTCGTTCGGCGCGGACAAATAAATATGTATTCACATTTATAGGGACTGCTCCAACAGTCTTGCTCTTTGAGAAGTCCTGGCTAAAGGGAGTGTCCCCTTTTTTGATATATCGAAGTCCTAATGGATACTGTCCATGGGGAGAGGAGAATGGAGGGCCACACCGGCACACCCTAAGGACTCCTCCAAAGCGGAGACGAACAGAGATGTGCACAGCGGACAGGACAGGAATTATCACACGCCGCACACAGCACACCTCTCACCACAGGCCGCACACAGCAATGTATAAATGATGAATGATGATATTTTTTATTTGCAAGAATATAGGTAGCTTACATAAGTTCTTAAGATATACAACATTATGTTATATTTTTTCCCAAAAAAAATTAAAAAAGATTACGAGTTGGACACCGAGCGACACTTAGTACCTATCCGCAATCATACGCGCACAACACAGGCATTAGGCGCGGGCGCACAGTGGGGCGCCGCGTGGTGAGTATGTTTTTGTACGGACAACCAGCTAACATAACAAGCTTATAACTTTGTGATTTTTTATGATACAGTTTTGAAATTTTGTACATAGATTCTTTACATAAAATACTAGACACGTGTTTCAGGTTTCGCATATACTATAACTAATGTTGTATATGCCGCACGCCGCTGACGTGTCTTCTCGTCTCTCTGGCCTAAACAATTACGAGACATCCCCTCCCTCCCCTCCCTCCCCTCCTCAACCGTTTCCACTAAAGTTAAGCGGACGAGAAGTGTAAATAACGAAATTCTAATGGTTCTTTAAAACACATCTCCTCTTCACGTCACGGCCTCGGTAGACTCCGGCCCTTAATCACCGTTTCGCTGTGCGCAATAAACTCAATTTTCATCTAATTGCCATTCAGAACATTGCGGAAACTAGTAGTGAAGTAATAAATAAGAAGTTATTGAGTATATAATATAATAGAGACTTCGTCGTAAAGGACGCGTCTGTTATTGATGGGGGTACTAACATGTTGTAGTCACCATTGACTTTGAAATTAGTGCTACTCGTTGAAGGAATCATGAATGACTGGCTTACGCTCACGGCTTCGCTCCCATTATGTACAGAAATTAACCCACGGGAATATTTTAAAAGTAGCCTATGACTTTCGGAGATAATGTAGCATTCCGTTGGTGAAAGAACTTTCGGAATCGGATCGGTAGTTTCGAAGATTACCCCCAACATACAAATGTACAAACAAATTTTACCTCTTTATTCTATTAGTATAGATCAATAATGACCCCAGAAGTGACAGCCACTTTGCGACGGCTAATTAAGTACACAAACTAATGACGTGTCCTATCCTTAAGGGCCCAGTCTAAGAAAATTAACAGCGAGTCGGAATAAGCGCGCATGATCACAATATTGCAGTTATTTTTAGTGCAAAAAAATGTACAAACTGTTTATTGGTACTCAACACCTTAAAATTACACAGGCCTGCAATGGTTTTCCTCTTTGAAATCTGAGTAACGTTTTCTATAGTTTCAAATGTGCTGATTACGAGAAAAATAATAAAAAAATCCATTACGTCAGGATTTTTTGATATTGAATATTTAAGATTTTGCTGAATAATGTCGGAGCGCCTACATTTTAAAATTTATAAAACGTCAATAAATTCCTTCAGCTTAATTTTTATTGCATTTAATTAGTGTAAGGGGACATAGAAATTAATCGAAATCAGTAATTTGTTAATTACTACATAATAAGTATAAGTAATTCGCATTAACCATGTCGAAAACGGTTCATTTTGGCTTAATTTAGTAATAAGCTTATTAATACACATTGATTAGCTATTACCTAATAGTTATGAATGTTTAGAAAAGGGTGTAATAAAGATAAACCAAAGGGTTTTTATATAAGTACCCGCACTGATTTAGAAAATTAACAGTTGAAGTGCGCAACTTACAACATAAACTGTAAAATGTCATCGCGAAGTTGTTTAAATTCTCCGAATTGTTTTCGTTATATTTCCGGGAAATTTATGGTTATAAAACAACGAAACAGCGTTATAGACTTTGTGAAAAATATTTACAAAAGTTATTTTGGATAATGTATGTTGGTTATTGAAGCGCGACGATCCAAACCAGAAATTTAAGCGGAAATCGCACAACCGAAACTTCCAGAAAAAAAGGACCAGGTTCCACAAATAAAATTTACATGTAATTTAGACTAGTAATAAGTTGTTATTATATAATAGTAGTTTTTTAAGTTAAAAATAATGTACTTCTTCAAATATATATTTTTTTATGTGACAACTTGTGTTTTTTTCCTATTTTCTATCTGTGCTTTTTTTGGAAAATCTGGAGGTGATGGAGAAAAACTAAGTACATATTCGTAATCAACGCACCAAAATACCCTAGAATCAGCTATCAAATTCCCGAGAGGAAGTTATGACCCTCATTTTGCAGGCCTGTGTTATTAATCGAGACTTTCGTCGTCTGTAGCTGAGAAGGAATTGCCTCTATTTTTCCGCGCCCTTTTTTACTTCAAAAGTGATCTATGGGTTGCCATAACTAAAAGGGGTAAAATATATAGAAAACAATGTTGCAACTCACAAATAATATTAGTTTTAAATAGTCGATTATTGAGTATGCTAACATTAGTCTTACGCTTTTTTAAAGTTTATACAACTAGCGTATGTAGGTTAGATCGGGCGTTGAAAGGTCTCTCGCGCCCAAAGAACATCCGAGTTCGGTTTCAGCACTCCTAATGAGACAACAGAAGCTTTACTACTCGTGTAGTTTCCTCCAAGTCATCAGACCATTACAAACTAGGGCTAACTTACCGACTCTATCTACAATTAATCGTATTTTTTTTCCTTAGCCTATATTGTCCCACTGCTGGGCAAAGGTCTCCCCCAAAGCCTTCCACTCTTCTCTCCGTTTGGTTTTCTCCGGCCAATCTCTCGCAAACGCCTCCAAGTCGTCACGCCAGCGTTTTCTAAACCTAATTAATCGTATAAGATACTTAATATTACCGACTGATCTAGTGGTCCTGGATTCGATTCCTGGGTCGGGCAAAGTGTCATTGGGTTTTTCCATCAGGAATTTTTCAGTCGCAGCCGGGGATTCTGGATTTGTGACCGGTTGATGGCAATAGGCTCGCCCCTTAATGCATGGGACTTTAAATATAACTGGCGAAATGTGGGTGTACTATGGTACACTTCTGCCTACCAATTCTGGGATTACAGGTGTGATCTTACGGTTATACTTCACTATCACTACGTAGTATAAAACAAAGTCGTTTCCAGCTGTCTGTCTGTCCCTATGTATGCTTAGATCTTTAAAACTACGCAACGGATTTTGATGCAGTTTTTTTAATAGATAGAGTGATTCAAGAGGAAGGTTTATATGTATAATACATGCATATTATAGTAGAAAAAAAACATTAGTAACTACATTGCACCCGTGCGAAGCCGGGGCGGGTCTCTAGTAATATTATATATTCAAAAGTGACCTGATGACGTCGCACCCTACAAGTCAACGCTACATTATATTACGACATCACTTAGGAATTTCCACAACTATGAGGATATGATCTTCAATGCCTAACAAGAAAACATCGTAAATTGTCAACAGACATTAATCTGTTTAGAGAAAAATTTATTAATGACTAGCTGTTGCCCGCGATTTCGTCCGCGTCTAATTATTATAAAAATATTACTTCAATATTTAATTCGGATTTTGTTAACAATTTCAATGGTTTTAATTTTTTTGCACGGAACCCTAATGCTTTTTTTTTAAATAAAAGTAGCCCAAGTTACTCCTTTTAACGTCAGTTATCTGCCTGTAAATGTCCCGTCGCGTCGGTCCAGCTGTTTCGAGGAATAGCCGGAACAAACAGACAGAGAAACAAAAATTTAAAAAAATGTTTTTTGTTATAACTGCCGTATATTTTTATAAGCATTGAGTTAAAAGCTATTTTTTAACCGACTTCTAAAAAAGGAGGAGGTTCTCAATTCGGTTGTGTTTTTTTTTTTGTGTTTGTTACCTCATATCTCCGTCATTTATGAACCGATTTGAAAAATTCTTCTTTTATCTGAATGGATCTACTTTCCGATTGGTCCCATAGAAATTTCATCAAAATCGGTTCAGCAGTTTGGTTTTGAAATCAAAATAGCTGGAAATTTTTGTGTTTGTTACCTCATATCTTCGTCATTTATGAACCGATTTGAAAAATTCTTCTTTTATCTGAATGGATCTACTTCCCGATTGGTCCCATAGAAATTTCATCGAAATCGGTTCAGTAGTTTGGTTTTGAAATCAAAATAGCTGGAAACAATATGTCATCCAAGTAAAAGAAATTGCGAAATTGATACTTGACAAGGATTTGTGTGTGATGCGATAACTAAAAAGGGTAAAATAAAAACTTTTTTGCAAAAAAAACCGACTTCCAAAAAAAAACACTAAAAAAGTGGGAAATAACTTTACTTTCGGAAGTCGGTGGCAAAAAAGTCAATGAAACAAACAATAGTCACCGACTTCCGAAAGTAAAGTTATTTCCCACTTTTTTAGTGTTTTTTTTTTGGAAGTCGGTTTTTTTATGCAAAAAAGTTTTTTAAATAACAAACAGACACATCAATTTTTATTTATTTGTATATAAATAAACGTCTCCAAAGACATTCATGGCTCGTTGGTAAATAATAACAGCCGCACGTGTCTATCTTCTAGCTTAACCAACCCTTACCTTTCCACCACCCACTCAAGATTAACGAAAACCAGCTGCATGCCCTTTTCACGATCTACCACCTGGAGAAATCTTCCGTAGTCCATCTTGAAGTCCTTGAACCGTCTCCAAAGCCAACTAGGAAGATGTTACTTCAACATGGTAAAGTGGGTCTACCTCAATTGTACAGCACAGGAGTGAGGGTGTGGAGCTGTGTTGGAATGTATGTTCCAGCTCCTAGCCTGATCTCTGAGCCAAAACCACGCAGTTCTGCACTCTACAGTTACTACCGGGTAGTCTTCAAGTCGAGAGGAAATAGATCACTTCTAGTCAAGCTTAGACCATCTTCTACTGCATCAACGATTACCATCTGGTATGCTTATATAACTACAAGCCTGTTATCCCCGGAGGGTAAGACAGAGGTGTATATGACACGATACGTTCTTCTTTATCGTGTGGTTAGTGCCCTAACCTGGTGTCTGAGTTTGTATGCCGGCTGTTGGCTTCTAAGTTGGCTTTACTTGCCTTTTTTTATTTTTCATTTGATTTTTTGGTATATTTAAATTTGATTAATTCCGTTGTATTTATTTGTGTGCGATTTTGTATTTATTATTGAATAATTTAAGATGTTTTCTAATATGGGTTACCTATGTGGTACCTGAAATAAATGGATTTGAATTTTACACGTCGTCGTCGAGAAATATCTCTCAGTCATGCTGGTTTCCTCACGATGTTTTCCTTCTCCCAACTTAGTTGGAGCTGACCGGATGAAGCTTTTTGGCACACTCGTTAGATTTAATACTCCAGCGCAGTTGCAGCATCACTATCGTGGCACGCGCACATCATTTTTGCGTAGTGTAGTATAGTACAGTAGTGTGATTCCTTTATTCTTAATTAAATTTATTTCAACTGCTTGATTTATTTTTAATATTGGCAGCATTGCCATCCAACGTAGCAATGCTGCCAGCCTTCTGGGCATTTTTCTTATTGACAACGATGTGGACGAATTTTTTGACGCCCTGTAATAGTATATAATTTTATTCTTATGTTAGATCTAATATTAGTTTGTAAATAATGTACATAGAAGAATAAAAAACAACTTAGTAGCTAATGAACATTTTTTAATAATGAATTGTATGAAGTAATGAATTACATATGTTGGGTTGTAATTGTGAAATAAAAGTAGCGATTAAAAAAAATCGGGAGAATGCTTATTACTGAATAAATTAATAATTTATCTAAAATTTGCTTTATTATTATTGTAGTAGAGGAAAAGAACTATTCTTAACAAGTACTCGTAATTGTTATTTCAAACAACGAACGGATAACATACAATTTCAACGAGGAAATCTTGCAATTTCGCGTTTTTTTGTAATACGCCTCTTAAATTCTTAATACAGGAAATTGCAACATTTTCAATTGACCGTAACTCTGGTCTATGGTGACTTTGGTACCTACTTGTCACAATGGTATGAATTCGAGAACTTATTGCGAGATATTATTTGAGATAATATACATATTTTAATTCTGTTGGACTTACATCCTTTTTGACCAAGACCCTTTGTAAATTTTAGGTCAAAGCAAAGAGTTGCTTTTGTTTAAAAAAAAAAACGTTTTCTCGTTTTCAGATATACTTTAGATATACAAAACTCATGTCAGGCGACACGGGTTTTGTATATCTAAAGTAGTCCAGCTATCCAAAACTAACTAATAATTATGGAATATGGCGTTACTTTGCAAAAATACATTTTAGTAAATGTGGGTGTACTCGTTAGTTACACTTCTGCCTAACCCTTTGGAGGTTAGAAGGCGTGATGTTGCTATTTAGTTTGTTCGCAATTTTTTATTTTTTTACCGACTTCAAAAAAAGGAGGAGGTTTTCAATTCGGTTGTATTTTTTTTGTGTTTGTTACCCCATTTCTTCGTTATTTATAGAAAAAAGTCAATGAAACAAACAATAGTCACCAACTTCCGAAAGTAAAGTTATTTTCCACATTTTTTGTGTTATTTTTTTTTTAAATCGGTTATTTTTTGTTAAAAAGTTTTTATTTTCGTTGCTGCGATTTTTTTGATAGTTCAAAAATATTCCTATGAACTAGTAATACCAATGTTTTCATTTATTGTCGTTTTGTCGGCGTATACCCTGTTTATATATTTCTTTATTTAAATACATATTTATTACATACAATAATCTACATAATCGTCGTTAAAGCTATACAAAACAAATATAGGTAATAAAATAAATGTTATGGCTATAAATTAAACATTCAATGCGACGATAAAATTTATTATCTACAGGCTGTTGCTTTGCATCCTCGTCAAATTCAAGGAGGTAACTATGCTAATGATTCTGGACCCGAATCAATAATAAAATGGGTAAGTTTTTTTCTCAATATCCGTAAGTGTACACCACCCGTATTAAAACGCGGCCCGTCTAATACTAGCCCTATAACCGGGCTTTCACACACACAAACAAACGCAGACGTTTATTCGATAAATGGTGATTCTCCTCTTTTGCGAAGGGCTTCATTCTGAAATAGTGTCAAATTTAAACAATAAAAAAAGCTGCGTTTGTTATTATTGACATATAAATTGATTATTTACGTCATTTATGACAACCTCCTGAATTTTGACAATGATGCAAAACTACATCTTGATATGTATTGAGGTATAAATACTTATGACCAGGTATCGTAATTTTAATTGATTATTTACGACATTTATATGACAACCTCCCGAATTTTGAGGAGGATGCATAACTACATCTTGTATATGTATTGCGGTATACATACATATTATTTATTATAAAATTTTTCCTGTAGTTGATTAACATAATTAAGATGAAACTGCACAACCCTGTCATGCCTGTCTTCCCCGAAGGGTTCATACCCACATTACGTCAGTAATGTTTGATGGCCATGTTAACCTTTTGACCGCCACGGTCGGCTATAGCCGACAGATGATAACTACTTGAAAAATGACGTTTTCTTGTCGGCTAGAGCCTGCGGTGACGTGTTGGGCACTTTTTCATTTGTCGGCTATAGCCGACCGTGGCGGTCAAAAGCTTAATGGGGGCGAGCCTATTGCCACCAACCGGGCACAAATTGAAACTAGTGACTGCTACTGAGAATTTCCTGGTAGAAAATTAAAATAACACTTTACCCAAACTAAATAAATTATTATGAAACTAGCGACCCGCCCCGGCTTCGCACTGGTGCAATGTAGATACTAATGTTTTCTCTACTATAATATGCATGTATTATACATATAAACCTACCTTTCGAATCACTCTATCTATTAAAAAATCCGTTGCGTGGTTTTAAAGATCTAAGCATACATAGGGACAGACAGACAGCGGGAAGCGACTTTGTTTTTTACTAAATAAAAAACAAAGTCGCTTCCCGCTATATAATCAATTGATTAAGTTATCTTCCCGCAAGATAACTTAATCAATTGAGTTTTTTTTTAAGTTTTTCAATTCGACTGCAGTACTAAGACAAGCAGGTTTCTAAAATTATAAAATCTTTATTACATTTGTGTGACTGTGTGTGTATAAATATTTAAGTTAATGAGTCTGTGAAACTTGAAATAAAATGTTTTTTTTTTTTTCCAGATATAAATCCGCAAACAACATCAACATTGACTGCCTCGTTCCTGTAGTGGTCGCAAGCGCAACTGCTGAACATGAGATCCTGGGTTCAATTCCCGGGTCGGGCAAATTCTTGTTAGCAATAGGCTCGCCCCTTATAACATGGGACTTAAATAAAACTGGCCAATTGTAGATGTACTATTAGGTACTTACACCTCTGTCTATCCCTACGGGGATTAGCGTGATGTTTTGTTATGATGAAATAGGGTTCGAACCTACACCTAAATAACAATAGACAATAATTACTCATTAGAAGATGCTTGAAGTATGAACACACAAAAGGAATGTATTTACAATAATAACATCATATATTAAGAGGTGAGCAGTGGGCGAAGCTTGACAACTTGTTTGTGCAGTGAGCGCTCTGTAGGCTCAGCAGAGGTGTAAGATATTGGTAGGCGCGGTTGAAGATAGTCTTAAGTACTTTAAACCTTGAAAATTTTGATCAATTATTGTCTGCCTCTATGAGCTATTGGTCGCAATCCCGACTGCTGAGCAAGAGGTTCTGGATTCAATTCCCGGGTCGGGCAAATTGTTAGTGGGTTTTTCCATAAGGAATTTCTCAGTAGCAGCCACGGAGTCTGGATGTGCGCCCGGTTGATTATAATAGGCTCGCCCCTTATTACATGGGCACAGTTTGCCTTTAGCCCGAACTGGGTAACGAACCCACTCTCAGCAGTCGCGCTTACGACTGCGAGAACAACAGTGATGTTCGAGCTACTAATAAACTTTTGAATGGAAAAACGTTTCTTTTACTATAAAATTAAATTCTTGTTTCTAAAACACCCGTACTTACGTCTTTGTAACTCCGATGACATCAAATAGGATCTTTCTATAATTAATGCTGGCAGCCCACTCGAATGCAAAGAGTCCTACGCAGCCTCTCATCTTGTACCTAGAGTGTGCTCAGCTGTGTTTATATTATGTATTAGTTAAATGGCGAATTCCTTAGGACATTTGTTGGCAATTATTCTGGGATGAGTATTTTTAACATATATATATTGTAACGTGTTATTTAAACCGTTGCATGCTTTTCACATTTTAGTCGATTTCGGAACGATTTTTATACTGTCTTTTATTGGCATTGGTTTAGTTCGGCAACTGTCACTTTTTGACGTTTCACTTTACGACCTGTTTTCGTCATGGAGACATACTCAACCATTTAATTTTACAAATCCGGTATAATCTCGGATATTTTAGGCCAAACGATGCCATAATCGCTGCCTTAAACACCCAGGACGAGGTGTTCTGAAGGAGGGATCCTTAATTTCTTCGGTAAGATTTGTTTCTACCAGACCAATATGTGGTCATCATTTTAGGTTCGTGTTTAAAGTCAAATTGATGTTTCAGAATTTCAATATTGGACGATGCTCTAGTGTGATTGTCACCTACTTTGGATTTATCGGTGCACACGGGAAAAGTCATTTATTAACGGAAAAAACGGTAAGTTCCTTCTTAGGACGCCATGCTCCCCACGTGTTGAAATTCCAATAGACTTGTGTATTAACCCTTTAAAATTTTGTTACAGCCCTGCTGTGGCGTTTTTTTATTTTTTACGTATGATTATAATTTTCCATTTCATGGATTCTGGATTCTCTCATCTTCGACGCCGAAATCTTGAGGTCTAATTTAACATTTTTTTAGCCAGACATCTGGCCCAAACTTAATTTACTTTCTTCACATAAAGATGCAACAATAATAATAACTCAATAATCAAATTAGTAATTTAATATTTAAAGTAAAAAGGAAGCTACTGACATATTAAACAAGGTATTAACAAAGGTATTTCCATTGTTTCTGTTATCCTAGTTTAGTCACCCCCGGCAGATTAGAGGTCTGACTCTTCGAATTGTTCTATCTGGCAAGTATTCTTTAAATGTAGTGTGCGTCTCCAAGGCGCCGAAATTCTTTTATTGTTACACATACATCTTTTTTTTTATTTTTAATAGGAGAACACACACATACACACACATTCTTTTTTGCTCTTGTATGATTTCTTACATTGGATCTTACACTTGATCCCCTGGTAGGTTACAATATATATATATATTCTTCGTATTCTATCGTTTGGGAACGATCTAGCCTTTTCCTTACTTGTGGTGGCGGCTTCCAGTCTAACCGGTTGCAGCTGAATATTAGTACTGTGGCTGCCTATCTAACCTTTACAATCCAGTTTTTGGAAAACACATAATTCCTTGGGCAGACTGTCAGACTTTATTTATTTATGACTTTCCGATTTCTGTCAAAGATCTACGAATGACAGCCGTGACCCAACTGCTTTACGTGACTTCCGAGGTATAGATGAGTCTCGGTATGTAATGTATGGTCACCCGTCCACTGACCGAACTCGACAAGTGTTGCTTAACCTTGAAGACCGACCCGTGCGGCTGTTATAATTTAGCCGAGAGCCCCCAGAAGGTTTCTGTGAAGTGTCTACAATAAAATTGCCATCATTAAAACGAATCATCACACTTCAGATACCCAATCACCTGTTATATCTAAAGATTACAAACGAACAAACAATCTGACCTATAAAAACCATCAATAACATAATCATAACAATAATGATCTATAATTACACTAATCATATAATTGTTGCGCCATCTTGGGTTCTCACGGACGCCCCTAATCGTTCATACCTTACCATATTTGGTGCAAATGTGAGAGAATTAAGACGACCGTCCACTGATATGTAAGACATGCATGCAGAAGTTTTGCAAAGTTATGGGATTGATCACGATGATGATCGACGGGGAATCAGCTTGAGCCGGTCAGTAGGAGCTTTAAGCCGCATTTCGATTAGGACAACGTGACTCGACACAGTGTCGAACTAATTGCGACAAGTGCGGAAATGCGTGATCGGCCCAAGTCTAAACTGATATCAGACGCTTCACTTCTTCACTAGCGCACCGAATGATCGAAAAATTAAACGTTAATAAGTGTCTCGTTAACGTAGCATAAAACAAAAATGAACATTCACTCTAGTGTACTCGTAGTATCAGTCTGATATCAGCTTTAGTTTCTCGCTTCATTTGTTTGCCAGCCACGCATCCGTGCATAGCGAAGCCGTAGCTCGCAGATCTCACCTACGTATATGTACATACAAATCGAAGCTAACATACTCGTGTGTAGCTTAGCCGTGGGCAGCTGTGGAGCGATGCCTTTACTCTGGCTTGCATTTACGCCGATTTAAGGATGCCTAGCTTATTAGAGGAGTGTGAAGTGGGTTTAAAAGGTGTTTTTAAAGTCATGTTCTCAAGCTTTAATTGAGAGATTACAGAATAACTTAAAATGCTCTCTCACTGAAATTTAATAAACCAATTTTTTTATTAATGTTACAAAGGTGTATTAATTCCTATTAATACACCTTAATACAATCGACACTTATCTACCTCAGACTTTGGTTGTGACTTAAAAAAAAACTTTTTTGCAAAAAAAAACCGACTTCCAAAAAAAGCACTGAAAAAGTGGAAAATAACTTTACTTTCGGAAGGCGGTAGTGTTTGTTTCATTGACATTTTTTTTTGTGTTTTTTACCTCATATCTTCGTCATTTATGAACCGATTTGAATAATTCTTCTTTTATCTGAATGGATCTACTTTCCGATTGGTCCCATATAAATTTCATCAAAATCGGCTCAGCAAGAAATTGCGAAATTGATACTTGACAAGCATTTGTGTGTGATACGATAACTAAAAACTTTATTGCAAAAAAAAACCGACTTCCAAAAAAGCACTGAAAAAGTGGAAAATAACTTTACTTTCGGAAGTCGGTGGCAAAAAAGTCAATGAAACAAACAATAGTCACCAACTTCCGAAAGTAAAGTTATTTTCCACTTTTTTAGTGTTTTTTTACGCTCTTAATACCAGATGGCGCCACCAGTGAAACCCAGTGAAGTTTTTACAAAATATACTGTGGTTAGTAGACGCAAATGAGAAATAAATGAGTTAGCACAAATTGCCAGGCTCAAATGACTTTCCTTGATTAATGTTGCCTCAATCTTTCTAAATAAATGCTTATCGTGACCTGTTGAAAAATGTCTTTTTACTGTTGGTCTACTGGCTTGGTATAAAGTGTTGGGTCAGACAGGGAGGTCTACTTTTCTATGAAGGAAAATATTCCTAAAATATATAAAAATTACATACTGTACTGTTGACTGTGCACTGGCGAAATGTGGGCGTACTATTAGGTACACCTCTACATAACCCTTTGCGGCTTACAGGCGTGATGTTATGTTTTGTACCCATCAGGAATTTCTCTAAAGCCGCCACGGAATCGGAATTTTTTGCCCAGTTGATGCAATAGGCACGTCCTCTTATATTACTTGGAACTTAAACATAACTGATGTAATGTGGGTTTATTTATTTAAAGTACAAAATTGTATATAATCTGAATCTTCCATTTCCTCTGAATCAGTGAAGGAAAACATCGTAAGAAAACCAGCATGTCTGAGAGATATTGCATGTATTGCCAAGCCCATGGGCGCATGGTTAGGCACTAACCACACGATCAAGGAAGAGTCTTCGACTATCAATGTAGGTAATAGATGCGATGGTGAGGTTCTTCAGAACCAGAGAGAGAGAGAGGTCAGGTGCGTAGGACTCGCACCCAGCGTGCGTGTATGACCAGATGTATGAACGTGGACGAGACGAAAGATGTATGTAGGCAAGGATCGTAGCAGGTGGCATTCTGTGGTTTCTGCCCACCCCTCATGGGATAAGGGCGTTTGTGTATGTGTAAGATTCCTGTACTAGGCAGCTCTAACAATATGCTAATTATTCCTTGTTAGGTAGTAAGCACTTTTGTATGTAGAACTGACACCAAGAAACTCAAGGGTCCATTTCCCCTATTGTTTCGCTGAACTTTCACGTCGAGTAGCTTACCCACTATGTCTATGTTTTCAAAAGTTTGTGTATTACGATTTGTCAAACGAGGTACATACTACAAAGGATGCGGTATTCATTAAAATAATAAAACTTTTGCTAAGAGACCATCAATGGTATACAAAAAAAAACAGCTACATAATTAAAAATGTGGGTTCCGTACGTTCAAATGATAAACGATACTCTAATATAACTCGTGAGTCGGTCTCTCACGGTCAATTTTGCCCCGAATGCACTGGATTGAATTTAAATTTTTTACACTTTTGAATTTCTGTGACCCAATTACTGACAAGTCATCTAGCCTTATGTTGGGGTCGGCTTTCAGTCGAAGTAACCGGATGCAGTGAAACACCAGTATTTTATATGAAGCGACGGCCTATCTGACCTCCACAACCCAATTAGTACTGGGTAATACGATACCCCCGTATCTTCTGCCACATCTTTTCATATTTTCAGTTTTTCATTGTCTTTACATAAATAGAACCGTTATAGGTAAATAGATAAAACAATCATTATCACGTACACCATACAAATTTCAAGTTACATAAAAATAAAACATTATAATTTAGGAAACGCTATAATTTATTTACGCCCAAATACTTCTTTTCTTTTAGATCAACGACTTTTTCAAAGGACTCAAATGCGGTAGTAGCACCTCGGAAACATCTCACCTTGTTACGGGATAAAACCGAACAAAATGCAACAAATTAAAACACATTAAATATCGACCCTCACTGATAATCATATTGAAATTAGTTCCCAAAAAAATGAACATTCATTAACACCTTCGCTTCTATAAATGGCAATGATATTTTAAGCAAATTGCACTTATTGTAGTAACTATAAAAAATTGCGGTAGCTCACCGTGTTGAAAGAACAACAAAAAAAACTACAAAAAAAAAAAAACAAAGTTGTTTGTAATTTAAAGTAAATAAATTCAATACTAGTAATTATTGAGCATTTATTTCTGACCCTCGATTTGACAAAAGAATCATAGTTTATTATCATTCAAGTGTTATTATTTCGTCGTATTTGGTGTTAAACCTTTTTTGTTGCACCTACTTCCGATTATCATTAGAGATGGTAAGGTCAGTCGGGTCAATAAAGAGTCGGGTTCAGTATGAAGAAATAGTCTACCATGTGCGTCGCCATTTTTCCGTAGGAGTTAGGTGGCACGTTCAAGAAATCTGTGGATCTAGGTAAACATTCAGGCAACATTCAGGCAAGGTAAAAAATGCAAGATTATTTTATTAAAACCGATGAATTTGTTAATGAAATGAAAATGAATGACTTGGATTGTAATTTAATAAAAAATTTACAATTTTCGTGATAAACCAGACCACAAAAACGATGAAACATTGACTTATGAAAAAACCGTTCATAGGTAAATTCAAATCCAAGCTTCACCACAAAGAAGATTATTTACAATGGCTCGATGCTCGTCGTAACTCCCATTGCCCGTGGCCGTGACTGGGGATTAAACAGTCAATCAAAAATTCTACGGAACCCTAAGCGTGGGCGATACATAATAGTCTTCGTAATTATAATCATTGTGTTTGTAATAGTTTGAATATAGTATTGTATAAATTACGATACACGAAATTTAGAGAATGGTACATATTTGGTATTGTATTGTGTGAATAATACTCATTCACGCCTTTAGAATATTATGAGTACGTATCCTAATGTTATAGAGGCAGATCTTGCCTGATCTTGTCGGCAAAGTGTTATTGGGTTTTTCCATCAGGAATTTCTCAGTAGCATCCACGGAGTCTGAATTTGTGCCCGGTTGATGGCAATAGGCTCGCCCCCTGTTACACGGGACTTTAACATAACTGGCGAAATGTAGGTGCACTATTAGGTATACCTCTGCCCAACCCTTCGGGTATTACATGCGTGATGTTATGTTATGTTATCTTGCCTGATCCGGTCAACCAAAACCTGGTGCATTAAGTTAAACAGCCAACATAACAAAATCTGCAACAAGGAAGACGTGCATCGAAAAAACGGTACTACCAAGTTTTATTACAATACTAAATTGTCAGGAACAACTCGTTTGTTTGCAACAATAATGACATAACTCGAAAAATAAGAAATACAGGACAGCTTTTTTGTAAGTTCTAAAAATATTTTCAGTATATTGCCAATATTTTTTTTTTTGCATAGAGAAACTTTTTATCAAAAGATTAAAGGTTTATTTTAGATATTTCGTTACTTAATTTAATACTTGCTTTCCTTAATTTTATATTCAACTAAAAACAACATCGAAAAATCTAAATTTTTGAGTTATGTCATCCTTGTCGCAAACCAGCGAACTGTTGTTTTATGGTGATACACTTGCTAAAAGTGTTCATTGTGGCACCATTTTAAAAAGCACAACGAGCACAAAACAAAACAAGAACACACGAGACACAAAAGTCGTTGCTGTAATTTGTACGTCATTTGCCGTATATTTATTTTGAGAAAATTGCCTCGAAAAACGAGGGACGATTTAGGAAAATTTCAGAACATGAACTTAATTTAAAATTAGTTTTTGAATGATTCATTCGTTAGTGAATTTTAAGAAAAGTATCACTTTAAAAATCTTGAACGACGTAGATTTCTCACGAACAGAATTTCCAAAAAAATAATGGAATTTTATTAATTATAATTATTAATTAAATTGTTCTCTCACTTTTCACTCACTCACCACATCACGAAATCTCACTCAACACGAAATATCGAAAACCGCTTGACGTTTACGTAGATGAAATTTGGCAGGGAGGTAGTTATAGTTAGTAGACGACTGCTAAGAACGGATTTTGCGACAGGGCCGAATTAAGAAGGTCTAAGGGCTCTCGCAAATTTGTATGAAAGTCCTTCATTTTTTGTGCTACAAACTTGAAAGTCAGGGAGGTAGTTAATAGTTTTTCAACGCTCAGTTGCATGTATGGAGGGCCATCCCTATTTTTTTTTTGTTATTATTATTTCTCATGATTTTTGTGGAACCGTTTATAGAAGGAACCTACTTTCCAAATGTCAACTGTATGGTGCCAATAGTCTTGGAGTAAAATGGCGGTGACATACGGACCTCATTATATATATATTAGTCTATGATACGGACGGATAGACGGACAAGGCGAATCTATAAGGGTTCCTTTTTTTCCATTTGGCAACGGAATCCTCAAAACGATGGAACCTTTTGTTTCTAGAGTAAGTTCGCCTGATAGTATGTACGAAAATAAAATAAAAAATGTAAAAATGTGGTGTATAAAGAGGTTTTACAAAAATAACAATATCTATTTTTTTCTAATTGGTGCCATAAAAAAAGTTGTTTAGTGTGATAGACATTTTCTGTTGACTGACATATAAAAATAGTTTTTGTTAAACATCATTAAACTTCATATCTTCATGACCACGCGGACGAAGTCGTGGGCTACAGCTAGTAATTATAATACTAAAATAGTCATGAATATTTTCTACTTCCTGCCCAGGGCCGGTTTCAATTTTCCATCTCATCAAGCCTGTAATCCCCGAAGGGTAAGGCAGAGGTGTACCTAATCGTACACCTTCATTTCACCAGTTGTGTTAAAGTCCCACGTAATATTGGGCGAGCTTATTGCGATCAACCGGGCCAAATCCAGACTTTGGAGTCTGGATTATGGATTTTGGAACCATGGCACTGTCACTGAAAAAATACTTTGCCCGACCCGGGAATCGAACCCAGGACACCACAATCGCGCTTGCGTCCAACTTTCCAGCCCGTATAATATTTTGAGAAAATGCTTTGGTGCAGAACATTTTAACTTTAATAAAGAGCACCTTGATCTTTATGTACTAATGACGTCAAATGACGTCATTTAGTACCTACATTAGCCCAAAAACAAAGAAGCACTTTAATATAACTATTATCCAAATACTTGCATGCAATGGACCTTGAGTGACTGGTCGTTAATTGAGCTTTTTGTTTTAAAAATAATCTAAATATACATTTAATAACTTGTTTGACTGTGTACCTACTGCATTCTTTATTTTTCTTTGATGGCTTTTAAGGCGTGCTTTATTGTACAAAGTCACAAGGCACAAGGCATCTTTTGTTTTTCCCAAATTTCTTGGGGCCGGCTTCCAGTCTAACCGGATACAGCTGAATACCATTATTTTACATGGAGCGACTGCCTATCTGACCTCCACGTCCCAGTTAGTACAAGGTAATACGGTACCCCTTATTAAGACTGGTTCTCAGACTTTCGGGCCACTGACTACCTGTAACGATTGTCAAAGAGCTACTAATGACTGCCGGAACCAACGGCTTAACGTGCTTTCCGAGGCGCGGGGGAAACTCGGTATATAATGATCGAACGCTTTTCACTTACGAGCTTCTAAAGCAAAACAAATACATCTAACTCGAAACTAAAAACATCAATAAGATCAAAAGCCCGCTAATACCAAATAATGTAAGTATGTACATTACAAAATGCTCTTCGACCATGTCAATATCAGCATCATCCATATAATATACTGCCACAATTACCACAGACAAGAGACGAGCAATAAATAAAATCGAACACTCTAATTACGAGAATCGAACCTTGAACCGATCGGTATGCTAGTCAAATGTCAGTCGCTGATACATTTGTGGTTTTGAACCATTCAAATGGGCTAAAGTTCGCGTGAATTTGGCGGAGAATTACGAGCGGTAATTGACACTGGGTAAGGTCTTGTTCGTACTGTGGCTTTAATTTCAAAAAATTGTTCTAACTTGGGCCAAAATATTCGACCGTGTTACCGGGTTGTTCAGGAGTTTCTCCGTAACAGCTCCGAGTCTTGTTTTTGTGCCCGGTTGATGGTGTTAGGCTCACCTGCTGTTACATGAGACATACTCTGGTCTGGTGAAATGTAGAGGCACCATAACCTCTGCCTAAACCATCGGTGATTACAGGTTGCTGCAAGTTTTGTGCAATTGGGTGACTCAAGCACCCAATTGCACTAGAATACAAATATTATTATTTTATCATCACTATTCATGTCATTTTGAGTGTCCGATATTTCAAATAATGACATTGTTAGTGACCGTGTCAAAATCAAAATCAAAGCATTTATTTCAAGTAGGCCAATTACAGGCACTTTTGAATTGTCGAAACAAAGACAGCTATAAAAAATGAAGCTACATTCCCAGTCACAAGACATAATAACTGTGAAAGTACTGTAGTTGCCCATTCCAAAGCGTAGATCTCTATGTAGAAGAATGGGGAAGAAACTCCATGGACACTCTTTTAAATCATAATGTTTTTACAAAAATCTTGGATACATCAATCTTGTTGAGATGGTACATTATGTGAGAACGATGTAGCAAGACGCGCACGTTAAAAGTGTCCACAGTACAAAAAAAAAGAGACAGCTAAAAAACAAAATAATTAGTTCAAATAAACCGTGGCAACTTAGAGATGACCAGTCACAACTGACAGCGCCCGTTCACGAACATGACGCATGGATCAGCCATCATTCAACTCAACCATTTTGAAGGGAACTAAATGACCCGAATTTCGGTTTAAAAACTTATAAAATACAATTGTTTTCAACACAAACCGTTCAGGAATTAATTCCAGCAACCTAAATTCAACATGACACTATACATACAGGTGGTAGGGACTCCGATACTAAAACGGTTACCAAGTACTCAGTACCTACACAATTCTGAACATGGAAATTTTCATCGGTAACAAAAAAAAACACAGCTGTTCCACATTTCGACCGCGTAGGTATTGCAGTTTTGTAGGAAACAACCGACGAAAAATTTCTCTCTTTTATATTTATCACATTTTTCTTTTTTCTTTTATTTATATATTTTTTTCTCTTTTTTATTTTTTTTTATTTTATTTTTTTATTTTTTTTTCTTATTTTTTTTTATTTTTCTCTTTTTTTGTTCAGAATGATGTACTAAACACGTGGGAACCGTTTTAGCGTCGGCGTACCTTCCACTCTGTATTTTCATCAATGAAGCGGTTCCCGTGTTCGTTGGATCCTGATCCCCTGAGAAATTACCTATGGAAAATCCCATTGAGCACACGACTTGTCTACCTCTGTAAATTGGAAGCAGTTACTCTGTCACATTGCAACAAATTAGGAATACCATCCTCCTTCTAACCTGAATTACGAAGACATACAAATCATGTAAGGAAACAGCAAATTGCTCAGACATTACAATCATTGCTTTGTGAAAATATCTCGTGAATAGCTGGGAAATACCAAATGCTGGTAGAATTACCATGACTTGTAAAGGTTGTGTGAATGGTTTGGGTAGCGAGCAATTCTATGTCATCATAATATGACATTTTTAATAACCAGATATAAATCCACATATAACAAACACTAAATACAACTAAAAACATTACACACACGCGCGTACCAAACGCAGCGAATTAGGTAATCGGCGTGAGGTAGGACTGCCACCTTATATGTAGCGGACTTTGGTATAATATGCTTGCAAACTCATTTGTATAACTATATCCTACTTTTTACCCCCAAAAATAATTATACTTAAACCCGTATCTATAAACAAGTCAAAGTGACAACTTGAGTAGCAGTCATTATTTTTAAGCTACGATTTTTATTCTGTAGTTTAGTAATTGCTTGAAGTTAGAACCGCCAAAAGTTATAATTCTGAGCTTTGTTTTCTTTGACTGTACCTATTTCGTTTAAATTCTTGTCTCGTGTTATACTTAAAGTCTAGTAATTAATTTTACTTGACTATAAAGGGTGTAAATAAACACTTATTGTAACCAAAAGGAACTTGTTTTCCCTATCATTGCGATTTTTTTTTGTTCTGGACCATACTGGGGAACCCTCTAGTTACGGAGATATTGGAGGTCAAAGTTCCAACTTTTTTTTTTTTTTTTTATATTCGTTTTTAACTTTAAGTTATAACTTTACTTTAAATTCTTCCATGACCCGTTTACTATTCAATGCATTCAACAGCACAATGTTTTAAGTGCGTTTTCATTGAGTTTTACCGTAAAACGTGATTTTTCACCCAAAAAAAAATTTCCCAGCAATCATTTTTGCATAGGGTTATTTAGTTTGATGTACAGAAAGCGTGGTTGACGGCTTCGTGAAGGGTCTTTTTAACCGACTTCAAAAAAAGGAGGAGGTTCTCAATTCGGTTGTATTTTTTTTTGCGTTACCTCATGTCTTCGTCATTTATGAACCAATTTGAAAAAATCTTCTTCTATCTGAACGGATATAGGTATTTTCGGATTCGTCCCATAGAAATTTAATAAATAAAAATAGCTGGAAAAAAATATGTCATCCAAGTAAAAGAAATTGCGAAATTGATACTTGACAAAGATTGCTGTGTGATACGATAACTAAAAAAAGGGTAAAATAAAAAAAATATATAAAAAATATAACCGACTTTTAAAAAAAAACACAAAAAGGTGGAAAATAACTTTACTTTCGGAAGTCGGTGGCAAAAAAGTCAATGAAACAAACAATAGTCACCGACTTCCGATAGTAAAGTTATTTTCCACTTTTTTAGTGTTTTTTTGGAAATCGGTTATTTTGAACACCTTGTAGATACGGGTGTGAGACCTGCTCAAATGGTCTAGGCAAAGATACATTGTATTGTAGTGTCCAATGTGTAGCTCTCTACTCTAACTGTGATCACACTTTTTATGTGCGCTGGCTGGAATACCTCTTAATCGAGTAGTTGGTCGAAAGGGACTTAATAAAACATTATTTCTATAAAATAATAGACTACACAACTAGTTGTGCGGCGGGGAAGGATCTTGCAAAAGCGTTCCCGATGGCACAACTGATTGTGCCGTCCATTTGGTCCTTGGAGAAGCAGTCTTTTTATTTTATGGTCATACAGTTCATTCAAAGGTTGTCTGGTAGATATCGCAATCAGCGGCAAGACCGCCATTGTAACCATAGAAATTAGCAATATAGTAGAACAGTTATGTTTTAATTTTGGTGTACAGACACCAAAATGTGTGTATACCTACATTTTCGAAAACAAGTAGTATTTTTATTTTATTTTTTGTACCCTATCACAATTTTGTCCAATTTAACCTAAAGGTTGACTGGTAGAGAATGCCTTGTGGCATTAAGTCCGCCTATGTACCACTATTGTACATGAAGTATAAATAAATAAATACAGACCCCAGCACATCAAGCTACCCGAAACTGTCAAATTTTCCCAATCAACCTTGAACCTAATTCTTTAACGGTAAAGTTGAAAATCTATTAAAGAAATTTGACAGGTTATTGTAGCTTGATATTTCTGAACAATAATGAATGTTCTACTGCCTCGATGGTCTAGCGGTCGCAAGCGCGACTGCTGAGCATGAGGTCTTAGGGTCAATTCCCAGGTCGGGCAGTGTTATTTGGTTTTTCCGTTAAGAATTTCTCAGTAGCAGACTTAAACATACCTGGTGAAATGTGGGCGTACTATTTGTTACACCTCTGCCTTACCGTTCGGGGATTACAGGCGTGATGTTTATGTATGTTGAACATCGTTGTAGAAATAAGAAAAGCTTTGAAAGCGATTGTGACTTGCCCTCAGGTTTCTTTCTGTTCTGATTTGGGCAACTCTTGGCAATAATGGTATATTATGCAAGATGTAGTATTGCATCCTCGTCAAAATTCAGGAGATTGTCATAGAAGACGTAAATAATAAATATAAATTACGGTACCTGACCAATAATGATAAATGCTGCTTTTTTTGTTGTTTTAATTTGACACTATTTCAGAATGAAGCCGTTCTCAAAAGAGGAGAATCATCTATTTATCGAATAAACGTCTGCGTTTGTTTGTGTGTATGAAAGCGCGGTTATAGGGCTAGTATTAGACGGGCCGGGTTTTAATACGGGTGGTGTACACGTACCGATTTCCGATATAAAGAAAAAAAATAAAAAAATTACCTACCCATTTTATTATTGATTTGGGTCGAGAATCATTAGCATAGTTACCTCCTTGTATTTGACGAGGATGCAAAGCAACACCTTGTATATTTATGACGTCGACAACAACACCAAGCCATGTTCGGCTATACCATGAAAGATTGTATAAAACTTGCCAGGAATTGGGCCATTTAAAACAGCAACGAGCTATTTATAAAAAAAAAATACTAACATTGTGTAGAAATTGCAGTTTTAATAGCTCATGTTAGAGCACTGTAACACCCTCTATGGAATATCCGAATCAATTAAAATCCCTAATACCTACTTATAGTTCATTAAAGTTAACCAACGCCTTAGAATACGGCCGTAACCCTCGGTAAAACCAACCAGAGCATAAAAAACTCATCTCAAAATAACCAAGTAACCCAGTTGAACCCATTAATAAAAACACAAATAAAAAACGCATTTAAATGACACAACCACCATTAACATTAGCAATCTAAGTCCGCATCTATCCAAAAGCGAAAGTCACGTCGTAATCGGTGCATCCACGCGCAATAAATCTTTACTTATTGTTTTAATGTAACATTTTGTTAAGTAATGTTACTTTAATGATCGTTTTAAGTTACTAAATGGTCTGTAATGCTTTGAGATGTAAAAAACTGTATTCTCATGTATCATGATGTTACTGAAATTGTGTTGGTTAATGGTTAAAATAGTCGTTTTAATTTTAAGCCAACATTTGGACACCGCTTCTAGCCTTATCAGATGTGACTGATTTTTCAGACTCATGTGCGTATTGTATTTATTACATACAATAATCTACATAATCGTCGTTAAAGCTATACAAAACAAATATAAGTAATAAAATAAATGTTATGGCTATAAATTAAACATTCAATGCGACGGTAAAATTTATTATCTACAGGCTGTTGCTTTGCATCCTCATCAAATTCAAGGAGGTAACTATGCCAGTGATTCTGGAGTCGAATCAATAGTAAAATGGGTAGGTTTTTTTCTTAATATCGGCAATCGGTAAGTGTTACCATCCGTATTAAAACGCTTCCCGTCTAATACTAGCCCTATAACAGCGCTTTCACACACAAACAAACTCAGACATTTATTCGAAAAACGGGTGATTCTCCTCTTTTGAGAAGGACTTCATTCTGAAATAATGTCAAATTTAAACAACAAAAAACGCAGCGTTTATTATTATTAAAATTTATTATTTGCGTAATTTATGACAACCTCCTGAATTTTGAGGAGGATGCAAAACTACATCTTGTATATGTATTACGGTATAAATACATATTATTTATTATATAATTTTTCCTGTAGTTGATTAACATAATTAAGATGATACTGCACAACCCTGTCAAGCCTGTCTTCCCCGAAGGGTTCATACCCACATTACGTCAGTAATGTTTGATGGCCATGTTAATGGGGGCGAGCCTATTGCCACCAACCGGGCACAAATTGAAACTCGTGACTGCTACTGAGAATTTCCTGGTAGAAAATAAAAATAACACTTCACCCAAACTAAATAAATTATTATGAAACTAGTGACCCGCCCCGGCTTCGCACGGGTGCAATGTAGATACTAATGTTTTCTCTACTATAATATGCATGTATTATACATATAAACTTTCCTTTTGGATCACTCTATCTATTAAAAAAAAACCGCATCAAAATACGTTGCGTAGTTTTAAAGATCTAAGCATACATAGGGATAGACAGACAGCGGGAAGCGACTTTGTTTCTTACTATGTAGTGACAACTAAATCAATTGAGTTTTTTTAAGTTTTTCAATTCGACTGCAGTACTAAGACAAGCTGGTTACTAAAATTATAAAATCTTTATTACATTTGTGTGACTGTGTGTGTATAAATATTTAAGTTAATGAGTCTGTCAAACTTGAAATAAAATGTTTTTTTTTTCCAGATATAAATCCGCAAACAACATCAACATTGACTGTCTCGTTCGTGTAGTGGCCAGTTTTGTTTAGTGACTTAAACAAAACTGGCCAATTGTGGATGTACTATTAGGTACTTACACCTCTGCCTATCCCTACGGGGATTACAAGCGCGATGTTTTGTTATGATGAAATAGGATTCGAACCTACACCTAAATAACAATAGACAATAATTACTCATTAGAAGATACTTGAAGTGTGAACACACAAAAGGAATGTATTTACAATAATAACATCATATATTAAGAGGTGAGCAGTGGGCGAAGCTTAACAACTTGTTTGTGCAGTGAGCGCTCTGTAGGCTCAGCAGAGGTGTAAGATATTGGTAGGCGCGGCTGAAGATAGTCTTAAGTACTTTAAACCTTGAAAATTTTGATCAATTATTGTCTGCCTCTATGAGCTATTGGTCGCAATCCCGACTGCTGAGCATGAAGTCCTGGATTCGATTCCCGGGTCGGGCAAATTGTTACTGGGTTTTTCCATAAGGAATTTCTCAGTAGCAGCCACGGAGTCTGGATGTGCGCCAGGTAGGTTACAATAGGCTCGCCCCTTATTACATGGGCACAGTTTGCCTTTAGCCCGAACTGGGTAACGAACCCACTCTCAGCAGTCGCGCTTACGACTGCGAAACCAACAGTGATATTCGAGCTACTAATAAACTTTTGAATGGAAAAACGTTTCTCTTACTGTAAAATTAAATTCTTGTTTCCAAAACACCTGTACTTACGTCTTTGTAACTCCGATGACATCAAGTAGGATCTTTCTATAATTAATGCTGGCAACCCACTCGAATGCAAAGAGTCCTACGCAGCCTCTCATCTTGTACCTAGAGTGTGCTCAGCTGTGTTTATATTATGTATTAGTTAAATGGCGAATTCCTTAGGACATTTGTTGGCAATTATTCTGGGATGAGTAATTTTAACATATATATTATATATTCTTCGTATTCTATCGTTTAGGAAAGATCTAGCCTTTTCTTTACTTGTGGTGGCGGCTTCCAGTCTAACCGATTGCAGCTGAATATTAGTACTGTGCCTGCCTATCCAAACTCTACAATCCAGTTTTTGGAAAACACATAATTCCTTGGGCAGTCTGTCAGACTTTCCGATTTCTGTCAAAGATCTACGAATTACAGCCGAGTCCCAACTGCTTTACGTGACTTCCGAGGTATAGATGAGTCTCGGTATGTAATGGATGGTCACCCGTCCACTGAGCGACCTCGGCAAGTGTTGCTTAACCTTGAAGACCGACCCGTGCGGCTGTTATAATTTAGCCGAGAGCCCCCAGAAGGTTTCTGTGATGTGTCTAAAATAAAATTGCCATCATTAAAACGAATCATCACACTTCAGATACCCAATCACCTGGTATATCCAAAGATTACAAACGAACAAACAATCTGACCTATAAAAACCATCAATAACATAATCATAACAATAATGATCTATAATTACACTAATCATATAATTGTTGCGCCATCTTGGGTTCTCACGGACGCCCCTAATCGTTCATACCTTACCATATTTGGCGCAAATGTGAGAGAAATAAGACGACCGTCCACTGATATGTAAGACATGCATGCAGAAGTTTTGCTAAGTTATCGGATTGATCACGATGATGATCGACGGGGAATCAGCTTGAGCCGGTCAGTAAAAGCTTTAAGCCGCATTTCGATTCGGACAACGTGACTCGACACAGTGTCGAGTCACTTGTCGCAATTAGTTATTGCGACAAGTGCGGAAATGCGTGATCGGCTCAAGTCTAAACCGATATCAGACGCTTCACTTCTTCACCAGCGCACCAAATGATCGATAAATGAAACGTTAATAAGTGTCTCGTTAACGTAGAATAAAACAAAAATGAACATTCACTCTAGTGTACTCGTAGTATCAGTCTGACATCAGCTTTAGTTTCTCGCTTCATTTGTTTGCCAGCCACGCATCCGTGCATAGCGAAGCCGTAGCTCGCAGATCTCACCTACGTATATGTACATACAAATCGAAGCTAACATACTGGTGTGTAGCTTAGCCGTGGGCAGCTGTGGAGCGATGCCTTTACTCTGGCTTGCATTTACGTCGATATAAGGATGCCTAGCTTATTAGAGGAGTGTGAAGTGGGTTTAAAAGGTGTTTTTAAAGTCATGTTCTCAAGCTTTAATTGAGAGATTACAGAATAACATAAAATGCTCTCTCACTGAAATTTAATAAACCAATTTTTTTATTAATGTTACAAAGGTGTATTAATTCCTATTAATACACCTTAATACAATCGACACTTATCTACCTCAGACTTTGGTTGTGACTTAAAAAAAAACTTTTTTGCAAAAAAAAACCGACTTCCAAAAAAAGCACTGAAAAAGTGGAAAATAACTTTACTTTCGGAAGGCGGTAGTGTTTGTTTCATTGACATTTTTTTTTGTGTTTTTTACCTCATATCTTCGTCATTTATGAACCGATTTGAATAATTCTTCTTTTATCTGAATGGATCTACTTTCCGATTGGTCCCATATAAATTTCATCAAAATCGGCTCAGCAAGAAATTGCGAAAAAAGAAATTGCGAAATTGATACTTGACAAGCATTTGTGTGTGATACGATAACTAAAAAGGGTACCTAATATAAAAACTTTATTGCAAAAAAAAAACCGACTTCCAAAAAAGCACTGAAAAAGTGGAAAATAACTTTACTTTCGGAAGTCGGTGGCAAAAAAGTCAATGAAACAAACAATAGTCACCAACTTCCGAAAGTAAAGTTATTTTCCACTTTTTTAGTGTTTTTTTACGCTCTTAATACCAGATGGCGCCACCAGTGAAACCCAATGAATGTTTTACAAAATAAACTGTGGTTAGTAGAGGCAAATGAGAAATAAATGAGTTAGCACAAATTGCCAGGCTCAAATGACTTTCCTTGATTAATGTTGCCTCAGTCTTTCTAAATAAATGCTTATCGTGACCTGTTGAAAAATGTGTTTTTACTGTTGGCCTACTGGCTTGGTATAAAGTGTTGGGTCAGACAGGGAGGTCTACTTTTCTATCAAGGAAAATATTCCTAAAATATATAAAAATTACAAACTGTACTGTTGACTGTGCACTGGCGAAATGTGGGCGTACTATTAGGTACACCTCTACATAACCCTTTGGGGCTTACATGCGTGGTGTTATGTTTTGTACCCATCAGGAAGTTCTCTAATGTCGCCACGGATTCGGAATTTTTTGCCCAGTTGATGAAATAGGCCCGTCCTCTTATATTACTTGGAACTTAAACATAACTGATGTAATTTGGGTTTATTTATTTAAAGTACAAAATTGTATATAATCTGAATCTTCCATTTCCTCTGGATCAGTGAAGGAAAACATCGTGAGGAAACCAGCATGCCTGAGAGATATTGCATGTATAGCCAAGCCCATGGGCGCATAATTAGGCACTAACCACACGATCAAGGAAGAGTCTTCGACTATCAATGTAGGTAATAGATGCGATGGTGAGGTTCTTCAGATAGGTCAGGTGCACCCAGCGTGCGGTTATGACCAGATGTATGAACGTGGACAAGGCGAAAGGTGTATGTACGCATGGATCATAGCAGGTGGCATTCTGTGGTTTCTACCCACCCCTCATGGGATAAGGGCGTGTTTGTGTATGTGTAAGATGCCTGTACTAGGCAGCTCTAACAATATGCTAATTATTCCTTGTTAGGTAGTAAGCACTTTTGTATGTAGAACTGACACCAAAAAACTCTACAGTCTATTTCCCCCTATTGTTTCGCTGAACTTTCACGTCGAGTAGCTTACCTAATACGTCTATGTTTTCAAAAAGTTTATGTATTACGATTTGTCAAACGAGGTACATACTTCAGAGGATGTAGTACTCATTAAAATAATAAACTTTTGCTACGAGACCATCAATGATATATAAAAAAAAACAGCTGTTCAAATTTTGTGGAGTTCAAGGAATTAAAAATGTATCATTTCTGGGTTCCATACGTTCAAATGATAAACGATACTCTAATATTACTCGTGTGCCCGACTCTCACGGTCAATTTTGCGAATCCACTGGATTGAGTTGAGATTTTTTACACTTGTGAATTTCTGTGACCCGATTACTGACAAGTCATCTAGCCTTTTCTCAACTATGTTGGGGTCGGCTTTCAGTCGAAGTAACCGGATGCAGTGGAACACCAGTATTTTACATGAAGCGACGGCCTATCTGACCTCCACAACCCAATTACTACTGGGTAATACGGTACCCCCGTGCCTTCTGCCACATCTTTTCATATTTTCAGTTTTTCATCATCTTTACATAAATAGAACCGTTATAGGTAAATAGATAAAACAATCTTTATCATGTACACCATACAAAATTCAAGTTACATAAAAATAAAACTAGAATTAAGGAAACGTTATAATTTATTTACGTTTTCATTTAGATCAACGACTTTTTCAAAGCACTCAAATGCGGTAGTAACCAAATAAAAGCAACGATTTAAAACACATTAAATATCGACCCTCACTGATAATCATATTGAAATTAGATCCCAAAAAAATGAACATTCATTAACACCTCCGCTTCTATAATGGCAATGATATTTTAAGCAAATTGCACTTATTGTAGTAACTATAAAAAATTGCGGTAGCTCATCGTGTTGAAAGAACAACAAAACAACTACAAAAAAAAAACAAAGTTGTTTGTAATTTAAAGTAAATAAATTCAATACTAGTAATTATTGAGCATTTATTTTTGACCCTCGATTTGACAAAAGAATTATAGTTTATCATCATTCAAGTGTTATTATTTCGTCGTATTTGGTGTTAAACCTTTTTTGTTGCACCTACTTCCGATTATCATTAGAGATGGTAAGGTCAGTCGGGTCAATAAAGTGTCGGGTTCAGTATGAAGAAATTATAGACTACCATGTGCGTCGTCATTTTTCCGTAGGAGGTAAGTGGCACGTTCAAGAAATCTGTGGATCTAGGTAAACATTCCAGGTAAGGTAAAAAACGCAAGATTATTTTATTAAAAACCGATGAATTTGTTAATGAAATGAAAATGAATGACTTGGATTGTTATTTAATATATTTTTTACAATTTTCGTGATAAACCAGACCACAAAAAGGATGAAACATTGACTTATGAAAAAACCATTCATAGGTACATTCAAATCCAAGCTTCACCACAAAGAAGATTATTTACAATGGCTCAATGCTCGTCGCAACTCCCATTGCCCGTGGCCGTGACTGGGGATTAAACAGTCAACCAAAAATTCTACGGAACCCTAAGCGTGGGCGATACATAATAGACTTCGTAATTATAATCATTGTGTTTGTAATAGTTTGAATATAGTATTGTATAAATTACGATACACGAAATTCAGAGAATGGTACATATTTGGTATTGTATTGTGTGAATAAAACTCACAGTACCTATTCACACCTTTAGAATATTATGAGTACGTATCCTAATGTTATAGAGGCAGGTCTTGCCTGATCTTGTCGGCAAAGTGTTATTGGGTTTTTCCACCAGGAATTTCTCAGTAGCAGCCACGGAGTCTGAATTTGTGAGTGGTTGATGGCAATAGACTCGCCGCCTATTACATGGGACTTTAACATAACTGGCGAAATGTAGGTGCACTATTAGGTACACCCCTGCCTAACCCTTCGGGTATTACATGCGTGATGTTATGTTATGTTATCTTGCCTGATCCGGTCAAACAGAACCTGGTGCATTATGTTAAACAGCCAACATAACAAAATCTGCAACAAAAAAGACGTGCATCGAAAAAACGGTACTACCAAGTTTTATTAAAATACTATCTTGTCAGGAACAACTGTTGTTTTATGGTGATACACTTGCTAAAAGTGTTCATTGTGGCAGCACTTTAAAAAACACAACGAGCAAAACAAAACAAAAACACACGAGTCGTTGCTGTAATTTGTACGTCAATTGCGGTATATTTATTTAGAGAAGATTGCCTCGAAAAACAAGGGACGATTTAAGAAAACATACACATGAACATACATATTTCAGAACATAAACTTTACGGTGCTCATCACTACAAAAATCTTGAACGACGTAGATTTCTCACAAACAGAATTTCCAAAAAAAATAATATAGAATTTCGTTTTCTCCTCAATCTATCTTTTTCTATTAATTATAATTATTAATTAAATTGTTCTCTCACTCTTTACTCACTCACCACATCACGAAATCTCACTCATCACGAAATATCGAAAACCGCTTGACGTATAAAGATGAAATTTAGCAGGGAGGTAGTAATAGTTAGTAGACGACTGCTAAGAAAGGATTTTGCGACAGGGCCGGATTAAGGAGGTCTAAGGGCTCTCGCTAATTTGTATGAAAGTCCTTAATTTTTTGTGCTACAAACTTGAAAGGCATGTACTATGTATGGGGAACCAGGCCCGGGCCGATGGCGCGTTGTGTTCCACGCGCGCCTCCAAGAGATGTCAGCACAAACTGACGGGGTCCACTAGGACCGATGCCTACCAGGGTTGCGGGTTTGTTCGAAAGAGTTACCGTGGCCTTTGGCACAGGCAACTGAAGGAAGACGGGTGGGTTTTAGTCAGTAAGAGTCTGACACGCCCTCCCGCTCCACCCAGAGCGGGAGAGGTCATCTGATGATTTCCCACCCCAAAAAAAACCCTATTTTTTTTGTTATTATTAATATTTCACATAACTTTTGTGGAGCGGTTTATAGAAGGCACCTACTCTCCAAATGTCAACTGTATGGTGCCAATAGTCTCGGAGTAAAATGGCGGTGACATACGGACGGACAGGGCGAATCTAAAAGGGTTCCGTTTTTTTTCCATTTGGCAACGGAACCCTGTTCGCCTGACAGTTTATACGTATGAAAATAAAACAATAAATGTAAAAATGTGGTGTATAAAGAGGTTTTACAAAAATAACAACATCTATTTTTTTCTAATTTATGCCCTATGATAGACATATTTTTCTGTTGACTGACACATAAAAATAAACTTCATATCTTTATAACCACGCGGACGAAGTCGCGGGCCACAGCTAGTAATTATACTAAAATAGTCATGAATATTTTCTACTTCTTGCCCAGGGCCGGTTTCAATTTTCCATCTCATCAAGCCTGTAATCCCCGAAGGGTAAGGCATAGGTGTACCTAATAGTACACCTTCATTTCGCCAGTTCTGTTAAAGTCCCACGTAATAGGGGGCGAGTCTATTGCAGTATGTACCTTAGAACAAATTACGATCAACCGGGCCAAATCCAGACTATGGAGTCTGCATTATGGATTTTGGAACCCTGGCGCTGTCACTGAAAAATTACTGATGGCAAAACCCAATAACACTTTGCCCGACCCGGGAATCGAACCCAGGACACGACAATCGCGCTTGCGTCCAACTTTCCAGCCCGTATAATATTTTGATAAAATGTTTTGGTGCAGAACATTTTAACTTTAATAAAGAGCACCTTGATCTTTATGTACTAATGACGTCATTTAGTACCTACATTAGCCCAAAAACAAAGAAGCACTTTAATATAACTATTATCCAAATACTTGCATGCAATGGACCTTGAGTGACTGGTCGTTAATTGAGCTTTTTGTTTTAAAAATAACCTAAATATACATTTAATAACTTGTTTGACTTTATAAGGCATTCTTTTATTTTTCTTTGTTGGCTTTTAAGGCGTGCTTTATTGTATTATTGTTTTATACAAATTTCCAATTTTAGACAGGAATTACAGGTGAGGCCAATAAAGAAAAGGGAAACGCCCATTCTTGGCCATGTTTTGCCCACCAATGTGGTAAATACAAAAATAGTACCCATATAATAACTAAAATATTGCTACTACTTATTTGTAATGAAACCTCCGGAATTAAAAACCGATTTAATCAAGAAACTCAATCGTTATCAATGCGTTATCTAACACTTCCGGTCGTTGGTCAATTCTGTCAAAGTAGGGATGCCAACTTTTATTGAAAAAAAAATCGATACACCAAAACCGGTTACGAAAAATCGATTTTTGGAAAATCTTTTTTTATTATGTAGTTGTTTCTCTTTTATCTTCTTTAGAATTAAAAAACACATTTGTCCATTTTTGGGCTTCTCAATACAATCCATTGAACCGATTCCGTGTTTCCAGTTTTTTTTTAAACATCAATTTTTCGATGAATCGAGAATCGATCATCCCCAAGTCAATAATAATCGTAATTGACAACTGATTGAAATGACATTTCACATTTTGTTTGGTGCTGTGTTCTTGCGACTCGTGATTTTCTTTACACATTTCTTTAAAACAGGCACGTTCTTATTATGGAGAGCACATGAGAGCGCAAGGTTCTTATAATATTGAAGTGTGCCCAGAAATAAATAACAGTGTTCTGGAAGGATTTCCTTCGGCTAATAACAGCATTTTAATTAGAGGGCGAATCAATAGCCGACATATAAGTAGGAAAATGTATTTCGTTTATATAACTATTAAGAATGACGAAACTGGATTAGAAGCGATACGACAATATTGCTGCAACTGTATATCTAGTCGGAGGACAGTAGGGTGTTGTGCCCACGTGATGACAATTGTGTGGTTCTTGGGCTGGGCAAGGTTTCAATCAAATATAAATCCCCCAGCCCAATTCCTAGATGACGTGCTTGTCATTTATTTAAATGAGAACGAGTAACAAATCAGAAAACGAAACATGTTTTTTTTTTAACCTTAATTTTTTATACAATGATTTATGGAAGGCCGACCGAGTTCTATGTAAAAAATATTGGTGGTTTTTTTATCTATGATCTCAACCCTAATGCCTATAATTTGTTTCATTCATGGGCGTCATTTGGCCAAAGCCTCTTTACCAAATGGGCATTTCCCTTTGATTTTTTGAATTCGCGGGCTACATTGGCAGTTTCCCCTTAAAGAAAACTTTTCAATTTTGTCTTTGAGGCAACTGTCTCTTCATCATCTCTTGGTGTTTCATAACAGCCCGTTCACATGACGACGATTCGTTATTTCATGGTCATGTCTTAAATCACGTATCGTCTTTTAAAAATCAGGTACGTCAAAAAACACGGATCGTGTTTTTTTTTGTGACGGATTCGCGATGCGCTCGCTCCCGAAAAATCACGGAAATAAAGTGAACACCAATTCTTTTTTTTTTGCCGGATCGTGATAAAACACGATTCCGTATGCAATGTGAACGTCCATTCGTCATCGCGTATCGTGTTTTATGACGGATCGGCAATGATGAATAAACCAACCTACCAAACACATCATTCAAAGACCACATCATCATCTGTCTAGCCTATTCCCAACTATGTTGGGGTTGGTTTCTGGTCTAGCCGGATGCAGGTGCATTTCAGTATTTGCAGTATCCATCAACAGACCGACCTCGCAAAGTGTATTCAGTCCATCATTTGCCTCGTTTTTATTTATTTAAACTACATGTAAAATAGTGGTACATAGGCGGACCTAATGCCACAAGGCATTCCAAAGCCACAAGGCACAAGGCATCTTTTGTTTTTCCCAAAGAACAATGGCAGGTCTCCATACTAAGAATTGTCTGAGATCAAATTGAAGCGTCCCGTAATGAAAAATATATTAAAAGATTTGGCGTTAGCTCCAGAATCTATAAATGAGACTATTTTCATTTGGGAAAGCCGGAAAAAAAAGATTTCGGTGTTTGAATTTTTAGGTTATGAATGAACGCCAAACAACAATTATCTATAGAACATCGCAGATTGAAATTAAATCATAAAGAAATGGATAAATGGTGGTGTGGTTAGTGACGATAACAGTATTTACGGATAAAATGAGAAAAACCCAAATAAATTCTAACCCGCGGTGAAGAGTAGTACTCAATTGTATGTTTAAGAAAGCTAGGCGCGTAATTTAAAAAAATGCACTTGCCCCGTAGACACTAAAACTGACGGTTAGAATACTTATAACATCTAATGTTAGGACAAATAAAAAACACATTTTGTTAAACATATTTATTTTATTGCTCATCCTCATCTCGTATTATTATCTCATCAAGAAAACCTGCTGGTGCTGAGATATGTTCTTGATGTCTGGCCCATCCTAGATACCACACTAAGGTCATAGTGTGTGCGCAGCAGCCTACAGTTCCGGGTTTACAACAAAAATCCAATTCACTGAGCACAATCGGAGCACAGTAAGATTAGCTTAAGGTCACGCAAAAGCAATATCGGAGTCCTAAGGGCACGTACTAGTCACACAGGCAGTATCAATCAGTCCACAAACAGTCCAGGTCGGGTAAAAATAAATAGAAGGCCAAATATAAACACAAAACACAACCGAGATGAAATACGTGGAAGGATTCTGTAACGTCTTGACTTGACTTGTCAAGACAGACAACCACAGACAACATGACGTATTGTCACACTGTCAAAGACAAAAGTAGTGCTGCACGTTTCGATTCCGTTTTCTTAACAATCGATACAACACTGAAACGATCCTGTGACAGTTTTAGCCATTATTAATTGGAATTAAAAGTAGAAGTATTTCTTCAAAGATATCAGTTGATTAAAGACGAAAGAATAGAGGATTTCAATAATTATGTTACAAACAAAACCAACTCTACATGGGTCGATCGATCGGTCGATATATTATATCGATCATTCGATTAATTATTGATACAGATAAATTGCACTCATACTATTTGTACTCACATCACTATTCTAATGGTAACATTTCGAATGTACCTAATTCGAAAATCATTTGATAAGCTTTTAAAAACATAAAATAACTCCGGCCTTAACGAGAAGGAGTGAATAACTGAAAAATCGTAGAAAATTAATTAAATTTGATTCATATTTATGAAATCTATGGACGCCAAAAAAAAGTCCAGACCAAATACTGCCATTGTTCTTTCTTGGGCTGGCTTCCAGTCTTACCGGATACAGCTGAATACCATTATTTTACATGGAGCGACTGCCTATCTGACCTCCACGTCCCGGTTAGTACAAGGTAATACGGTACCCCTTGTAGACTTTCGGGCCACTGACTACCTGTAACGATTGTCAAAGATCTACAATTGACAGCCGGGACCAACGACTTAACGTGCTTTACGAGGCACGAGGGAAACTCGGTATGTAATGATCGAACGCTTTTCGCTTACGAGCTTCTAAAGCAAAACAAATAAATAAATAAATAAAATAAAATCATTTATTTCAGATATCTAAAAGATCCATAATAGTGTTTCACACATTCATTAAAATTATAAAAATTAAATACATTAAAATTACATGAAAAATACTTTAAATCCACACAACACAAAAAACACACAAATCCATCTAACTCGAAACTAAAAACATCAATAAGATCAAAAGCCCGCTAATACCAAATAATGGAAGTACATTACAAAATGCTCTTCGACCATGTCAATATCAGCATCATCCATATAATATACTGCCACAATTACCACAGACAAGAGACGAGCAATAAATAAAATCGAACACTCTAATTACGAGAATCGAACCTTGAACCGATCGGTATGCTAGTCAAATGTCAGTCGCTGATACATTTGTGGTTTTGAACCATTCAAATGGGCTAAAGTTCGCGTGAATTTGGCGGAGAATTACGAGCGGTAATTGACACTGGGTAAGGTCTTGTTCGTACTTTGGCTCTAGTTTCAAAAACTTGTTCTAACTTGGGCCAAAATATTCGGCAGTGGTACCGGGTAGTTCAGAAGTTTCTCAGTAACAGCTCCGAGTCTTGTTTTTGTGCCCGGTTGATGGTATTAGGCTCACCGGCTGTTACATGAGACATACTCTGGTCTGGTGAAATGTAGAGGCACCATAATCTCTGTCTAAACCATTGGGGATTACAGGTTGCTGCAAGTTTTGCTTGAGTTACCCAATAAGGGCTATCGTTTTTGAGCTCACCAGATGGCGCCACTGTCGAGTAACTTCATAAAAAAAAAAAAAAAATTAATTACGTTTAACAACATAGTGTAAACTTAACGTACGTATTTACAATATCAAACATTTCAAAATCATTCTTCCTTCAAGTACTAACAAATTAGAACTTCCAATTTTCTACCTACAATTTTCAAGTCATAATTAATCAGGAATGGCTCAATATTGACCACACTCGTGAATATTAATAAAACTACGAGATAAAAACGCGCGCAACGCGGGAACACTCTATGAAATCTGACATTTCTGAAGACCTTACTCTACACGAACGCCTCTAGCGGCGAAATCATGCGCGATAGCCCCCATTGCACTAAAATACAAATATTATTATTTTCATCACTCATGTCATTTTGAGTGTCCGATATTTCAAATAATGACAGTGTTAGTGACCGTGTCTAATCAAAATCAAAATTAAAGCATTTATTTCAAGTAGGCCAATTACAGGCACTTTTGAATTGTCGAAACAAAGACAGCAATAAAAAATGAAGCTACAGTCACAAGACATAATAACTGTGAAAGTACTGTAGTTGCCCATTCCAAAACGTAGATCTCTATGGAGAAGAATGAGCAAAAAAATCCATGGACACTCTTTTAAATCATAATGTTTTTACAAAAATCTTGGATACATCATTCTTGTTGAGATGGTACATTATGTGAGAACGATGTAGCAAGACGTGCACGTTAAAAGTGTCCACAGTAGAAAAAAAAGAGACAACTAAAAAACAAAATAATTAGTTCAAATAAACCGTGGCAACTTAGAGATGACCAGTCACAACTGACAGCGCCAGTTCACGAACATGACGCATGGATCAGCCATCATTCAACTCAACCATTTTGAAGGGAACTAAATGACCCGAATGTCAGTTTAAAAACTTATAAAATACAATTGTTTTAAACACAAACCGTTCAGGAATTAATTGCAGCAACCTAAATTCAAGATGACACTATACATACAAGGTGGTAGGGTCTCCGATACTAAAACGGTTACCAAGTACTCAGTACCTACACTATTCTGAACATGGAAATTTTCATCGGTAAAAAAACAAAACACAGCTGTTCCAAACAAAAACTAACCGACGAAAAGTTTCTCTCTTTTATATTTTTCATATTTTTCTTTTTTATTTTATTTATTTTTTTTCTCTTGTTTTTATTTTTTTTTCTTATTTTTTTTTTATTTTTCTCTTTTTTTGTTCAGAATGATGTACTATATACGTGGGAACCATTTTAGCGTCGGTGTACCTTCCACTCTATATTTTCATCAATGAAACGGTTCCCGTGTTCTTTGGAGCCTGATCCCCTGAGAAATTACCTATGGAAAATCCCATTGAGCACACGACTTGCCTACCTCTGTAAATTGGAAGCAGTTACTCTGTCACATTGCAACAAATTAGGGATACCATCCTCCTTCTAACCTGAATTACGAAGACATACAAATCATGTAAGGAATCAGCAAATTGCTCAGACATTACAATCATTGCTTTGTGAAAATATCTCGTGAATAGCTGGGAAATACCAAATGATGGTAGAATTACCATGACTTGTAAAGGTTGTGTGAATGGTTTGGGTAGCGAGCAGTTCTATGTCATCATAATATGACACTTTTAATAACCAGATATAAATCCACTTACAACATACACTATCATAAATAAAATAAAATAAAACATTACACACACACACGCGCCCCAAACACAGCGAATTAGGTAATCGGCGTGTGGTAGGACTGCCACCTTATATGTCATTTGTATAACTATATCCTACTTTTTACCCCCAAAAATAATTATACTTAAACCCGTATCTATAAACAAGTCAAAGTGACAACTTGAGTAGCAGTCATTATTTTTAAGCTACGATTTTTATTCTGTAGTTTAGTAATTGCTTGAAGTTAGAACCGACAAAAGTTATAATTCTGAGCTTTTTTTGTTTTGACTGTACTTATTTCGTTTAAATTCTTGTCTCGTGTTATACTTAAAGTCTAGTAATTAATTTTACTTGACTATAAAGGGTGTAAATAAACACTTATTGTAACCAAAAGGAACTTGTTTTCCCTATCATTGCGTTTTTTTTTGTTCTGGACCATACCTGGAAACCCTCTAGTTACGGAGATATTGAAGGTCAAAGTTCCAACTTTTTCATTTTTTTTTTTTTATTATTCGTTTTTAACTTTAAGTTATAACTTTACTTTAAATTCTTCCATGACCCGTTTACTCTTCAATGCATTCAACAGCACAATATTTTAAGTGCGTTTTCATTGAGTTTTGCCGTAAAACGTGATTTTTTACCCAAAAAAAAGTTTCCCAACAATAATTTTTGCATAGGGTTATTTAGTTTGATGTACAGAAAGCGTGGTTGACGGCTTCGTGAAGGGTCTTTTTAACCGACTTCAAAAAAAGGAGGAGGTTCTCAATTCGGTTGTATTTTTTTTGTTTGTTACCTCATATCTTCGTCATGTAGGAACCAATTCGAAAAAATCTTCTTTTATCTGAACGGATATATGTACTTCCCGATTGGTTCCATAGAAATATTATCAAAATCGGTTCAGTAGTTTGGTTTTTAGGGTTCCCTACCTCAAAAGGAAAAAACGGAACCCTTATAAGATCACTTTGTTGTCCGTCCGTCCGCCCGTCTGTCAAGACCGTTTTTCTCAGGAACGCGTAGAGGTATCAAACTGAAATTTCTATATGATACTTAGTTCTACTGTCCCTGGAAGCTGTAGAAAAATCAACCTTCTAAGTCAACGCAATCAAAAGATACAGCCACTTAGGCCGCAAATTTCCGCAAATTTTCGAAACTCGCACGGGAATCAAAACCTACAGGGTACTTCCCGTGAACTTAGAATCTTGAAATTTTGTACGAAGTCACGTCTTATAGTACAGATATAGGAAAAATTACGAAAACCGTAAATTTTTAGTTTCGTCATATAAAAATAAAAAAAAGTTATATACCCACAGGTTTGTACGGAACCCTCGGTGCGCGTGTCCAACTCGCACTTGACCGGTTTTTTTAAATCAAAATAGCTGAAAAAAAATATGTCATTCAAGTAAAAAAAAATGCGAAATTGATACTTGACAAAGATTTGTGTGTGATACAATAGCTAAAAAGGGTAAAATAAAAAAATAAAAACACTGGAAAATAACTATACTTTCGGAAGTGGCAAAAAAGTCAATGAAACAAACAATAGTCACCGACTTCCGAAAGTAAAGTTATTTTCCGCTTTTTTTAGTGTTTTTTTGGAAATCGGTTATTTTTTTAAAACCTTGTAGATACGGGTGTGAGACCTACTCAAATGGCCTAGGCAAAGATACATTGTATTGTAGTGTCCAATGTGTAGCTCTCTACTCTAACTGTGATCACACTTTTTATGTGCGCTGGGTGGAATACCTCTTAATCGAATAGTTGGTCGAAAGGGACTTAATAAAACATTATTTCTATAAAAATAATGAACTACATAACTAGTTTTGTCGTGGGGAAGGATCTTGCAATAGCGTTCCCGATGGCACAACTGATTGTGCCGTCCATTTGGTCCGTGGAGAAGCAGTCTTTTTATTTTATGGTCGTACAGTTCATTCAAAGGTTGTCTGGAAAATATCGCAATCAGCGGCAAGACCGCCATTGTAACCATAGAAATTAGCAATATAGTAGAACAGTTATGTTTTAATTTTGGTGTACAGACGCCAGCACATCAAGCTACCCAAAACTGTCAAATCCCAATCAACCGTGAAGCTAATTCTTTAACGATAAAGTTGAAAATCTATTAAAGAAAGGAGATGTTCCATTCTGGGCTAGGTCTATGTACACCATATCAATAAATAGGGAAAAAATAGGGGAGTTTCACAAAAATACTATAAAAATAATTTGAAGACGGGTTTAGCTGTTAAAAAATGATAATTAGGAAAGTTTTTTAATAAGTTAACCCTGTTTATAAGGCAGCCATGACAGTTGTGTTTGACATGACTTTTGACGACTTTGACGTTTCTATGCACCCGAGCGACCGAGTCTTTCTTTGCTTTGAGCTTTGAACAAATAACGCCCACGCCTGCGTTTCGTTTCTTGACATTGAAATATAGGATAGGTGATATACTCGTAAGAAGTGCTGCCGGAATCGAGTAAAATATCCTGTAGGTACTATTATTTTTATCGAAACCCAAGATTTTCGAAATCAAAAATTGTTTTCTTCAATCTATAAGTAGCTAGTTTATAACACGTTACGTAAACGTCAATCAAATGTCATTGTCAAAAATACCACTGTCAGATCCACCATGTTAGATTTTTGTCGAGTGTTTGTTATCCTTGACAAAGTTAATTTAAAAACACAATCAAACGAAGTGAAATTAAAGAAAATTAACAATTAAAAACGGTTTATGTATTAAAAAGCTATTTTTACATATGGTGTACATAGACCTAGCCCAGGCTCCATACATTTCTGAAACATCTCCTTTGACAGATTATTGTAGCTTGATATGTCTGAACAATAATGTATGTTCTACTGCCTCGATGGTCTTGCAGTTGCAAGCGCGACTGCTGAGCAAGAGGTCCTAGGTCCAATTTCCATTTATTTGGTTTTTCCGTTAAGAATTTCTCAGTAGCAGACATAAACATAACTGGCGAAATGTGGGCTTACTATTTGTTACACCTCTAGCTTACCGTTCGGGGATTACAGGCGTGATGTTTATGTATGTTGAACATCGTTGTATAAAAAAGAAAAGCTTTGAAAGCGATTGTGACTTGCCCTCAGGTTTCTTTCTGTTCTGATTTGGGCAATTCTTGGCAATAATGGTATATACAAGGTGTAGTATTGCATCCTCGTCAAAATTCAGGAGGTTGTCATAGAAGAAGTAAATAATCGGTTACGGTACCTGATCAATAATGATAAATGCTGCTTTTTTTAGTTGTTTTAATTTGACACTATTTCAGAATGAAGCCCTTTTCAAAAGAGGAGAATCATCCGTTTATCGAATAAACGTCTGCGTTTGTTTGTGTGTGTGAAAGCGCGGTTATAGGGCTAGTATTAGACGGGCCGCGTTTTAATACGGGTGGTGTACACTTACCGGTTTCCGATATACAGAAAAAAATATAAAAAATGACCTACCCATTTTATTATTGATTCGGGTCGAGAATCATTAGCATAGTTACCACCTTGAATTTGACGAGGATGCAAAGCAACACCTTGTATAACTATGACGTCGACAACAACACCAAGCCATGTTCCGCTAGACCATGAAAGATTGTATAAAACTTGCCAGGAATTGGGCCATTTAAAACAGAAACGAGCTATTTATAAAAAAAAAATACCAACATTGTGTAGAAATTGCCATTTTAATAGCTCATGTTAGAGCACTGTAACACCCTCTATGGAATATCCGAATCAATTAAAATCCCTAATACCTACTTATAGTTCATTAAAGTTAACCAACGCCTTAGAATATGGCCGTAACCCTCAGTAAAACCAACCAGAGCATAAAAAACTCATCTCAAAATAACCAAGTAACCCAGATGAACCCATTAATAAAAACACAAATAAAAAACGCATTTAAATGACACAACCACCATTAACATTAGCAATCTAAGTCCGCATCTATCCAAAAGCGAAAGTCACGTCGCGTCGTAATCGGTGCATCCACGCGCAATAAATCTTTACTTATTGTTTTTAATGTAACATTTTGTTAAGTAATGTTACTTTAATGATCGTTTTAAGTTACTAATTGTTCTGTAACGCTTTGAGATGTAAAAAACTGTATTCTCATGTATTATGATGTTACTGAAATTGTGTTGGTTAATGGTTAACATAGTCGTAACAATTCAAGACTTTTAAGCCAACATTTGGACACCGCTTCTAGCCGTATCAGATGCGACTAAACAGTGATAGCCGAGTGATGTGACCGTCGGACTGCCAAGTCAGAGGCCTCGAGTTCGAACCCAAGACACGCACCTCTGATTTTTAACCGACTTCAAAAAAAGGAGGAGGTTCTCAATTCGGTTGTATTTTTTTTGTGTTTCTTACCTCATATCTTCGTCATTTATGAACCGATTTGAAAAACTCTTCTTTTATCTGAATGGATCTACTTTCCGATTGGTCCCATAGAAATTTCATCAAAATCGGTTCAGCAGTTTGGTTTTGAAATCAAAATAGCTGGAAAAAATATGTCATCCAAATAAAAGAAATTGCGAAATTGATGATTGACAAGGATTGTGTGTGATACGATATCTAAAAAGGGTAAAATAAAAACTTTTTTGCAAAAAAAAACCGACTTCCAAAAAAAAACACAAAAAAAGTGGAAAATAACTTTACTTTCGGAAGTTGGTGGCAAAAAAGTCAATGAAACAGACAATAGTCACCGACTTCCGAAAGTAAAGTTATTTTCCACTTTTTTAGTGTTTTTTTTTTGGAAGTCGGTTTTTTTTTTGGAAAAAAGTGTTTCGGACTTATGTCCGTATTGTATTATTATCACTTGTTTCGGTGAAGGAAAACATCGCCGCATCGTGAGGAAACCAGCATGCATGAGAGATATTTCTCGTCGGCATGTGAAGCCAATTCAGAGGCCCATGGGCTGCATAAAAAACTGTAACACCAGGTAAGGCACTAATCACACGATAAAGAAAGAAAAATGTTTTTCTAAGCAATATATTACCATCTAATCAAGGAAAATAGAGTAGCTCTCCCAGGGAAATATTGTTCGTATAAATAGAAAATACCTACCACCACGTATTAATACATTGTAGGTATACACGGTGGTAGGACCATCGACGCACGAACAATTACCACTTATTTAGAATAATTCCGAACCCCCTCATATATATACTCTTCTGTTTCCTACAAAAGTGCAATACCTACACGGCCAAAATGTATGGAACAGCAGTTTCTTTTTGACCGATGAAAATTTATGTGTGGGGGCCGGGGGTTCAGAATGATGTCGTCTCGTAGTCGTTTCAGTCTACGAAAGGTACCAAAAAACAGCAACAAACAGCCAAAAAACTAAAGTTGAAAAACACCAACGCGTTTCGGAAGATATTTTTGAAAGCCACTAAAAAATACATGCTTCGATTTGAATTTGGATTGTATGTATGGGTAAAAATATTACTTTCAAACATTACCCACTATTCAAGCCCCCACATTGAATTCTTTAACACCTCATCATTATGACCAATATTTCTCATATTCTTACATTCTAGATCGCTACAAGATTAATGTCAAAAATCATCATCATCTGTCTAGCCTTTTAACAACTATCTTGGGGCCGGCTTCCAGTCTAACCGGATGCATCTGAATACCAGTATTTTACATGGAGCGACTGCCTATCTGATCTCCACAACCCAGTTCATACTGGGTAATACGATACCTCTTGGTAAGACTGGTTGTCAGACTTTCGGGCCATTGACTACCTGTAACGACAGTCAAAGATCTACAAATGACAGGCGGGACCAACGGCTTAACGTACTTTCCGAGGCACGGAGGAAACCTCGGTATGTAATGGGTGGTAGCCCATCCACGGACCAACCCAGGCAAGCGCGGTTTAACCTGATGATCGACCCGAGCGGCTGTTATTATTTAGCCACGAGCTCGAGATTAATGTCAAAATTAAACCTTAAGAATAGCTATTCTTAAGGTTTCATTTTTGTTCAACACTAATTTGTGAGACAAGCGGGCTAATGACGGCCTGAGAAATAGCCTAGCCTTATAACCCGGGCCATATAGCCTAGCTAAATAGCCTCAGGTGAACACTGAACATCAGTTTAGGATGAGTAATTGACAGCCCAATGAGTAAAAGGTCGTGTTATAGACGAGGAGATGGTGGCTAGTTGGTGAATTTTATGTGAGAAAATAATTTTATTGGCACCATCTAAAGAACCTTAGTTCTTTAGTTTCGATTTAAGACAAAAGCATGAGTTATATATTATAGGCTGTTTCCGTTTAGTACATATACACTCATACTTATGTCTATCTATCTTTAATGTCTTATTTTTTTGCAAAAAAAAACCGACTTCCAAAAAAAACACTAAAAAATTTTTTTGCAAAAAAAAACCGACTTCCAAAGAAAACACTAAAAAAGTGGAAAATAACTTTACTTCCGGAAGTCGGTGACTATTGTTTGTTTCATTGACTTTTTTGCCACCGACTTCCGGAAGTAAAGTTATTTTCCACTTTTTTAGTGTTTTCTTTGGAAGTCGGTTTTTTTTTGCAAAAAAGTTTTTATTTTACCCTTTTTAGTTATCGCATCACACACAAATCCTTGTCAAGTATCAATTTCGCAATTTCTTTTACTTGGATGACATATTGTTTCCAGCTATTTTGATTTCAAAACCAAACTACTGAACCGATTTCGATGAAATTTCTATGGGACCAATCGGAAAGTAGATCCATTCAGATAAAAGAAGAATTTTTCAAATCGGTTCATAAATGACGAAGATATGAGGTAACAAACACAAAAATTTCCAGCTATTTTCATTTCAAAACCAAACTGCTGAACCGATTTTGATGAAATTTCTATGGGACCAATCGGGAAGTAGATCCATTCAGATAAAAGAAGAATTTTTTAAATCGGTTCATAAATGACGGAGATATGAGGTAACAAACACAAAAAAAAAAAAAAAACAAAAAAAAAAAAACATACAACCGAATTGAGAACCTCCTCCTTTTTTATTAGAAGTCGGTTAAAAAGTGGAAAATAACTTTACTTTCGGAAGTCGGTGACTATTGTTTGTTTCATTGACTTTTTTGCCACCGACTTCCGAAAGTAAAGTTATTTTCCACTTTTTATTTAGTGTTTTTTTTGGAAGTCGGTTTTTTTTTGCAAAAAAGTTTTTATTTTACCCTTTTTAGTTATCGTATCACACACAAATCCTTGTCAAGTATCAATTTCGCAATTTCTTTTACTTAGATGACATTTTTTCCAGTTATTTTGATTTCAAAACCAAACTGCTGAACCGATTTTGATGAAATTTCTATGGGACCAATCGAGAAGTAGATACATTCAGATAAAAGAAGAATTTTTCAAATCGGTTCAGAAATGACGGAGATATGAGGTAACAAACACAAAAAAAAAAAAAAAAAACATACAACCGAATTGAGAACCTCCTCCTTTTTTTGAAGTCGGTTAAAAAATAAAACACCCACTTTTTTTCGAACTAGGTAACTTTTGTTGGGTGTTTTTTTGGGGTATTTAGGTATTTTAAGATACCTACTAAATTGCCTCACACAATTCTGAAAATAGTAGGTGGATAATTTATTAAAGTTCTAGCGTCTTTCGTGGCAAAAAAATGGGACAATACAGATCCGCACACACAAATACAACTGGTTTGGTCTGGAATCGATCTCCACAAATGCCATTGCTATGCTATACGATGGAAAAACATTATTTCATATTTAGAATAGGGAACAGAGTCAGCTGAATTAACTGAGAGAAAAAACTAGTTATTGCTCCAGACACAATTACATAACACAACAGAACATCATGCCTTTAACCCCCGAAGGGTAAGGCAGAAGTGTTCCTTATAGTTCACCTACATTTAGACAGTTTTGTTATTTGCTAGAAATCCTATTTTAATATTAAGCACGGGTTTCATCAAAGTAATTTAGAGCACGACGATCTCCATAGTAACAACGAGACAACGACATAATAAATGAATGGGTCTAAATTTTGCATGCCCATGTGACGGCAGAGCATGGAGAACATTACCAAAACATGAATCATCTTCTTCTATACCCATGTTGGCAAAAAAATAAATGATTTGATTTGATTTGAAATTGTCTATCGTTAGCTCTCAGTCTACAAAGGTCGTCGGTTCGATTCTGAGTGTTGCATTCTTGGGCAAGGTCAGTGATGCGAACGATAAGTTCCTTTCTCACGTTAATAATATCTTCATTGAACTACGCGTGGTGTTAGTTCAATGAAGATAAGCAGTTGGGTTGATGGGGTGTGGATTGTAATTAGTTTTAACATTTTATTATTATTCACTTACTTATTGATTCACTAAGCCGTTGGTCCCGGCTGTCATTTGCAGATCTTTGACAGTCGTTACAGGTAGTCAGTGGCCCGAAAGTCCGACAACAAGTCTTACCAAGGGGTACCGTATTACCCAGTATTAACTGAGTTAAGGAGGTCTGATAGGCAGTCGCTTCATGTAAAATACTGGTATTCAGCTGCATCCGGTGAGACTGGAAGCCGACCCCAACATAGGTGGGAAAAGGCTGGGCAGATGATGATGACTCTTTTCCATTCACTAACTGTGCCACGTGGTCTTGATGCGACATTTCTCGTTTTTAAGGGGTAAGGGTTAGGCAGAGGTTTAGGTACACACCTCTGTCTAACTTTCGGAGATTACATTTTAGTATTATATTAAGTAATACTAATACTATTTTATAGTGATCCAGCTTGTCAGCAACCGTTCACAATTCCATTCGAAAATCCTGCTGAAATTCCCAATAACACATTGACTACGAATTCAATAAAATAAACATGTTTTTTCTTGGGAATAGCAAACCATGTTTTTTAGAAAACGATGTTATGTGATCTAAATAAATGTGTATGAATAGAGGAGAAGAGGAAGACTAAGAAAAGATGGATGGATCGAGGAATGTATTATGAAATAATCTCTACATGGTATAAAACAAAGATAATAATAAGATATATACGTTATGTATGATACATGCATATTATAGTAGAGAAAAGCCGATCTACTTTGCACCCGTGCAAAGCCGGGGCGGGTTGCTAGTCACTACATAGTATAAAACAAAGTCGCTTCCCACTGTCTGTCTATCCCTATGTACGCTTAGATTTCCGCAACGGATTTTGATGCGGTTTTTTTTAATACATAGAGTGATTCAAGAGGAAGGTTTAGGCATGCAATTTGTCAAGGTTTTGTGTAAATTGGTTGAAATATGACGATAATTGTTGGAAGTGTCGGAAAAAGTCAAGCCTCCTAATATGCTCTACTACCCGTGCGAAGCCGGGGTGGGTCGCTAGTAAAGAATAAATGAAAGCGTGACCGTCCGGTTGAAACTTGAAAAGCGGATAAAGGAAGAAAAAATACCAACTTGTTCCGACCGACCCCAAGGAACGTGGGACAGACAACATGGGGAATGATGGTGTTGATTATTTGACTATGATTAGTGAAGACAGAGCCGAGCTGATAATGTCACAGTTTTGTATCAATCGCGGTAATAAGACGACGATACAATATAATATAATTATTATTGTAGTGCACTGTAGATGACAAATTGTTATTTAATTTGATATTATGTCATGACAAAGTGATGTTGATGACTTATACCGTAGGAAGGCAGTCGAAAGACCATTCGTTTTAATATTGAAATAGTTTATTTTATTTCATGTACTCTGTTCTCTCAATTTGGTTAGTCTTTGGTTATAAAATGTGCTGTAGAATATCCTGATTTATAAAACCAAATCAATAAATAAATATAATATACATGGTTAAATTTAAGTCGTTTTAATCCTCTCAAGGGATCATTGTACTCATTATAACGAACAACTTTTACTACGGGACTAACCCTGAAATCGCGTAAAAAAAAAATCAGCTGTTCAGTACATTTGACGAGTTAGGCGAACATAAATGACCGCTTCAGAGGAATTAAAACGACTTAACTTTAACCATGTATATAATATACTAGCTGTTGTCCGCGACTTCGTTCGCGTGGAAACTTTGAAGTGTATGTGTGAGAAAATAAAATAGCCTATGTCCTTCCCTACGATATAATCTATGTCCTTGCCAAATTTCATTGCAATTTGATCAGCCATTTAGTCGTGAACAGGTTACAAACAAACAGAGTTACTTTCGAATTTATAATATTAAGTATGGATAAGGATAACCGATAAATAGGATGTATAAAACATGGCGTTGATGGGTGTACCAAGTAATCTAGTAATCTCTATAGCAGTGTGATAGCCTAGTGGTGTGACCGTTGGACTGCCAAGCCATAGTTCTCGAATTCGAACCCCAGACAACTCACCTCTGATTTTTCTGAATCATGTCCGGATTGTATCACTTGCTTCGGTGAAGGAAAACATCGTGAAGAAACCAGCACACCTGAGAGATATCTCGACGGCATGTAGAGCCAAGTCAGAGGCCCATGGGTGGCATAAAAACTCTGATACCAGGTTAGGCACTAACCACACGATAAAGAAAGAATATCTCTATTGTTGGCGTGATGTTATGTTATGTTACAAAACAAGGTTTTTGACTTCCAGAAACTAAGGTATAAAGTGACACATTTCTCGACTCTAATTCATAAGAGGTGCAACATACAAAATTAGATACTTTACAGGTCACGCAAATTCTCATTACATTTCAAGAATATACCGACTGCCCCGTTGATCTTGTGGTAACAAGCGCGACGGCTGAGGGTGGCGTCCTGGGTTTGATTCCTAGGTCGGTCAAAAATTTCTAAGAAGTAGCCCGGAGTTTGGAAGTTGGTGGTATGATACCCCCGTGCCTCGGAAAGCACGTTAAGCTGTTGGTCCTGCGCCTGATCTCTCTCCGGTCGTGACGGATTGCCATCCAATTGCACTATGAGAGTAAAGGAACAGAGAGTGCACCTGTGTCTGCGCACACACTTGTGCACTATAATATCTACAGCGCCGATGGCTAATCGCGGCTAAGATTGGCTGCCCGTGACCAAAAATGGTCAGGAGGAATATACACCGCCTGAAATGAACTATTTCACTAGTATTTCTAGTGGTAGCAATCGCGACTGCTGCTCAGGAGGTCCTGGGTTCAATTCCCGGGTCGGACACGTTGTCACTGTGTTTTTCCATCGGGATTTTCTCAGTAGCAGCCACGGAGTCTGGATTCATGCCCGGTTGAACGCAATAGGCTCGCCCCCTATTACATGGGACGTAAATATAACTGGCGATATGTGGGTGTACTATAAGGAACACCTCTGCCCAACCCTTCGAAGATTACAGGCGTGATGTTATGTTTTAGTACTGAGATTGAATAGGTAATCATGCCTCTTCTTGTGTCATTCTCTCATAGATCCGTTCTGTACCATTTGCCCACTGACCGTAAGTCCTCGACCTCGCATCTTTGGCAAAAACATCTTATTATTTGATATACTCTATTGAGGTTACGACTACATACTATACCTACGTTATAAATTATATACATGCTTGACTCACTCTGGCATAATAACGACCACGCGGGTCTTACACAAGGTTAAGCTGCACTTGCTTTTGTGAGTGGATGGGTGACCGCATTGTACAATTTATACATACCGATATTCAAACTTGAACAAGAAGGGGGGAGCATGGGGTGCACTATACAGGGTGGGGATTTAGTCACCTGTGTCCTTCAACGAAGTTAGTCTACCCGTCGTATTAAAAAACTTTCCCAAAGAAACTCATATTGGATTCAGGAAAAGAATGAAGCTTTTCATACATCCATCGAAACAGTCTTTCTAATGTAGTACAGGAATTTGTCAAATTGAAAATCTGGCTAAAAGCGGTGAGATGGTATACACAAGGTGTAGTTTTGCATCCTCGTCAAAATTCAGGAGGTTGTTACTGACTTGTGCCACGTGGTTTGATGACGCCGTTTCTCGTTTTGCTGGTCTCCTAGAGGCTGTAGGTAGCGCGATAGCCAATAGTATACAAGGTGTAGTTTTGCAACCTCGTCAAAATTCTGGAGGATATAGAAGAAGTAAATAATCAATATAAATTACGGTACCTGGTCAATAATAATAAACGCTGCTTTTTTTAGTTGTTTTAATTTGACACTATTTCAGAATGAAGCCCTTCTCAAAAGAGGAGAATCACCCGTTTATTGAATAAACGTCTGCGTTTGTTTGTGAGTGTGAAAGCGCGGTTATAAGGCTAGTGTTAGACGGGCCGCGTTTTAATACGGGTGGTGTACACTTATCGATTTTCGATATTAAGAAAAAAATTTAAAAAATTACCTACCCATTTTATTATTGATTCGGATCGAGAATTATTAGCATAGTTACCTCCTTGAATATGACGAGGATGCAAAGCAACACCTTGTATAAGATATGTTCGACGAATTTAGCAAATACAGAAAATATTGTGCGTATTGTGACTACCTCGTTGGTCGAGTGATTGAAAGCGCGACTGTTGAGCATGAGGTTCTGGGTTTTATTGGCAAAGCAAAGTATTATTGGGCCTTTCTGTCCCTGTATTGGTAATAATGGCGGACCAAGACGTGAGGCTGTTTAAAATGTCAATTTTACTACTGACACCCCTACGTATTCAGCAGAAACAAATTAAACCCCAGCCGATTGACTATCAAAAAACCAAATTGTTGCAAAAGCAAAAGTTGGCGAAAACCAAATTGGCATTTTTTTTCCGTTTTTATCTTTGAAGAAGGAAGTGAAGAGAGGCAAGGGAAAGAACCCCCTCTTCAGCTCTTGCATCCCCTGGCATTCAATCATCTGCCTGGGCTTTTCCCAACTAGGTTAAGGTCGGCTTCCAGTCTAACCGGATGCAGCTGAATACCAGTACTTTACATGGAGCGATTGCCTATCTGACCTCCACAACCCAGGTAGTACTGGTCAATACGATATCTTTGGTCTTCTTCTTTATCGTGTAGTTCAATTCACTTTTGAATTGTCAAAAACAAGGTATAAGTATAATAACTGTAAAAGGACTCTAGATCGTAACGTAGATCTCTTTGGAGAAGAATGGGCAAGAAACTCCAAGGAGCAAACAACCTTCCTTTTTTCTATGAATCGCGGGCACCTTTCTACCAGACCGCCTAAGATATATAGTCGTGAATATAGCTAGCAACTACATCCGAATGGTTGTGTAACCCGCCCGTCTAAACATTGTACTATTGTCTTTAGTTTCCCTAGTAAATTCGTTTAGAGTAGAATTAAACTTCGGACTTGAGACGATTTTACTTAGATACAGTTTTACTAACGTCTTTGTTCTTTGTAAATTATAAATTACTAAGAGAGTTCGATAATTCACCCACGGAATCGTACTACCGCGATCAAAAGTAGCCTATGTGCTATTCCAAACTATAATCTGTCTCTGTGCCAAATTTCATCAAGATCCGTTCAGCCGTTCTGGCGTGATTGAGTAACCAACATCTATCCATCCAAACTTTCGCATTTATGATATTAGTATAGATTTTTATTTTGCAAATAGGTTTCTACAAAAACTTTTACACGTATTTTTTTTAAACACCTGGGGCCGGTGTTTTATACCTGACTAGTCTGAGAAAAAAACAGCCGAAACAAACTCAGACGTCTCTTTTAAAGTCCAGACATAATCTTGGTCAACTCACATGAGGGCTATGCAGATTAGTGTCTGAGATGGTTTTTTGAGGTAAAAATCACAGAGTGTTGACCTTTCCAGTCAGTACGAGTTCCATCCGATCATCCAACTCGACCAATATTTTCAGAAAACGCTTACGGCAGTACTTGATTAACGCACAACGAAAATTGGACATGGTCAATATAAATGTTTCGCTTATCTAATATAGTGCCAATTTCAGTGGAATGTGGTGTATGGTTTAGTGTAGTACGTACAATGTAAATATATTTTAGGATATACATAGCTATAACATTAGGGTGGCACATTCTCTGTGCCAGTTGTATTTCGTGCAGCCTCTCGTGTCCATGGCCCGGGGGTTGGGTTGCGGCTATTCTTTATTTAAAAATGTGCAACTTAAGCCACCGTCGCCGGTAACTCGTGCGTCACACTCGGCTGCGTGCGGCGCTGTGTGATGCTACGGACTAGCGATGGTGTGTTTAAAAATGGTTGTCACTAGTATTTAAATAGTCTTGCAGTTGTTATTCCGCAGTTACCATCATTTTATTTTTATTTGTTATTATCATATCTTTCACAGTATTTATTTATTGAAACCTATTGACATCCGCACACTCACCATATAGGTTCAGTTGAAAACCAGCGTCGGGCACTAGTTATCCGGCATTTTGCTGAACTGGGCCTATTTGGCGCAGCCGTGAGGCACACAATATTTCTTGGTTAGTTTAAAATTTTATTTTATATTTGCTTTTTTATATTTTGTATTGTGTACTTGTGGCGTGTGCCAATAAACGTTTTTTCTTTCTTTCTTTCTTACAAGCATTTATCAGTAAAACTTTCCCTCATAATCTTCTGATCTATCTTTTCATGGAGCTATGCTCACACTTTTTTTCCTCGTCCCGGGGGGACTGAGGTGTACAAAACTCCCCCCGTTACGTCTAAGAGAAGCGCGCGTGGTATACTACGCGCCGCCGTCTCGGGTCCAGTGTGATGGGGGCGACGGATGTAGCTATGGCCACACTGAGGCAACCCTTCGCGGGATGCGGTACGAAATTCACTCTGACCGATTGTGTTAACTAACTTGTGTCGAACTAGCGCGAATAGTCAGGTGGCTGCCTAATCGATATGGACTGAGATCCCATGAACGCCAGACTTACGATAATTTATAAAAGCTGAAACTTTTTCTGTAGAGGCACCGAAGCACAGAAGGCGTCTGGCGGTGGGTTTCCACCACACAAAGTGTCTGGCAGTGGAGGAAGTGAATCATAACATAGCCCTTATGTAATATAAAAACTCACGCTTTATAGAATGACGTAACTTAGCAGCTATTTAGCACACCTTTGTTAGGTACCTGACATCTGCCAAAGTCACCACGACCGAATTATCATAATATCCAAAGACATTCAAAAATTTACGAGCGATAGACGAGACAAGACGAAGAAAATCGTAATCCAATACTGGTTACTTTTTTAGTAACAAATCGTTCTGTCTAGTGTCATACGCCCGCTTGTCAGGTGGCATTCGTATGTCTAAATCGAAAATGTTCGGGATCAAAATTTTAGTATGAAAATATCCGCAATATCGCTCTATATGTGTTTTAAATCTGTTTCATAATATCCATTGTTCTTACCTATAGTATGGTACTTCAACAAGTTTCAGCATTATAAAATGACGTAGGCCTGGCTGTTACGAGATCCCTCTCTAATAAAACAATTGACGTGCGCAGTCGTTTCTCGCATCCCGTATGAGATTCGCCTCAATGTTGCCGGAGCTTTGAGGCTCATGGGCGGCATAAAAACTTTGACACCGAAATTTCAAAATGAAAATGCTTTGAAAATGCCAAAGCCATTAAGTCCGCCTCTGTACAGTTTGTACTTGTGCATAAAGTTTTAATAAATAAATAAAGAGGAATAGCAGGGCAAATAGCATTTTTAAAAGAAATTCCTAAGAAAAAAACTGCTAACTATTTACGATGTTACATTGCTGTATTTGTCTCGGCATAAGCACACGTGACACTTTTAGCTACGTCTGAATTTTGCCTTAGCACACAGAAGCACACATGACACTTTTAGCTATCGTGTCGATCGCAAATCGTAATGCAATGTCAGGTATGTCACGCTCATCTAGGCCGTGACCTACGAGGCAGCTAGGTGTAGCAATTATAATATAGGCAAGTTTGTAGTCAGACACATTCTTATGTGTAGTAGCTGTGTGAAAAACGGTGGGAAGGAACTGAAAACTGGTATAACCTGAATATAATGGTAGGGAAGGAGCTCGCGGCTAATAATATCAGCCGCAAATGTCGATCTTCAAGGTTAAGCAGCGCCTGCCTAGCTGGTTTCGTGGATGGGTGACAAACCATTACATACTAAATAGCCTCCGTCCCTCGGAAAGCACGTTAAGCCCGGTCCCAGCTGTCATTTGTAGACCTTTGACAGTCGTTACAGGTAGTCAGTGGTCCCTAAGTCTGACAATCAGTCTTACCAAGGGGCATCGGTATCGTATTATTATGTAAAGTACTGGTATTCAGCTGCATCCGGTTAACCTGGAAGCCGACCCCAACATAGTTGGGATAAGGCTAGGCAGATGATGAGTCGTTTGTCGGATCGTTCTTAATTTATCTAAATAATATAATAAAAATCAAGTGGCACTATGTTTGTACACGCAAATCTCCAAAACACCCAACCGATTTCAATGAAAATATTGGAATGTGTTTGGTTGGTTTTAACTTGAAAGATAGGAAAGTTTTGGACCTGATACGTGACGCCACCGTGAGAAGCAGAAGCGAGGTAAATATAAAAAAAAATGACAAAATCACTTCCGCAATTACTCCTGGAAATTTCCTATTGCAAAGCTCAAAGCAATTATTGTTTACAATAAAAAGTCGCCAAAAATGTATGACACCATGCAAATTGATCACTATAGGCTACATACAGCTATTAAAAATTATGCACGGTTCGATCATTAAACTTTTAACATACATTTCTATGTCATTGTGACACGGAGAAGATTTTAAGAGGCAGGGTAGACAAGTCGGGTTATTATCTACTATATAAAAATAAGTCGGGTTTTCCTTCCTGACGCTATAACTCCAGAACGGACAAACCGATTTCCACGGTTTTGCATTCGTTGGAAAGGTCTCAGGCTCCGTGAGGTTTATAGCAAAGAAAATTCAGGAAAAATTTCAATAGAAAAGCGGAAAATCTTTTTTTACATACAGCGCCATCTCTGATACATAGCATGTACTACAAACCAATATTTTAAGTAGATGGCGCCGGTGCGTGATACATTGTTTGACAGCTACTCATTGTTCTCTGCTCAGTTAATTTCATGTGACAAACCGGTATTGTGTTCACTGTGAAATTGTGAAAAAAAATTTTTTATTAAATTTCAACAGCAGGCATTTATTTTGTCTTTAAGGTGGTAAGTTGAACTGTGTAAATTATGTGGATCGTGCATTTGAGGTTAAATTCACCACTCTGTCCATAGTCCAAAATGCCTAGAGGACGACGTGCGAACATCGGCCGCCGCACAAGACATGCAAGCCAGTAACAAAACAGCACTTTTATATTTCCCATACAAACGTATTCTAAATAAAATGGAGAGTCAATTTGTAATTTATTACCGCTGCATAAAGTTCAAATTCGCGTGCGCGTTGGAGGATCTAATGTCGCGTTCCGAAACTCAACAAAAGTGAATCGCGAACGCGACAAAATTGAGGATAGGATATGTAGATAGGTACTAGGAGGGTAGGATAGGTAGGTAGGTACTAGGAGAGTAGGATAGGTAGGTAGGTACTACGAGAGTAGAATAGGTAGGTAGGTACTAGGAGATTAGGATAGGTAGGCAGGTACTAGGAGAATAGGATATGTAGATAGGTTCTAGGAGGGTAGGATAGGTAGGCAGGTAATAGGAGAATAGGATATGTAGGTAGGTACTAGGAGAATAGGATATGTAGATAGGTACTAGGAGGGTAGGATAGGTAGGTAGTAGGGTAGGTAGGTACTAGGAGAGTAGGGTAGGTAGGTACTAGGAGAGTAGGATAGGTAGGCAGATACTAGGAGAATAGGATATGTAGATAGGTACTAGGAGGGTAGGATAGGTAGGTAGGTACTAGGAGGGTAGGATAGGTAGGTAGGTACTAGGAGAATAGGATATGTAGATAGGTACTAGGAGGGTAGGATAGGTAGGTAGTAGGGTAGGTAGGTACTAGGAGAGTAGGGTAGGTAGGTACTAGGAGAGTAGGATAGGTAGGCAGATACTAGGAGAATAGGATATGTAGGTAGGTACTAGGAGGGTAGGATATGTAGGTAGGTACTAGGAGGGTAGGATAGGTAGGTACTAGGAGGGTAGGATAGGTAGGTAGATACTAGGAGAATAGGATATGTAGATAGGTACTAGGAGGGTAGAATAGGTAGGCAGGTAATAGGAGAATAGGATATGTAGGTAGGTACTAGGAGGGTAGGATAGGTAGGCAGGTAATAGGAGGGTAGGATAGGTAGGTAGGTACTAGGAGAGTAGGATAAGTAGGTAGGTACTACGAGAGTAGGATAGGTAGGTAGGTACTAGGAGAGTAGGATAGGTAGGCAGGTACTAGGAAGTAGGTAGATAGGGTAGGTAGGGTGGGTAGAGTAGGTAGGGTAGGTGGGGTAGACAGGGTAGGTAGGGTGGGTAGAGTAGGTAGGGTAGGTGGGGCAGGCAGGGTAGGCGGGGTAGGATTCATTGACTGTTAGGCGGTACGAAGTTCGCCGGGACAGCTAGTTGTCTATGAATGCAACATAAACATACTTCTTTATCCCATGAGGGTAGGCAAAAACTATAGAACGCTATTTGCTACGATCCTTACATGCGCCTTTTTAACCAACTTGAAAAAAAGGTGGAGGTTTTCAATTCGCTTGTTTTTTTTTTGTTTGTTACCTCATAACTAATTTATAAACCAATTTAAAAAAAAAATGTGAAACTACTTTCCGATTGGTCCCATAGAAATTTCATCAAAATCGGTTCTGTAGTTTGGAATTTAAATCAAAAAAGGTTGAAAAAATATGTCATCCAAGTAAACGAAATTACAAACGTTTGTTACAATGAAACATGAATAAATAGATACTTGACAAGCATATATTCACATAAATACAAATTTAAATAAAAATAAAATCAAATACATATAAATCGTGAGATACCACAACTTAAAAGGGTAAAATAAAAACTTTTTACAAAAAAAATAATCGTCACCCAAAAAAAAACACAAAAAAAATACTTTTTAATTTCGGAAGTCGGTGGCCAAAAAGTGAAACAAGCAAAAGTCACCGATTTCCGAAAGCAAAGATATTTGCCACTCTTTTGTTTTTTTTTTTTGGAAGTCGATTTTTTTTGCTTCGTCTTCTTGTCATACACGCACGCCGGTTACTACTGCTACGCACCTGACCTCTCTCAGACTCTTGTCAACTTATTAAACATTTACCACCAACTTATTATTTTTGAGTTTATTTTTCGTTTGTTATTTTTCATGTGCAGCGCATAGACTCCACAATGTCGCAGGTACCCCGTTCTTGGTTGGAGCAGCTAGATAAGGCACCAAATGAACGAGTGGGAGTGAGACAGCAGAAAGGTAAGGTGTCATAAGGTTCTACCAAATCTGTAGTCTAGAGTCGTGTCTGCAATCAGTCACCAATTGTTGTTGAAGAATCTATTCGTGTATAGCTGCACTTATATCAATTTCCAAACTTGTAAACGAACATCAGACTTAACACTTGTATTAAAATAGCTGTTATGTTGCTACACGACTTTCCAACAGAAGCTATTGCATTCACCTCCTGCTTGCTTTAACAATGGAAGTTATTCTACATGAAAATGATGCGTTAACATTTTAACCATAATTATGGAGAACGATATTTTTCATGTTTTAAACGTCCTCAAGGCACTGAACGTCAATGCTTTTTCTTAGGACTCCATCATCTGCCTGGCCTTTTCTCAACTATTTAATTGACTGGAAGCCAACGTCAACACGTTGGCTTCCAGTCTAACCGGATCTAGCTGAATGCCTGAAATTTACATGTCATAGCTGTCATTTGAGAAGATCTTTTTCTCTTTTTTTTCTTTCTCTCTTTTCTTTTGTTTTTTGAGGTATTCGGTGGCCCGAAAGTCGGCCAATCAGTCTTACCAAGGGGCACCGTATTACCCAGTACTAACTGGAGTTGGAGGTCAAATAGTATTTATTTATTTAATGCACAATGTACACAAGCATAGAGTTATAGCTGGGCTTAAAACTAGTGCGTACATGACCCTGTTAGGGCGCAGCAAGATAACTTAAAACTATCATTAATGTAATGAATATCTATTATTATCTAATATGGCGTAAAATAGGAACTTTCACAATAAGATATAACATTCATTCAAATTAAATCTAACTTTATACACAGAAAAAAGGAAATATATTATAATTAAAACACACATACATATATATTTGGACTCTACTTCAGCATTTCATCCTCCACAAATTCTTGGACACTATAGTAGCATTTTTCCAAGAGTGACGACCTTAATCTGGCTTTAAACACACATAATGTTTTTGTGGACCGTATATTTTCAGGCAATTTATTGTAAACTTGTATGCCTCGGTATTCTGGGCTGTTTTTGAACATTTGCAGTCTAAGTGCCGGTAGAATTAATTTATGTTTGCGGCGCTCGTTCCTGTCAAAATTAAACAGATTTATATTTTTCTTAACAAAGGTGGATATTTCCAATATATAAATGGAGGGGAGAATTAACATTTTTATTTTATAAAGTAGGGTTTGCAGCTATCTCTAGGTTTTATTTGAAATAATATTCGTAAACATTTCTTTTGCGCAATAAATAAATCACTCGCATCTACAGTGTGTCCCCACATGATGATACCGTAGCGTAACCACGCGTAGGCATATGCGTAGTCAGTCGCTCCATGTAAAATACTAGTATTCAGCTGCATCCGGTAAGACTGGAAACCAACCATAACATTGTTAGGGAAAATGCTAGGCAGATGATGAAAAAAATCCCAAGATAATAAGAAAGTCTCCTTATGTTCATACACACAGTGGTCCCTCATGCAAATGTGAAACACATTGCATTCATTCATCAGGTAACACATTATTTCATTTAGCTGATGATTTTTTGTACAAGCTTGTTTTGCCACTCAACACCGTTGGGTTATTATTGATGGCGAAACAAAAAGATGGCAAGTGTGAGCCGTGGGATAGTCTTAAAAACGTGTATAAACTATTATAAGCGGATGGGTTCAGTAGTTATTGAAGTGGCAATGCTTGGGAGCGGCCTGTTTCGTCACGGACGTGTTTTAGCAAGCCGATGGACAACCGGCTTACTCGATCCACTGCCACCATCCGAGCATTAAGCAGGGATGCGTGGCTGGAAAACGAATCAACATCGCAGATAACACAAACATCTCCGTGCACACCATATAGCAGTTGACGGTAGACTTTACAATAAGCAAAAAAAATAACCGACTGCTAAAAACAACACATAAAAGTGACTATTGTTTGTTTCATTGACTTTTTTAGCATCGACTTCCGAAAGTAAAGTTATTTTTCACATTTTTTTAAGTCTGTTATTTTCTTGCTAAAAAGTTTTTATTTTACCCTTTTTAGTTATCGTATCACACACAAATCCTTGTCAAGTATCAATTTCGCAATTTCTTTTATTTGGATGACGTATTTTTTCCAGCTATTTTGATTTAAAAACCAAACCAATGAACCGATTTTGATAAAATTTCTATGGAACCAATCGGGAAGTATATCCTTTCAGATAAAAGAAGAATTTTTCAAATCGGTTCATAAATGACGAAGATATGAGGTACCAAACACACAAAAAAATACAACCGATTTGGGAACCTCCTCATTTTTTTGAACTCTGTTAAAAAGTCACGAATGGCGCCAACATGCTTTGCTCGACTCTCAAAGAGGAATCAGACCCGGACTCTATTGAAGCGGAGACGAGACGAGAGCCGAGGAGATGTGGAGTAAACCACTGTTGTGGACGATACGTCTTCAAGGTAAGTTTTCGAGTTGCGACGTAGTATGAATGCAGATCATAAGGTCCTGGGTTCGGTCCCCAGGTTGAGCAATATTCGTATATTTTTGTCGGAAATTCTCACAGCCTTCGATTGTGAGTGTTTGAATAACATCATTAGTGGATTGTTTCACTCTGTGTTAGTACAATTCTTAGTCATTAGTAAAGCAGTCCTCCTTGTCGAATCTCCACCGTAGCGGCCAATCGCAGCAGCAGATTTTTTAGTGCACAAGAGAGTGCGCAAACGCATATGCTCTCTCTGTTCCTTTACTCTTATAGTCCTATGGGACTGAGACACGACCGAAGAGACGAACGGCAAAAGTGCTTTCCGAGGCACGGGGATGTCCCGCCACTGATAACTAACCTCCGGGCTACTGGTAGTCCAAATGATGATTTGGCAGAGCATGAGGTCTTGGTTTCGATCCTCAGGTCCGGCAAAGTGTTGTTGGGTTTTTCCATAGGCATTTCTCAATAACAGCCACGGGTGATGGCAATATGCTCTCGCTCGCCCCCTATCTACATGAGACTTAAAACATAACTGGCGAAATGTGGGTTTATTATTAGGCACACCTCTACCTTACCCTTCGGGGATTACAGGCGCGATGTCATATTTCATCACAATGTGCTCGCCTCCTATTACATGGACCTTACAGAAAACCGGCGAAATATGAGTTTCCTATTCACCTCTGCTTACACCTCGGATGAATACAAGCTTGCTGTTATGTCCAAACCCACCATTAACTTGAATCTTCACGCTACCTCTGGCTAATGACGACTAGACTAAGTGGACAGTTCTGAATGGGCTGAGCAACAAATCAAATTAATAGACCATACATTATGTCTCTTTAGAGATTTGCTCATACAAACCGCATTTATCATACAAATATGATGGCTCCGTATTTATAAGTAAGTGGGGTAATTGAAGTTTGTTAATAGTGAGACTGAGTTTGTGAGAAAATTGCAAGAACTGAGTTCAAAGTAGGCCTGAGGGCTTGGACAAGTGACAATCGAAATATTTTTAATTTCACATTGGCCTACATGGGCACTTGTAAAACGTCGAGAAATGTGCACGGTTCGGGTTGGTCGTTTCCTATGGTGAACCGTAAAACTCCATGTTTACTCTTTTAAAAGTATTTGGTTTTGTAATATCATAATGTTACACTACACAACAAGTCGTTGCTTAATAAATAATAAATAAATAAAATAGCCTTTTATTCAGACTTGTACATAGTTACACATATTACTCTTATTCTATATCTGATCTTCTGTTTCCTTGTCTGTTTGCCTTTTGGCAAAGGCCTCCTGCAACTCTCTCCATCTTGTCCGGTCCTTCGCTATCCTTGTCTATATATCGGCATTGCCTACCGCCTTCTTAATTTCGTCTGCACCATCTTCTAAGCGGTCTTCCCCTTTTGCGGTTACCATCCCTTGGATACCACTCTGATACTGCTTTACTCCATTTGTGCTTTCCCGTAATAGTATGACTTGCCCATCTCCATTTCAGTTTTTTTGGTTTGACTGTAATATCTTCAATTCTGGTTTTCTCTCTAATTGTTGTCTTTCGAATCTTGTCACTTTTTCGTTTGTGTAGCATAGTCCTTTCCATGGCGACTTGGCAGACTTCTAGTTTTCTCATATTGGATTGTGTTAGGTTAGATTAAGCAAAGACTTGTGTTACTAACACAAGTCGTTGCTTAATCGTTTTCAAAGAGTTTTTTTTTCTTCAGTTCCCTTTTCAACATGATCGACATAAGCTTTTCGGAAGCTGTCCATCCTCCACCTTTGAGTTTTCCATCACAGTTACCACTGAAAGAATGAGGCTTTGCCTTTACAAAACTAAAAACAAGGTTTTGGATTTAGGGCATTCGGTTCATGGTTTCTTTTAATACACTGGTAAATAAGTAAAAGAGGATTCTTGATCAGTTTTAGTTTTTTTTTTCTAGCATGTACTGTCCCGTTGCTGGGCAAACACCTCCCTAAGTCTTTACACGAACTCTTGTGCCGCGCCACCTTAAACAAATTCTCGCGTTATACGTCCAGGTCGTCACGCCAACTCTTTCTGCGCCGGCATCGGTGGCGCGGCGCCGTTCATCTGCAGGCACCTACTGTGTGGAGACTTTCCCCAGCGGTCATTGTGAATGCAGACAACGTGGCCCGCCTAAACCACAACAGCTTACTGTTAGGCTGATTTTAACTTAATTGGTAGCTTAATACCAACATCATCTGCCTTGCCTTTTCCCAAGTATGTTGGGGTCGGCTTCCAGTCTAACCGGCTGCAGCTGAATACCTTTACATGGAGCGACGGCCTATCTGACCTCCACAACCAAGTTGCTGTGTAATACGATACCCAATTATTAAGTAAACTTATCCAACAATATAATTCAAACTTGAATAAAAGAAAATCATATTTCCAAACGCATTCCCATCACTAAAAGACGGAGTAACGACAGGTCAAAGATCATTTAACTAATATTTTCTAATTAACTTTAATAGCGCGAATGTAAACGCCATCGTCAATTATAATTACAAATTAATTTTAAATAGTTTCGATAACTTTAATAAATTAAAGTTTATTAGTGTAAATAAATTAAAGTTGTACTGGCAGATTGCTGATTAATCTTATCAGTCAGTGGTCCGAAAGTCTGACAACCAGTCTTACCAAGGGATAGCGTATTACCCAGTACTAACTGAGCTGTGGAGGTCAGATAGGCTGTCGCTCCATGTAAAATACTGGTATTCGGATGCATCCCGTTAGACTGGAAGCCGACCTCGACATATTTGGGAAAAGGCTAGGCAGATTTTGATGATATAGAACAAAATATGTTCTCACCTCCAACACAACCAAACAAATGACGTCACAAGTAAATAACAATCTTATGAATACGATACAATTTACTTTAAACTCCCAGTAATAATAATTGTATTATACAATAATCGTACGTCCGTGAGACGCATCTTTTAAACTCGCTTCCGCTCCGTTCACTTAACTGACCCAATTATTTGTAATACTACCATTTTCCCGCGGCTTCGCTCGCATTGAGGTCAGAAGACCAATACAGAGAATTTGTACATACGACCTTGTGCTTCTGAACATTAGGTAGGACATACAAATACGACGGTATTGTACATACGACGTTATGTTTCTCATGTCCCGAGTTATCCCGAGTTATCCCACGGAGACGTTCTAAACATAGCCTATGATACTCAGGGGTAATGTAGCTTCCCGTTAGTGAAAGAATTTTCTGAATCGGATCAGTAGTTCCGAAGATTAACTCCTACATCTGTATCCCTTCATACTGTAACTCCCCGTAATTTTAGTGTAAGTAGATTAAAAGGTAAAGGTATACCTGAACCATCATCAGCTGCCTAGCCTTTTCCCAACTATGTTGGGGTCGGCTTCCAGTCTAACAGGATGCAGCTGAATACCAGTATTTTACATGGAGCGACTGCCTATCTGACCTCCACAACCCAGTTAGTACTGGGTAATACGATACCGCTTGGTAAGACTGGTTGTCAGACTTTCGGGCCACTGACTACCTGTAACGACTGCCAAAGATCTACAAATGACAGCCGGGACCAACGGCTTAACGTGCTTTCCGAGGCACGGAGGAAACTCGGTATGCAATGAATGGTCACCCATCCACAGACCAACCTAGACAAGCGCGGCTTAACCTGGAGATTGATCCGAGCGGCAGATATTATTTAGCCACGAGCTCCTCAAAGGTATACCTGGACCGATTATGTATAATACTGCCTAGACGGTCTATAATAGTGGAGTAAGAGAGAAGTATGGGTGAAAAAGACATGCTAATAAATAGGGATCAGGCCAGGAGAATGATGATGATGATGCTGATGATGACTGGCTAGTTGATCTAGTGGTCACAAGCTAGAACCCTGGGCACGAGGTCCTGGGTCAATTCTCAGGTAGGACAAAAGTGTTATTTGGTTTAGCCATTAGGAATTTCTCGGCAGCAGCCATGGATTCTTGAATTATGCATAGTAGCATTAGGCTCACCCCTATTACATGGGACTAAAACATAACTGATGGTGTAAAGTGGGCGCGCTATTAGGCGCCTTTGCCTTGGCGTGTGGTTGTCATGGATGACAATAACCGTACGCCCATGAGACGCGTCTCATTATGTTGATTTCGCTCCGTTCACTTAACTGAACCACTTATGTGCATTGCTAAACGAAGGTGTAGGGTCAAAGTGGATTGTACAGTTAGTGATATAAGAAGGCTGTCACTGCCACTGTCCATGTCCAACATTTCAGAAAAAAAAAAAACCTGATTAACTGCATCATTTATTTGTTAGAAATTATTAAAAAGTAATAATATTTTTCAGAATGGTTTAATAGTTTTATTATCATATAAAAAAATAATCCTCCCTATTTAAAAAAATACTTTCATTGAGAAATAGCTGAGAGTGGCACTTTTTAAACGTCAATCGTTTTTTTTTTTCTTCGGCAACTGACAACGAATAGTAACAATATACAGCTTTCAAGGATCCACTATTTGCTTTTTCGTAAAGTAAATAAACTCCCCAGAAACTACGAATAATTAAACACTTACCAAAATAAGTTCTATATTTAAATAAATCAGAGCCCTCAATAACCATCGACTTAATCGCAGACTGACACCAAAGCTCAACAGCAATCGATTTAAGAGGAAAAATCGCTGTGGATACTTATTTCGGCACGTGACTGTACAGCAGTTAGTTCATCACCAATTATTTTGAGTTACGTCATTATAATTTGACATGCGTTAATATCTACTGCGTAGGTAAGTTGATTAGTATTGCTACAATTTTAATACGTATTGTTATTGTGAAAGAATTAAATTGAAGCAGCGACAGTTGCGCACATAATCTTATCTCAAAAAGATTGAGAGTTATTTTAATGTAATAATTTGATGAATGCATGTTGAAATAAATAGTTTGACATTTTTTTTATTGGAAAACTGCTTGTCGGGTGCGACGATTACGTGCACTTGAGAATTTTAACATTCAAAATATTAACAACACTGTAAACTTGACCATAACTAAATATGTTTTTTTTTTAATTTGTCTGAAAATATCAAAACAAAAGGCTCCTATTGTCAGTCTGTACGATCATCCCGCGAATAACCTTAAAGCAGAGCTCTACTCGGTGGCTAAGAGGTCCTGATTTACGTGTAGCAGGCCGCGGGTTCGAACCCAAACACTCAATTGACGTTCTGTTATTTTTTCAACACTGATCTTTCTTTCTTTATCATGTAGTTAGTGCCTAACCTGATGTCAGAGTTTTTTATGCCGCCCATGGACCTCTAACTTGGTTTTAGGTGCCGTCGAGAAATTTCCCTCAGGTATGCTGGTGTTCTCACGAAGTTTTGCTTCACCGAAGCAAGTGATAATTTTACAATACGCACATGATTCCGAAAAATCAGAAGTGCGTGTCTTGGGTTCGAACTTCAGACCTATGACTGACTATGGCGGTCCAACAGTTACACTACTATGAAGTAGTGGGATGAAGTAGAACATCGTTAGGTAACCAGCATGTGCTAGAACAAAAAAAAACTTGAAGATATCTGACATCCCACCAGCCCTTTCATAGAGCGGAGGCCCGCATCTCGAGATAGGTAGACGTAAGTCGTGGATGTTTGAGTTTATGTGAGAGCATGAATGAAAGATGTCTTGTTTCTTGTTATTTTTAGGTACTTTATTTATTATTTTTTCATTTCTCATTATACATAATAATTATGTTTCTCTTAACTGTGATTCCCGTTCCGACTGTCTTGACGTGAAGATGTAGTGATATCGAGCTCTGTGAGTAAATACCATTATATCCTGTGTAAAAACATTCAAAACCCGTACGAAAAGTACTACCGTGCATTACAAACAATACAAACTGTGTTATCAACACGATTTTCAAATTAACTAAACCGGGGACGTTTTTTAGGTTATATGTCAAGCGTACTGTGGCCACAGTAAATAAATAGAAGATCATCGGTACCAACCCCACTTTAATAAATTCGAAATAAAGTTCCGTTTCAAATTCAAATTCTAAATCATTTATTTGCTAATATAGGTTACTACATGAAGTTGTTAAAAATAAAAAAATCTCTGAAAGCGTAGCAATTCTACAATTATAATTCGAATGTTTTACTATATCACTCGTACAATCCTATATACCTACGGAAAGATCACTTGAAGACAAAATTGATCAGTTTCGCAAAGATATTGAAACTGCACATGCACTAACTGAGGAAAAAGTTTTAGTGATGGAGACTTCAACGCGAAAACAGGAAGTCCTAAAAAAAAAATTATCCAGTCTTAGGTCAGTATGGTTTTGGGGTCAATAACAACAGAGGAGAACGTCTTATAAATTATGCTTTTCAACATAAATTGTCGATAGTGAACACATTTTTTAAGAAAAATGAGAATCGCTGAATCCACGTCCAGTGAATATACCTGGATCAAAAAACAAAAAACGAGATTGACTTTATAATGACAAATAACCCAAACCTAATAACAAATGTTGATGTACTAAGAACACAGTTCCCTTCGGATCACAGGCTATTAAGAGCAACATTACTGTTAAGTCAACGTATAAAGAGCAGAAAAAACATACAAAGAATAAAAACAAAGATATGAAAAATGAACTTAGTAGAATTTATAAAGAGGCTAGTAAAACAATCAGGAAGGACTATAGTAAACATAGACAAGAAGTCATCACAAGGAACGTTAACAATTTCAGAAGTACCAAAAAAGCATGCAAAGAATTAACAACACACAAAACATGGATTCAAAAACTTGAGCAAAACTCAGAAGAAACAAAATCAAGAAAAGACGTCGTAAACCATGCAACAGACTTCTATAGGGACCTATACAGAAAAAGAAATACCAACGAGATCGAAATTGTAGACGAACAACTAACTAATAGCATTGAACCAATTGAAAACTTTGAAGTACATCAACACCTAAAACGATTAAACGCTGAAAAGAGTCCTGGTCCAGACGGGCTTTGAAATGAAGTTGTTAAGATAGGAGCACCTATGTATATTAACTCATCATCTATCATTAACATGGTATTGGATACAGAAACCGTTCCAAGGCAACTGTGCAAATTCGGACATAATACTACTCTTCAAAAAGGAAACTCGCTGGAAATAGGTACTACAGACCCATAACCCTTGTAGCAAGTATATATAAACTGTTTTCATCAATACTTTTAAAAAGAATAACGCATATCATTGATAAACTTCAGCCAAAATAGCAAGCAGGCTTCCAATCAGGATTTAGCGCAACGATACACATACAGACACAGAAACAAATTATTGAAAAATATTGAGAGTATAATAGACCTCTGTATGTGGCCTTCATATACTATAGCAAAGCCTTCGATAGTATCAGCCACTGTTCGATCTGGAACGCACTAGAACATTCAAAGGTAGATCAAAGATATATTAACATCCTCAAATATATTTATAAAAACAGTACGAGCAAGATTAAGCCAGAGGAAGCGAAATTGTCAGCAAAGCTCTTCATTGCAGTGCTTGAAGATATATATCGAAAATTAGATTGGTCTAAGAAAGGAGTGCAAATCAATGGACGTTACCTAAACCATCTAAGATTCGCTGACGACATAGTCATAATAGCTGAAATTTCTAGGGATCTGGAGGAAATTATGAGATCACTGGATCATAAAAGCTCAGAAATTGGTTTAGAATTAAACGCGAGTAAGACGAAGATAATGACCAACAAACAAAAAAGACCTATTGTGATAAAAGGTAATAGAATAGAATATGTCAACAGTTACATATTTGGGAAAACAGCTACCATTCAATAAGTTCAGTAAGATCTTATTTACACGGCTTCCGTAATTACGACCGTCATAAAACACGATACGTCATGACGGATGGACGTTCACATTGCCTACGGAATCGTTTATACACGATCCGGCAAAAAAAATGTTCACATTAGTTCCGTAATTTTTCGGGAGCGAGCGCATCAGCGAATCCGTCACAAAAAATTCAAAACTCGTGATTTTTGACGTACCTGATTTTTAAAAGACGATACGTGATTTAAGACTTGTCCGTCATTTTCCACGATTCGTGATGCGTGTGAACAAGGGCATTTAAAAAGCATTGCCGCCGTTAAATCAAAACGAATCGTCGTCGTGTAAACGGGCTGTAACGAAGAATAAATAACACGAAAAATCAATGGCAAAACCAAATAACACTTTGCCCGACCGGGGAATCGAGCCCAGGACCTCATGCTCAGCAGTCGCGCTTGCTACCACTGCACCAACAAGGCAGTCAAATAAGGAAATCGATTTACAAAAAAAAAAAGTTAATTACCTTCTATAAAGTTATAACTGTTCTGACCTAGTAACGTCGAATGTGATGTACTGACCACGATTACAGATCATTGATAAATCATCATCATTCGTTACCACGATTTCTGTACCCTCAGGGTAAAGTAATGTTCAGTTAATTGATTAATTATTTGGTAAGTGATTTAGTTAAATTGCAGTATTGAGAGCGTGCATCGTCAAACTGACCCTCGATTGGTTGACCTCCAGAGAAATGTAAGCAGTAACCTGAAAATACACCTGACAAACCTTTTTTAAAGTGAGGAAATACTCAATTAATGTTGGGGGTGAGGGTGAGCGGTCTGTCAGACTCCTGACTAAAACCACACGGTGTTCCTCCTCGACACTTCTGGCTGGGGTGCGGGGAGCCAATTGCATTCCCACAATTACCCCAGGAATGACGGTTTGCTAGCGACAAACCTCGTCTCAGGTGAAGGGGACCTGACTAAACCTGACCTTACCTGATATTTAAACCACTTTGGGGTTCCACGGGTCAGAAAGGTTATTGCAGCTTATAACTGGAGATACTTAACATTCTTCAATTGTCCAACTTCAGAATCAAAATTGTTTTCCATTACAGGTATAAAACTGTAGGTTATGTTCATATTGAAATAAGTTCAATATTATGCTATTGTGCTATTAACATAGCCACAGTGAATATAAAAAAAAACTTTTTTGCAAAAAAAAACCGACTTCCAAAAATAACACTAAAAAAGTGGAAAATAACTTTACTTTCGGAAGTCGGTGACTATTGTTTGTTTCATTGACTTTTTTTGCCACCATTCAGATAAAAGAAGAATTTTTCAAATCGGTTCATAAATGACGGAGATATGAGGTAACAAACCCACAAAAAAAAAAAAAAACATACAACCGAATTGAGAACCTCCTCCTTTTTTTGAAGTCGGTTAATAAACTAGTAGACGTAGTAGACTAGTAGTGTGTACTTTTAAAATTACCGTTAAGATTATTTTAAATTAAAGTTTCAGCAGGAGCTTTAACGAGAAAAATGTAAGCATCCATCCAAAGTTTTGCTCTTTCTGAAGTCGGTTTCTCATCGCCGAAGATCATGACCATCTGTGATATGCCTCTCCATCAGTAACGATTTCATTTCAAGCCGTGGACTACCTTATAAACAAAACCATCATCACCCACCACTTACAGCTAATCATCCATCTCAGCCCATTTAGTTGAAAATGTGTTGTGAGATCTTTATGTTACCCGTTCCAGTTTCACCCCGTTGGTGCCGTACTCTTTTTTTTTATACTCTGGAAAATTAATACGTACCACCCACAGCATCCTATTCCACTCCATTCCCACTATTTACATCTATAAAAGCTCGAGATTTTTCAAGAATCAGACAAAACAATATATTTAAAAGTCATCCAATACTAAAACTATTGGCCTACCGCTTCACTTTTCTAAAATCTCGACGTTTATCACACAATCTTCTCATTATACATTAGTTGAGAATTTACTCAATATTCATTATCCAATCGAAAAATAATCAAACCCCCAACCTTTCCTTGGTTACGAAACTAACATATAATCCAGAGCATGCATATAAGAGTAAGATATACCCAGTCTTTTACAAAAAATAAGGTGATAAATAAATAAGACAAAAAAAAAAGAAATCCACTTTTACCTGTCCTGTCGTTCTTCGCATCGTTTTGTAGAAAATCACATGTGGTAGATAGATTGACAAATGACAGTCGGGCAAACACCAAATCTAGACTATAAGTTTTCAAAAGCTACCCATCCAATTCCAAAAGCATCAAACGGCCTCTTAACTTTTCTAAAAGTGTAATATTTTTTTACAGCGTCTTATTTATTATTTTGTTTATTTCCTTTATTTATTTCCACACCTATTCATTACATTTTTAAATATTTCAATGTAAAAAGATTTAAAAAAAAAAACATTAGAAGTGTAAATAAGGAAACATCAAAACATAACTTAGATGATAACGGCACAGCTTATTTCTAAAGAAACTTGTACCAACAGGCCTTCTTCTCATTATTTCTCAATCAATTCGCTCACTCATCAAAAATGTACTCCATTTTCAATCTCCAACCGAAAAAACACCCGGAAGCGACCCCCCCAACGCATCCTTGGTTGCCCAACGAACATAGAATTCAGAGCATGTATATAAGAGTACATAGACGGCTGCAACCGTCAGTCGTCCATGTACAGTAGTTGCGTACACGCGGTTCTAGTATTCTGTGTGAGTGCTTGTGAAGTGTTGTGAAAAACGAAGGCGTATTTGAAAAAAGTTAGTTTTTTTTATTCTAATTTTTATTTCTAAGGAGGTTCGGTGGTTAGAGTTTTTTATTTGGGAATATACATAAAATTCTAGTTGAAGAGTTGCTGTTTATGGATGTTTTGAAGCTAGATATTGCATGTGTTTGCAAATATGAATTACGTGGTTGTTGTAGGCATCCTATTAAAAATTATCAAAGATATATAAATTATAAAAATAGTTAAAACATATATTACACTTGTTTGGTAATAAACATTTGTAAATGCAATTATTTAATTGAAAATGGAAAGTGTTGTTTCCAATTTGATTAACAAACTTATAAAAGTTCTAATAAAACAATGAAATCATTTTTATCTGTGAATTATTTAAATTTGCAGAACATTAATAATTTTCTAAAAATTCGACTGCAATTCTTGCCATTGCAAATCAAAATTAACTACACAACAATATCAATTCACTAACAAACGTAATATCTAAATAAAAAATGAATACTTCCTAAAATTTTCGTCTGCATTCATGAACTCATCAAGAGATTAACTTCCGAGGCAATTTTATTACTTAAAACGCATTAACATAACGATGGAAGCCGAATCGTTTGAATATAATACTAATTGCTTATTAAGTGCTATTCATAGTTATATTATTAAAATCATCGTTAGCTTTGACGTTTTGACTACTTTAACCTTTTGACTGCCACGGTCGGCTATAGCCGACCTATGAAAACTACTTGAAAAATGTCGTTTTCTTGTCGGCTGTAGCCGATCGTCAATGACGGAAGCCGTGTGAATGAGCTCTTAGATTTATTTTACAAGATGCGTCTTTATTATAAAGCTGAGGAGTTTGTTTGTTTGGTTGAACACCCTAATTTCAGGAACTACTGGTTCGAATTGAAAAATTATTTTAGTGTTGGATAGCCCATTTATCGAGGAAGGCTATAGACTATATAACATCCCGCTGCGACTAATAGGAGCGGAGCGTTAATCAAGATATAACGCAGACGAAGTTGCGTGAATCAGCTAGCTTAGTGATAATAAAAATGAAGCATAAAATGTAGGAAGAAACGTAAATAGATTGTAGATTTGTATTATATTTATATCTATGGCTGCCTTGTTGGTCTGGTGGTCGCAAGCGCTACTGAGCATGACCGTTTGGGTTTGATTTCCAGGTTGAGCAAAGTGTTATTTTGGTTTTTCCATTAGATATATTTCAGACGCAATCAAGAAAGTAAGAAAAAAATATACAAGTCAGTAAAGTAAGTAAAGCAGAAAAGAAATATACAAGTCAAGAGGCTTGTGCCCAGTTGATGGCAATAGGCTCGCCTTCTAGATAATATAATAATAATATATCGCTGGACATTACACACAGCGCCATCTAGTGCCACACTAAGCAACGAGGCTTGTGTCGTGGACACTAGATAGTTGATATACTACATAGATACTTTTTTGTTTGTAAATACATACTTATTATATATATAAACATCCATGACTCGGTAACAAATGTCTATGCTTATTACACAAACACTTGCTCCTACCGGGATTCGAACCCGGAACCCTATGAACGTAAGGCAGCCTCACTACCGCTGCGCCATTCGGGTCGTCAAAGATATTAACCTAACTGCCGAAATATGTGCGTACTATACGTAGGTACATCTCTGCCTAACCATTTGGGGAGATAATTATGTTACTTAACACAGCATCTATTCCGTATATTTTTTTTTTACCTTATTACAAATATTTATTAAATCATCAAAATTACCTAATAACCTTATTTACAAACTAATATTAGAACTAAAATAAGAATAAAAATATGTACAATTGTACATATTTTTATTCTTATTTATTACGGGGCGTCAAAAAATTCGTCCACATCGCTGTCAACAGGAGAAGTGCCCAGAAGGCTGGCAGCATTGCCACCAAAAATAAATGCCAGCCCTCTGGTCACGTGAAGAGTCGACTAACCGCTGCTTGGCGATATCCCGAAATAATAGGTGGGCACTCTGACCCCATGGCCCTAGCGTTTAAAATTAAATAATAATTACTCTATGACAAATCGAATGATTACAAACGGTAATTTTTTTCTGACCATTAGATTGACATGTCAGTGTACAAAACGTACGCAATCCACTCTTATGTGCACTTATGTAGTTTATATTAATGGAGGCTTTCGAAATAATTTCACACAGATTCACATAGGTCGCAGTAAGTTACATCCTATTGCGGCAATATAACGTAAATGTGGAGTAAATCGATTAGTAACTACAAGTAAGTATAAAGCCTACGCACAGCCAGGTCACGTGAAATGATTTACCAAGAGGAAAATGGACTAAACCTACTTATGTTTTTCTCTTCGAACAATCGGCAAAACTTTGAATTTGGAGTGACACATTTCTGCCTGTTTTAGTAATTTTAGATTTTCAAGAACCTCCCAAAAAATATATTCTTCTAATTCGCCAGAAAATGTTCACTTTTTGGACGTCAAAACCACAGTGAGTGTTTACGTCAAAACAGAGAGAGAGAGTATGATGAGTATGAGCAGAGATTCCAAAATTTTTTCTGGTTTACCAAACCACTTTCAAATTTTTTTGGTTTCGGTGGACTCCGAACGTGCTGCTACATTTCTACTAGGTATCATCCCAAACTTCGACAAAAATCTGAAAATAAGAATCTTAAAGCTTCAAAATGCTTTTATTAAAGTCTCAATACGACCATTTCTCACCGAAATACAACCTGTCAAAAGTAACCAAAACATTTGGTTTTTGCCGATTTTGACTGCAAAAATCAGTCAAAAGTGGATTTGACCGGTTATGAGTTTTGACTGTAACATATATACTAATATTATAAAGCTAAAGAGTTTGCTTGGTCGAACGCGCTAATCTCAGGAACTTCTGGTTCGAATTGAAAAATATTTTAGCGTTGGATAGCCCATTTATCGAGGAAGGCTATAGGCTATAAAACATCACGCTGCAACCAATAGGCGCGGAGTATTAATCAAAAATGTTACGCAGACGAAGTTGCGCCGGTCAGCTAGTTGATAGATAACGCCAAGCAAACATTTTTGTTCTTCACTACCGAAACCAGATAAATTATCGTGGACCCCCACTTACAACTTGGGAACCTCCTTTTTTACGCCAAGGTAGACCCCGTCAAGACTCTCGTGGACCCCCGGGAGGTCCACCTGGACCACTTTGGGAATTCCTGTTTTAGAGCATGTGTACTCGATAATGTACATAAGCTGTAGTTACCTGTAATTGAGTGTGCGTTACGGGACCATACTGTATTCTATAGTAGTTTTAATTTTATATAAAAACTAACCATTGCCCGCGACTTCGTACGTGTGGGTGGTACTTAGAATAAAAAAAAAACTGTGGTAAAATGTACAGATATCGGTCTGTTACAATTTTATATGTATAGATAAATTGTATATTAAATTAAATTTTAATGTAACTCGTTAGTAATCCAAAATAAATAATTGAATAAATAAACAGCTCCAAACGGATGAGCTTCTTTTCCCCACTTAAATCATCAAGAAATATCGAAAAACGTTAAATCCTTTGTACACACGGCGACACATCAAGCTATACATTCCCATTATAACAAGGCCTCGCTTTGTATAGATTTCCCGTACAATAAGAGATCCACATAAACTGGTTATGTATGTCTTCATGGTCTACCTTTCTGAAATCGGCATACCAACCTAAACACAAACAAAACTGGCAAAATGTGAGTGTATTTTAAGTAGCTACCTACATGTCTGCCTAACCTATATCAGAGATACAGGCGTGATGATATGTTACATCAAATAATCTACCTGACTGCCTCGTTGGTCTTGTGCCCGCAAGCGCGTCTGCTGAGTATGAGGTCCTGGCTTCGATTCCCGGGTCGGGCAAATTGTTATTGGGTTTTTCCATTAGGAATTCCTCAGTAGCAGCCACGGAGCCTCGAATTGTGTCCGGTTAATGGTAATTGGCTCGCCCCCTATGGGACCTGAAAATAACTGGTGAAATGTGTGTGCACTATTAGGTAGGTACACCTCTGCCTAAACCTTCGGAGATACTGGCGTGATGTTACGTTACGACAAATAATCTTAAAACAATGAAGATAAAAAGTTCAAAAGGAACTGGAGGTCGAAGGTATTATAACGAAATAACAAAGATGTAGAACCGCTTACGAACAAGAAGGGACTAAAGACACAAGGTCTAAGTTTAAGCCAAGGCCGGGATGTGTCAAGTGCCTTCCATGTTTGCTTTAGAGCCGAGTCTGTCAATACATTCTAGTAGCTATGTTGTTGTTGGTACAAAGAAGGGAGAATTGTAAATGAGTTTGACTTTCAGCTTTGGTTTTGGGAAGAGGTATTTAGGTCAGACGGCTCAAAAGCTAGGTCAGGTGGAGTCTTTTTATAGCTTAGCACAAGTACTATTTGTAAAAAAACACTTTCATTAGTCAACTGAATTTACAAAAAATTGGTATTAATTCTAATTATTAGACTTAATTGAGCTAAATTACACAATATCATCTTGCCAGTAATCCCCGAAATATTAGACAGAAATGTATCTATCGTACACCCATATTTGGCTAATTAGGTTCCATATAAAAGGTGCTAGCCTATTACCTACCATCGACTTGGCAAAAATCCAGATCCAGAAGTACAGACAAAAATTCTAAAACCCGTTGTTTTGGCTTCTGTCGCTAGCAAATTTACAAAAAATAACAACAAAATTCTGTCTGTATGTATGTTTGTACGCGCATCACGCAAAAACTACTGCATGGATTTGAACGCAGTTTTCACCGCTCTACTGCTAGATGCCTAAATTAAAATATAGGCTACATTTTACCAAAAAATGATCTATTTTTATTCTAAGTATCACACGTACGAAGTCAAAGACGGTTGCCCGTCTTTAGGCTAGTATTAATTAAAAACAAAGGATTTTTTCTGTGCGCAGAAATAATATATCGCTTTTGAAATATTTTTTGCACATCTCATCATCAGCCTGGAACACTCCACTGCTGGAGATATGCCTCTTCTTGATTCTCGGCAACTCTCATCCATTTGCTACCAACCACCCTGCGAAGATCGTCGCTCCACCGAGCCTGACGGCGTCCCACCTTACGCTTGCCGATTCGCGGTCTTCACTCAAGAACACGTCTACCCCAACGGTCATCGGTTCTACAGCTAATATGGCCGGTCCACTGCCACTTCATCTTACTCATTCTGTGAGCTACTCGTATGTCGACAACTTTTGCACACCTAAATATTTGGTTTTCAACCGATTTCATTCAAGAAAACATACAAATAGGTACATTAACCTATAAAATTCCTACTTACCATTCAGCCCATATGATTAATACCACATAAAACTAAATTAGCATGAACTTCTATAGGTCAACTAACAAATGCAGCAACTTACAAAAGGCGGTAGTTAATACTACTCAATGCATACTTCAATCTATAGAATTGCGAACTCAATCAGCTAGTCAATACGCGACGCTACTATCTAGTAATGAATTGAACTTGTAACTTATAGGGTTGGCAAACGCCAATAAACGAGGTACGACTTTAAAAAGATCAATGTATTAATTTCGAATTGTGCATTCACTCATCCCACGCAGGCTGTGAAATCTTAGAGAATCTGAAACAAAATATCGTAAAAAAACTTACCTACTCTGGGATTTATAGTCAAAGTAATTACTTGAGTTTAAGTAACTAGTTAGGCAACCATTTTTGCATGCAATAGGCAAGAATTTGAACAAAGAAAGATCCGTCAAGGAAAGCAAATCCAAGAATTTTAACATTTGACAGTTCTAACTTCAAGCAATGACTAAACTACAATAAAAAACGTATCTTAAGTTATTACTTTTACTCAAATAATCACTTTAACTTGTTCATAGATACGAGTATTAGAATCTGGAACGTCGAGTAAAAGTGACCCCAACGTATAATCATAACTTCATAAAATATAGAGGTGCACCCTGTAGTACACCCCCATTTCGTCAGTTATCTTTAAATCTGATGTGTAGTGTGTGTGTAGGAGGCGAACCAATAAATGATAAATGATGTTTATTTTACAAATAGGTTTTTTTTTACAAACACTCTTACACGTCTTCTTTTTTAAAACTAGATGAGGCCGGTGTTTTGTTCCTGACTACTCTGAGAAGAAACATCCGAAACAAACTCAGAGGTCATACATAGTCTCTTTGACATAATCTTGATAAACTCATACGAGGACTATGCAGATGTGTGTCTGAGACGGTCTTTTGAAGAAAGAACCGATTTGAGTGGACCTGTCCAGCCAGTGCAAGCATTTGTCAGCTATCGTGCAGCTCGACTCATAACTCAAAGAGCTCAACGAAACGACGAACAATACCGAAGAAAGGACATTTGTGTAGGTCGCTTATAGTACTCAAACTGCCAGACAATAGTAAAAACAAACAAAAAACATAAAAATGACCCACATTGTCCTCACATTGACACTAATCAATTGTCACAAACTGGGCCCAAATCCAAAGTCTGATCTGCTACTTGGAAATTTCTAATCATCTTCAACATTCTCCTGCCCTTATCCCAATTTATTTAGGGTCAGCTTCCATACTTCTCTATTACTCGTCATCTCATCAGTCACCTCTTTTACCATAACTTGGAAATTCCTAATATATAACTTTGCCCAGCCCTAGAATCTAACCCAGAACCTTAGAATCATCAGTAATATCAGTACCTAAATGAACTGACTCAAGCTATAATTAATTTCCTAGTGACAGCCCTAATTAAAATCAAATTACTTTATTTATAATGAGACTTGTCGGCTGCACTCGTCCCGAAGCGCAGGTTTTTTGCTGTTTTTAAAGCCGTCACAGTCATGCTAGCTTTACTGTTTGAATTTGTCCCTGTTAGTTTAACTGAACCTTTAATATTGGCTGTATGTGACGTCATTTAAAAAATAATAAGAAATATATGTAAATAAAATCAATTATATATTCTTCTCTTTATCGTGTGGTTAGTGGCTAACCTGGTGTCAGAGTTTTTATGCCGCCCATGGGCCTCTGACTTGGCTTTACATACCGTCGAGAAATATCTCTCAGGTATGCTGGTTTCCTCACGATGTTTTCACGATATGTTTTTGATGTTTTTTTAATTATATATTAACACATCTCAATAATTAAAATAGTTTTTATTGTCATTTGAATGACAGCATTGTAATTTAAACTTGTAAATTAAAGTTATTGATTGGTTTACTTAAAGTAACGGCTCTTAGTATCTGGGTTAAAGTGTCATAACTATAATTCTCAAATAGGAGCGAGGCATCAGTAAGTATACGTATATCGATTTTCATTTCATAATGCATCTGCATATTTTGCTATACTATACAAAGTTAGAGAAATTTCCTCTACCCGTATTGTATCTTATTGCAATAAAATCAATTATATGTATATACACATCTCAATCATTCAAACAGTGTTGATTATTTTCATTTTATTTCATAGGCAACATTCTTATTTATAGGAAAGTTAACAGTACCTTTTTGAGTATTGAAAACGTCAAAAAGCCCGTCGATATAATCAACGTGGCGTCACACGCCACCCTTGTCGAGATCCAAGTTGCTCACACACAAAGCGACCGAAATTTTCTCGACAACGTAACTAAAACAACCGAATTATCTATAACACATCGCATCCGTCCTCTTCACTAGAACAAACCACAGAGAAACAATAAAATCGCGTGGGACTATATTACCCAACGAAGGTGAGGCTGGTAGAAAACGCACAGATTATACATTCGTCTCACTGGTGACAGGAGGCCGCGCAGGCCTTTTTATGTAATAGTGGTGATTAGAGGAAATTGTGATGAGCTTGCTTAAGGAGGACGGACACATCAAAGCTATTTTGGGGGCTTTATTCTCGGTTCTTCATCATCTGCCTAGCCTTTTCCCAAACTATGTTGGGGTTGGCTTCCAGTCTAAGCGAATGTAGCTGAATACCAGTATTTTACATGAAGCGACTGACTATTTTACCTGACCTCCACAACCCAGGAACTGGGTAATACGATACCCCTTGGTAAGACTGGTTGTCAGACTTTCGGCTTCTGACTAATTGTAACGACTTTACGTTTTATATATTATTATACTCGTAACATTGCGAGTGGTCGCCAACACGACTGCTGAGCATGAGGTTCTGGGCATGATTACCGCGCCGGGCAAAAGTGTTATTGGATTATTGCATCAGGAATTTCTCATAACTGGCGAAATGTTGGTGTATTATTAGGTACACCTCTGCCTAACCCTTCGGGGATTACAGGCGTGATGTTTTACTATGTTATTTTACCATCAAATCAGTCGGGCACTATTCCAAGTTTTGGGCAAATCAATATTACATTGGATGTTAAGAAACTAAAAGATTAAGCGTACAATTTGACATAATTTAGGTCAAACTTTAATATCCACAAATTGTAGGTCAAACTAGACACCACCAACATTCGCAATCCCATCAAATCAACTTAATATTCACACAGCCATCAGATAAACTTACAGTTAAGTTATACTTAAGTTAACTATACTTACGCGGTTACCGTCAACCGGTAACCTTCAGGTAACCGTTCAGTTCACGACTTTGACATATCAACCGCCGACTAAGTCAGCGAGATTGGTAATTTTCTAAGTTATTTCCATGTTAAGTTGAGGTTTATCGTGGGACTTAACTTAAGTGTGTAACTTAAGGTTGTTGCTCTCATGTGGTCTACGAAATTGAAATTTTCTTGTTGAGATGACTATCCAAAGATAGCGGGCAAGACCAACAGCAAGATGGGTGGGAGGATGACTTTGAGAACATCGTGGGAAAGACTCCTGGATACGAGTTGTCATGGCTGACCTGGAAGTCTTGGAATAGACTCCAGTAACAGGTTGCCCGAAGCAAGGATAAAATGTTCAGGTGAAGTTACATAGATGATTCTGCCTCGGAGTGTAAATGTGGTGTTGTTGTGTTGTTTGTGGGCAGAAACAATGGGACACTTGAAATTGTGTCCTGCTTGTCCTGTTGTTTATACAGCACAGGAGCTGATGAACCCTACTGGAATTGCCAAACTCGTCGCCAAATTTTGAGCTGACTCAATTTAAACTGTCATCGACACGATAAGAGGCAGATGGGAAAGACCTGGTTGAGAATCTTGCTGACCAGTGAAGCTCTGCACAATAGGGACGAGTTCTATACTCACAGGTGAGATATGACCACCGCTGATGTGATGATAATAGAGTCCTATTAAAAGCTATCAGTGACGTCTATCTCAACCAGTGATAGCCTAGTAGTGTGACCGTTGGACTGCAAAGTCATAGGTCTCGAGTTCGAACCCAAGACACGGACCTCTGAATTTTCGGATTCATGTGCGTATTGCATAATTAGCACTTGCTTCAGTGAAGGAAACCAGCATGCCTGAGAGATATGGGCGGCATAAAAACTCTGACACCAGATTAGGCACTCCCTAACAACACAATAAAGAAAAAAGAAGTGACGTTTGACGTCAATGTGAACGTCACATAGATGTTTCTAAGTTTCAGTAGTGTTTTTAAAAGATCCGATCAGCTGATTACATTTAATTTATTTTGCAAATGAGAGCCTTTGTGTTTGTCTTATGTTGACCATAATAAGATTCGTGACTTTAATTAATAAAATCTTTACTGATTAATTATCATTAAAGTCATCAATAAACTTCTCTAAGCAACATTTAATTGAAAATAATGGTGTGACATGAAAATATGACGTCTTCCATCAAATATTACTTAGATTTTGATGATTTGAACAAAACTATCAGCGTCAAGTTTTTATAGTATTAGACACAAAATTTAATCCGTACAGGCGTTAAGTTTTTATAGTAGGTATTCGACACAAAATTTAATCCGTACAGTTGTGATTTACAGTAAATAAGTTGATGTAGTAATTAAAGTCAGGTATGTCATAAAATACAGCTTAATGCCCATTTCCACAGAAACTTAGCATCTTATAGTTGCAGTTGGAATTTTATCTCTCTGCACTCGGCATAGTGTTGAAAAGTGTTCAAGTGTTTGTGTAAAATAAGCTTAAAAGTATTTAAAATATAGGAACGGCTAGCAATGCAAGTCGCATTAACATTTGTGAAACAAGTTGTAAAATTCTCATTGATCTAACTGATTTGTGTGAACATTATTTTGTAATTCAATTAAAGTGTAGGTACAAATGTTAAAATACTCTGGAATTTATTGCAAACAGCAACAGATTAACGTTTTATTTATGGTCTAAAGAGAAGTAAAACCAACCTTATTATTAAGAAATTACAGCAGCTTATCGGAATAATCAGCGCATATTGTTTCCACAGCTTGAACACAAGCCTCCTCCAAGCTCTTTGAGCGAAAGCGGGCTGTAATCCATTTCCACCACCATCTGGTGCGGATTGCTGGATGTCACAAATGGTTTCGAGTTTTTGAATACTTGCTCCATCTTCTGTACAGCCGGAATCCAACTTTCTAAACTATTGTAGAATCGTTTTAAGGTGGCAAATCATTTGAATTTGTACCAAAAACTCGCAATTGAAAACGATATTTATCGCTACACGTACTAACTATCGCTAAATATCGTACCTCGCGCGTATCATAATTATACAGGACCTGTGTATTATGCTACGCTTTCGATATGATGTATACCGGCGGTTAATATGGCTAGCGATAGCTATCGTTTACAATTGCGAGTTTTTGGTACAAGTTCATATTCAATTGTTTTGCCTAGTTAAATCGATTCGTCTAATAGCTTACAATTTATGCATAACATCACGGTTGTAATCCATGCAGGGTAAGCCACAGTAGTGCACTCACATTTCGTCAGTTATGTTCAAGTCCCATTTGTAATAGGGGGCGACCCTATTGCCGTCAAGCAGACCCAAACCTTGACTCCGGGGACCAACTGGAAAATTCAAAACTACCAACATTCAAATTCAATTAATCAGCCTATATTGAGTAGCTATCGTAAAACATTTTTGCATTAATTAATTGAACATTGCAAACTAATTGAATTGCTGATGTAAGATGCTGATAGTTCATCCTTATTCATTTATAAATGGTAATTGGATTTACTCCATAAATTGTTATTTTATTGTTGGCTAAAGCCGCGTAGGTGTCTGGTTTATACAGGCAGAACCAAAACAAATCAGCTAGCGAAACCTACCACCACTTTCTTTCATGGCTTCACGATAAGTCCCGCTCACAGATATAAATATAGATAAACCTAGATAACGCAAGTATCACAATCCGTATGAAAACCAAGCGTGCCATTTTTTTCCACCTACTATCACGTAATAAGCACTATTTAGTTACTACACAAACAAGTTACTAAACAAAATAGACTACGTTTTTCTTCTCTAAATATCTAGAACCCAGATCTTGAGTTGTTGTTATAAACAAATTAGGTTGCTGCGACGGTAGCCATGTTAAGTATAAAATACTTAAGCCGGGCTCGCGAAGTAGTAGGTGCACTTGCATTATCTAGGTAGGTATATATGTATCTGTGGTCCCGCTTAACGCATTTTTTTTGCCTGACCTACAAATTTGGGCATAACTTCGTACCCCAGGTTGCTCAAAAGTCTGATAATCTATTAAATAGCTAGATTCATGGGTTGTTTTTAAGCGGCTGTGGATTTTTTTACGATGAATTGTAATAGGCTCTCTATCATCACATGGTATTCTACTGCATCAGGTTAGACTGAAAGCCAATCCCGATATAGGATAAGGCTAGGTGGATGATCATCAAACCACATCCAACCTCTCGAAGAATAAACGCGTCATGTCCAGTTTTTTCTTAGGCCAAAGAAAAGCTAGCCATTGAATTTTTTTTTTGTAAAAAAAATAATCGTTTTCCAAAAAAAAATGGAAAATAACTTTACTTTCGGAAGTCGGTGATTGTTGTTTGTTTCATTGACTTTTTTGCCACCGACTTCCGAAAGTAAAGTTATTTTCATTTTTTTTTTTGGAAGTTGGTTATTTTTTTCAAAAAAGTTTTTATTTTACTCAATTTAGTTATCGTATCACACACAAAGCCTTGTCGAGACTCAATTTCGCAATTTCTTTTATTTGGATAGCATATTTTTACCAGATATTTTGATTTAAAAAACAAACTACTGAGCCGATTTTGATAAAATTCTATAAATTCTAATATTTTTAACCGACTTCAAAAAAAGGAGGAGGTTCTCAATTCGGTTGTATGTTTTTTTTTTGTGTTAGTTACCTCATATCTCCGTCATTTATGAACCGATTTGAAAAATTCTTCTTTTATCTGAATGTATCTACTTCTCGATTGGTCCCATAGAAATTTCATCAAAATCGGTTCAGCAGTTTGGAAATAAAAACTTTTTTGCAAAAAAAAACCGACTTCCAAAACAAACACTAAAAAAAAGTGGAAAATAACTTTACTTTCGGAAGTCGGTGGCAAAAAAGTCAATGAAACAAACAATAGTCACCGACTTACGAAAGTAAAGTTATTTTCCACTTTTTTTTAGTGTTTGTTTTGGAAGTCGGTTTTTTTTTTGCAAAAAAGTTTTTATTATGGGACTGTTCGGGAAGTATATGCTTTCAGATAAAAGAAGAATTTAATAGAGGTAACAAACACAAAAAACTTTTTTGCAAAAAAAAAGCGACTTCCAAAAAAAACACTAAAACGTGGAAAATAACTTTACTTTCGGAAGTCGGTGACTATTGTTTTTTCATTGACCTTTTTGCCACCGACTTCCGAAAGTAAAGTTATTTTCCACGTTTTAGTGTTTTTTTTGGAAGTCGGTTTTTTTTTGCAAAAAAGTTTTTATTTTACCCTTTTTAGTTATCGTATCACACACAAATCCTTGTCAAGTATCAATTTCGCCATTTCTTTTACTTGGATGACATTTTTTCCAGCTATTTTGATTTCAAAACCAAACTGCTGAACCGATTTTGATGAAATTTCTATGGGACCAATCGGGAAGTAGATCCATTCAGATAAAAAAAGAATTTTTCAAATCGGTTCATAAATGACGGAGATATGAGGTAACAAACACAAAAAAAAAACAAAAAAAAAAAAAACATACAACCGAATTGAGAACCTCCTCCTGTTTTTGAAGTCGGTTAAAAAAATACAACCGAATTGAGAACCTCCTCCTTTTTTTGAAGACGGTTAAAAACACCATATTACTATCAAAAAACAGAATATCACAACATCAAACCTTGTATAAAACGGAAATATTAAATCGAAACATGGCTACATGGCTTCAACAGTCTGATGGTCGGCCTCAGAACTAAGTGATAAATTTTTATAACCCCGTCTGGCATTTGATGGATATCCTTTGTGAGGCGATCGAATTATATTTCGTAATGCTTCGCATGTGGATTGAAGGTTTTGTGTGCGAAAATGCGACGCAAATCGTATGTTTTGTAGTATCGTAGTAAATATCTTACACATATGGCGACATTTCGAGATAAAAGCTTTTTAACAACCAAAATAAGCGACTTCCAAAAAAACACTACAAAAGTGGAAAATAACTATAATTTCGGATGTCGCTGACTTTTGTTTGTTTCATTGAAATTTTTGCCACCGACTTCCGAAAGTATAGTTATGACATGTGTGTTATGTTTATAGTGTTTTTTGCCAATAAAGTTTTTATTCCCGACTATACGTAACTACATTGTAGATAGAAGTTATTAGCACATTATCCACTTAGACGAAGAAGAATAAATGTTGTTTTAGAGGATAACTCATAAAGTTCCTGAGCAAAGTTAATAAAACTAATATGGGACCATTGCGCAAGCTTCCTGTACCAAATGAAAAAAGAATCACTTAAATCGGACCAATAATCACGGAGATGCTGGTCGAATACATAACCACCTCTTATCATAGAAGTCGGTTACACTGCGGCAATTTCCGTAGAACCTCTGTCAGAAATCTATGAGTAGGCCAATGCAAAATCAGCCTTAAAGTAACGTTCCCACGGTTGAGACTCGATTGTGTGGGTTGGTGAATGTTACACGTCTTTGAAAATTTGGTTCTTAAGCTCCACGCTGTTTCGTTTTTGTTTCGTGTTTTTCCATCGATAAATAAATATTTAAAAAATTCGCGAAGTTTTAAGCTACCCCTCAATTTACATAATTTCAAAGTTATTGCATTTTTCCGTCAACCAAGTATTCTGTACATAAAACTAAGTAACTCTGCACAATTTTTTTTCCAGGAGAGGACTTATTTTTTGGTCTGTTATATAATGATTGATTGTGCTGATGCTTGCATTGAATAGTACAGAGTATAGTATTTAAAACCGGCTAAGTGCAAGTCGTACTCGCACATACAGGGTTCCGTAGCGTTCCGTTTTTAACGCTCATTCATACGACGAAAAAGTTCCATATCTCAAAAACTAAATACCTATCAAATCTTATTCAAACCAATTTTCGTTGAAAATTATTTGAACGTTCTACGAACCTATTTTTTTTCAGAATTTTCCATCTCTTTCTTTAGAAATTAGAGCCCCCTCTAATTTCTAAAGAAAGAGATGGAAAATTGACAATGGACACAATTTTTACGATTTCAGAAGCAAATATATCTTCAATCTCTGTCTTGAGAAAAAAAGTAAATAAGAATCCTCGATATCATTTTTTAAGAGCTATCGATAAACACTCCACACAATTATATACGTAGATATTTATTTTCAACCCTTAGTTACATTTATTTATTTATTAAAACTTAATGCACAAGTAAAAACTGGGCGACCCCTATTTTTTAATGTTTTGCGTCATATTTGTGTAGCGGTTTATAGAAGGCACCTACTCTTCAAATTCCATTCGTATGGTGCCAATAGTCTCGGAGTAAAATGGCTGTGACATTCGGACGGACAGACGGACAGCCCGAATCTATAAGGGTTCGTGTAGCGGTTTATAGAAGGCACCTACTCTTCAAATTCCATTCGTATGGTGCCAATAGTCTCGGAGTAAAATGGCTGTGACATTCGGACGGACAGACGGACAGCCCGAATCTATAAGGGTTCCGTTTTTGCCATTTGGCAACGGAGCCCTAAAAAAAGTGTGAAAAACTTTGACCTTTAATATCTCCGTAAGTGGAAGGTTCCCATGTATGGTCTACCTAGAACAAAAAAATGATCGCAATGACTGATAAGTATGACAGAACAAGTAGCTTTCGGCTTAGTTAAGAGTCTTTTTACACCCATTATAAGGATTAAAATTCAGTGGTTAGGCCTCCCACATAAAATAAACATGACACAAAATATGATTACATAAATTTACCCTAAAATACATGCAATCCAAAAACATTATAGACTCATTTGCGATTGCAAAACTTCAAAAAAAAAACATTAGGATTTTTACCGAAACGATTTGCATAATGTTCAAACTATTCGTTGAGGTCAAGGTGAGGGCTACATGAAGATTGGAGAACTCTTTATTACCAACACGATACCATTCTTTAGGCATTAGTGGTTAGTTTTACCAACGAATGTTTGTAAGTTAGCCGATAGTAGGTCTGTTAACTAAGTGACTTTTTGAAGAACTTACGTCAAAAATTTTTATTAAAAAATCGAGTGATGTTTGCTTTTCTGGGGAGTTTGTGGCATATTTGTGGTTTCTTTTTCTTCCAAAATCATACTAATCCAATCTAGTTTGGGATTACATCTGACAAAGTTAGAGCACCCACCCAATATGCAATTAACAAAATTATGAAGAATTATAAAATCCTTAGCTATGCACCGTGGTTTTTCCCGCCGTTCCACTTTTTGCTCGACTCCTTGCAGCGTGAAGTTAATTAACTGTAACCTTTCTCTACAATTGATTTATCAATTGCAATTTTTTTTTTCAAATCTGACAGTTGTTTCCAGAGATTAACGCGTTCAAACGAAAACATAAACAAACTCTTCAGCTTTATTGTGAAGGAAAAGACATCAACGCGTTCACGAAAAAAAGTGTGTGAATCATCTACCTAGACTTTTCCCAAATATGGGTATATTAGGGTCGGCTTCATATACCAGTATTTTACATGGAGCAACTGCCTATCTGACCTCCACAACCCAGTTAGTACTTGGTAATATGATACCGCTTGGTAAGACTAGTTGTCAGATCGGGCCAGTAACTACCTGTAACGACTGGCAAAGGTCTACAGATGACAGCCGGGACCAACAGGTTAGCGTGCACGGAGGAAACTCAGAATGCAATGGGTGGTCACATATCCACCGAACCTGTAGATCGACACCCATCAGCTGTTTTTATTTAGGTAGCTCCTAAAAATAGTTTATACATTGAACCTAAATCAACAAATTGTGGTCTAGTGCCTGATTCACACAATAACTTGACCTAGAAATCTAGACATTGCAATTATGTACACATATCTAAGTACCTAACTGAATGCAATGTATTGTGATAAACTAAAAAAATCTTAGTGACATACAAAATTTTCAAAAGAAAATTATGCAAAACCTAATGTTGTAAAAGTAGTTTTTTGAGTTTTGCAATGTATTGTGTTGAAAAAGTTGTGTTTTGTTTTGTAAAATATCATTTTGTACTGATGTCTAATGTCTTGTCGTTTTGTGTTAATTTTGTATCATTTAGTCCATATTTGTTTGTAGTAAGTACTTAGGAACCATGTCAGTAGTAAGAATTTTAGAGACTATTTCTATTATGAGTTAGTGATACTCGAATTAAAATGTTTATTTTTTTATAATGACTTTATTTTTTTCAACAGGTACCAACAACACAGTATCAAAATGATTCCCTCAGTCAAAAGAGTAAGTGGCTTTATTATTGACTATTTATAAAAACAAAAAAAAAATATTCTGCAAAGTGTTTCGCCTTTTTAACCAACTTCAAAAAAAGGAAGAGATCCTCAAAACCGATTTGAAAAATTCTTCTTTTATCTGAAAGGATATACTTTCTGATTGGTCCCATAGAAATTTTATCAAAATCAGTTCAGTAGTTTGGTTTTTAAATCAGACTATCTGGTCAAAATATGTTATCCAAATAAAAGAAAATGGGAAATTGATACTTGACAAGGCTTTGTGTGTGATACGATAATTAAAAAAGGTAAAATGAAAATTTTTTGCAAAAAAATTACCAACTTCAGCAACGAAACAAACAATAGTCGGTGAATATTGTTTTTTCATTGACTTTTTGCCACCGACTTCCGAAAGTAAAATTATTTTCCATTTTTTTTGTTTTTTTTTTTGGAATTCGGATATTTTTTTGTCTTCAGTCTGAAACATAAGTTAACCAAATTTTTTATACATGGCGATGTGACCAGCACACCAAACTACCCGAAACTGACAATTTTTCCCAATCAACCTTGAACCTAATATTTTAACGATAAAGTTGAAAATCTATTAAAGAAATTTCACAGTTATGATAGTTTTTTTTTAGTATTAATACATGGTAAATTAAGGTCTTATAAACAGGGTTTATGATCTTACATGTTTCGCCGTAGACTGTCATACTCATAAATCATATTTATTTCTGCAAATTGGTTTTAAAAAACACTTTTACACGTCACATCATGTATATGTTCTAAAGCTAGATGAGGCCGGTGTTTCGTACCTGACTACTCTGAGAAGAAACAGCCGAAACAAACTCAAGAGGTCACTGTCTCTTTTAAAGTCCAGACATTGGTCAAATTATATGAGGACCATGCAGATTAGTACTAATATTAGGACATGTTAAACGTAATATTTAAATACTAAACATGAATTTCTTAAAATTATTAACATAGTAAAATGTATAAGTAATATTTATATTAACACATTTGATTGACACATTTGATTTTAACTCCGAATGCTGAGTCAGGCGTTGGAAATACGTGACGATATCTAAATAAGGAGTATATAATGAGTACCTTATTTAGATGTCATCAGGGATTTAATAATAATAATAAATGCCTTGTGTTCGTAAAAATAGGCATCATTGCTTCATTTGTACATAGTTTAGAGTAACTTGTAGTAACTAAAATGTATGTATTGTAATTAATTACACACATTTTGTTCACTATGGTTCTCTGGTATTTTGGCCATCTGGAATCGTAACTTTAAAAATATCCCATCCTGCACTTACCGTATCAATTACTTCAAAACAATAAGTATGAATTGTCAAGCAATCGTTGAAACAATCAGAGGTTCTTACCGTAACTTTGAAACAGTCAAATTAATAAAATTATTAAACACGACACGAGAGGAAGGCCAAAATAAAGTAAAAAAATATAATTTCTCACGCAAAGCCATTGTGTTGTCAAAGTATGAATCCAGCCATTGATCATAAAATACTGGCTGTAGGAAGAAACAATCGAATTTATTTAACAATATAGACTCGTGTACGTCAGCACGTTAAGTTAAAAGGAAGTCGGCAGAGAATGTTTTCAGGAAATAATATAATATCACGCCTATAAATGAATCAAGAGTTAGGTAGAAATGTACGGCTCGTGGCTAAATAATAACAGCCGCTCGGGTCGATCGTCAGATTAAGCCATGCTTGCCTAGGTTGGTCCGTGGATGGGTGACCACTCATTACATACCGAGTTCCCTCCGTGCTTCCGCCGTCCCGGATGCTAATCGTAGATCTTTGACAGTCGTTACAAGTAGTTAGTGGCCTACCCCCTTGTGGTACAACTCTTGAGTTCAGGATGCAAACGAACATTATTAAAAAACACACACTTTGCTTGACCTAGAGATAACACACATGATCCCATGCTCTACAATAGCGCTTGCTTGAGTTCTAGACCTCAGCTTAACTCTTCGCGGAACGTAAGCGTGTTGTGAGCCCTAAATTAATTAAAACAATACTGTATATTGTTCAGTTCAGAACTAACTTAACCTTTGCACTTAACGCATACTACTACATGTGTAAATAACCAAAGGCCTTATTTACTATGACAAAATGCAAGTAACGCATTGGAAACGCGCACTATGGCAAAATAATAGTACCTACCTCTGGCATTAATTTTGTATTAACCCGCTATCTCAATGTGTAGATCTAAGATTCATTTAAATCTAGTAGTTCGTGTCTCTAGTCATATTTTTAAGATCTACTTAACGCAACATATCATCACGCCTGTAATCCAAGGGTTAGGCAGAGGTGTACCTAATAGTCCACCCACATTTCGCCAGTTATGTTTAAGTCCCTTGTAATAGAGGGCGAGTCTATTGCCATCAACCGGGCACAAATTCACACTCAGTGGCTGCTACTGAGATATTCCTAATGGAAAAACCCAATAACTCTTGGCCTGAACTGAGAATTGAACCTATGACCGCATTCTCAGCAGTCATGCTTGCGACCAATAGACAAACGGGCAGTCTTAAGCTCGAACCACACGTTATAAGCCTAAATCAGTACAACTCCACTAATAACACATGTTTTGACTTCGAAAAGTAATCGTTTTCTCATCAATGTCTCGATTCTAGTTTATTTAAATCGATAAGAGATCAATTGAAGTGCCAAAAAACAAGTCTGCATAATAATCCCATAAAAAAAACCATTTTGATATATTGCTCTTTTTTTATTTATTTCGATTGAAAGTTGTTTTTTGCGATTTTTATTATTTTATTATTCAATAATTGTGAAAGTGTACCGATTCATGTTTTTTTTTTTTGTGTGTGTTGTACGTATGAATATGTGTTTCGAGTCTCTAAATTGCTGGCGTTATAATGATGTCTGTATTTTTGATTGATTGGTCTGTGATTAAGTTAGGAAATAAGTTGCCTTTAAATGTTTATGAAATTAAGCACTATACAGTGATCAAATCTGAAGGTATATTATTATTGTTGGATAAAGGTGTTTCTGTATAATGCGGTAATTGCCACACTTGCTGAGTTACTTAGCCATTTTAATTCGGATATGTTGTCATTGGGTCTATAGAATGATTGTATTTTGTTTTCTTTGTCCTTTTTAGATAGCAAAACCATTTATTTTAACAGTTTATTATTTCATGTCTCATTATTTTGCCTAATTTGATTCAAACCCGAGTAAATATCTTATGATTTCAAAATGTGAAGAGTAAAAGTTTTTCACTTTATTAAATTGGTGACCGTTTGGTATCTGTAACTTCGAAATTATATCCCCAAATGGCTTTTAATAGCAAAGATGCTTAGCCGGAATAGCGATCCTAAATCTAGTTTAAATCTGAATCGAATTATATCAGAATGTATGTACAAATGCAGTCATTACCAAAACTGTAATCTATTTATGACTAACACCCATCCAAATATAAAAATACTATTTCAAACTCAATGAAATAAATACCACAAATTAAAAGTAACTTCCTAAACTCAGCTAGAAGATGGCATACCAATCGCTTGGCCCTTTTAGGAGTATTTTTTACGTGTGTGGATTCTAGTCTCTTCCTAAATGTCAGTTGACGTCCTCAAACATTCTAAATGAATGAAATATCTAACTGGGTTACGTGTTTTACGATGAAGCGATGGCAGTAAATAGTTGTAGAAAAAGTAGTATCGAGTAAGAAAGATAAATGGTTTCAGCCTTGTTTGGAAATATTTGTGCATTTTAGAACAGCCTGTATCAGCCATGTAGAACAGCCTGTATAAGCCATGTAGAACAGCCTGTATCAACCGTGCAGAACAGGCTGATCTAAAATAAATCTGCTGCTGGTCCAGCTGGTCCAATAATGCACTTACACTGTCACTTACGGGATATCTTCCGTGATTATTATTTATTGTGAGCTCCCGATATTTCGACGCTGTTGCAAGCGCCATGATCACGAGATGACTGAAGAATGCGGGTGGATGGTAACAACTTGTTAGGTGCAGACAAATCTGTCTACCCTCTATCACGGAACATATCCCGTAAGTGACAGTATAAGTTTATTTATAAAACGTGAAAGTCAGCCTGAAGGATTTTCGATGTATGGCTAATTTTTCACCTCAAGAAAATAAAATTAAATCATCAGCATTGTTTCATCTCAGAAATAAATAATTGTAATTCAAGTAGAGAAGGAATGAGCGCTCATCACCATGCTTGCGATTGGCTAGCGTATTCAAAACCGTTTCGTATATCTACACTTCAACCAACTTATCTGCGCAGACGGGGAAACACAGAACTAAAATAAATGTACCAAGTTCGACGTACCGATGCAAATTTTCTTGACAAGCAGCGCCATCTTGAACTGCAAACTTAAAGTGGTCATACTGTAAAACGACCAACAGGATTGATATTCGCTTTTCGATAGCTTATGTCAATTCAACATTATTGACTTTTCCATCATTAGTTACCACTAAATTGCTGATAGGTCACTTAGAGTCTTCAGGTGACGTCCCCATAAACAATTATCTTTAAAAGTATGGTATCACAATTAAATTAAAACAGCTTTCAAAATGAAAATTTCTTTTGAATTTCATAAAAATATCGTCCCCATAAACAATTATCTTTAAAAGTGTGGTATCACAATTAAATTATAAAACAGCTTTCAAAATGAAAATTTCTTTTGAATTTCATAAAAATATCTACTTTATAACATCAAGAATCTGAAAAAAATGAGAACGTAATTAAAAAGAGCAATTGACGTAACTGCAATATTCAATCACTGTTGTTCTAATTTATTAGTATTCAGCTACATCCGGTTAGACTGGAAGCCGACCCCAACATAATTGGGAAAAGTCTAGGCAGATGATGATTGTTCTAATTCATGACATACATACCTTTAAAAACATTAAAAAACTTGGTTATTGATTCAAATCTAATTACCCGCAATGAACATTAATCTTATTTATATATACCAATACCAATAAATAAACTCCAAAAAACAAATTATTCTTCAAATCCAATTTCTATCGAATCGACGTCAATTGGTTTTAAACTGATTGAAATAAATATTAAAATAGCTTTTTGACGATTATTTTCAATAATAATAATTGGATATCAATGCATGATCTATTAAATTATTATAATAATAAATACTGCACAGAATTTATGGGAACAGTAATTATTGATATATCGATTTAATAATTAGATTGTTTCGTAATTGATAGATTTGACAGCAACGCAATAAATATTTGACATAACATAACATGATGCCTGTAATCCCCGAAGGTTTAGACAGAGGTGTACCTAATAATACGTTCACATTTCGCTAGTTATGTTTAAGTCCCATGTAATAGGGGGCGAGCCTATTGTCATCAACCGGGCACAAATCCAAACTCCGTGACTGCTACTGAGAAATTCCTGATGGAAAAAACCCAATAAAACTTTGCCGGAAATCAAACCCAGGACCTCAGTGTGATGTTATGTGAATTTGATTACTAATCTAATAATATTAGTATGTTCTAAGTTGGAGATGAACCTTCTCAAGACATGGTCTTCGAGGAAACATTTCCACAATAACAAGAACGAAGATTGATGAGGTTGTTATTAACGCAAATCAGGAAGCTCATGAAGTTATTATAATAATATTATGCTACCACATATGAGTAGCTTAGTAACATACTGAACCAACCTCTGTCGAGTAGTAAGATTTGCTAAAGATTGGTTACATCCCGTTTGGTAACATTCCCAATTCGCCAACTACTTTTTATTAGGATTATATAATATGTTGTGTGTGCCTGTCTCGTCTTGGTCTAGCGGCCTTAAATGGGGCGAATCTGATTTAGTGCTCATCGGCAGCGCTGAGACAACTAGATCTGATTCCCCCGGTAAAGTATTATTGGGTGTTTGCCACCAGGAATTTCGAAGTAGCAGCCTGAAGCCCAGATATATGCCTGGTCGATAGGGAACTCCCTATTTCATGGGACTTGAACATTGCTAGCATTTCGGAACAGAATAGGTACCTCTTCCTAACAATTCTGGGATACCTAACACGCGTCATTTTGTGTTCTTTGATGGGGTACATCCCGTTTGGTAACTTTCCCGTTTGGACAACTAAACAAAAGACGTGCAAAACAAGTGAATAACAGTGCCCTTTCGTAACTATTTTAATCTTCATACATTGAGTCCCGTTTCGCCAACCATAAATTTCAACTGTTTTTTTGTACGGTACAGTCAGCTCCCAAAGTTCTTGTCGGAAACTTCCTGTTGATGTTGCTATTTTCTGGCACACTAAGGTTTGTTAGGAGAGAACTCGATTTAGAATTTGAACAGAAAGTACTAGGAGAACAGAATCATGAAGTAGTGTCTGCGACGAGAAGTTTGAGTCGCTTTCTCGATAAATGCACATACCTGCCTCGTTGGTCCGTCGTAATTGCAACTGCTGAACATGATGTCCTGGGTTCGATTCCCTGGTCGGGCAAATTGTTATTGGGTTTTGCCATCGGGAATTTCTCTGTAGCAGCCACGGAGTCTGGATTTGTGTTGGTTTAATGGCAAAAGGCTCGGCCCCTATTAAATGGGACTTAAACATCACTGGCGAAATATGGCCGTACTATTATGTATATCTCTGCCTAACCCTTCGGCGATTACAGGCGTGATGTTATGTTATGTTAAATCCACATAGTACTGCAAAGTTCTTTTGGCGCTTGTATGACACTGACAGGAGGGTACTGCTCTTGTATTGAAAATACAAGATGGCGGGCGTTAATTCCGATTTAGGCCACGATTAGATCTCTACAAAGGCTTATGAAAAGTCAGAACTAAGGCACACGATTGTCATTGGTCGTTCCTATATCTTTGGTTCTTTATTAAAAGCACCACAAACAGATGTGAAGGTTTTTTGCTTTGTAAGATCTATTTATTTTGTCATCATCTTCTTACCCTTGTCCCATGTTACTTAACGTTTTTTTCTTCCATTCTTCCCTGTCAGCCGCCACGCTATCATTTACTCCGTTTTCTTTCATATCATTCCTCACACAATCCATCCATCGTTTCCTATGTCCTCCTCTCCATCTCCATCCATCATAATTTATATTCATCACTCTTTCAGTCGCATGCGATTCATCGTCCATACCAAGACAGACAATTGCCTTTTAACTTTTCTCGATGTGACATTTCAATTAAGTGGGATTTATTTTCAATAGTGCTATAGCAATTACGTACTTATTTATTACACAAGGAAACATCAATTAATGTTTGTACGTAGATAAACTTCTTGACATAGGACCTATCCAATTAGTCACAGTTATGGACCAAGAGAATGAGATAGGTTAAGTCTATTCAAATGTTGGAAATTAATGTTATTTCCACTTATGGGCCATCCATAAATTACGTCACACTAATATCATGATTTTTTTAATCATCCCCCCCTCCGTCCTTGGCCCCACAGCTGGTCACATCTGTTATAAGTTCAATAATGTTGTGTTTTAATACTTAGATAATTTATTAGATTTTGTAATGTGACGTCACGAATTTTAGGACCCCTCCCACCTCTTGTCACATTTCGTCGACGAACTCCCCCCACACCCCCTTAACGTGTGACGTAATTTATAGATGGCCCCTTACAGATATCCCGTTTGTGCATGTGTGTCTGATTCTGTTTTTAGCTCAATTTTTTGACTTTTTTACTAGTTACTGGGACTTTAGTTCACTACACAACAAATTAACGTTACGTATCCATTTGATATACAATTTGTTTCTCTGACACTACAATAAAGTACCTAATTTCAATACATCTTAGAAAAAATCTTATGTTACCAACCCTTGAGCAATTAAAGCCCGGAGCTGTAGTTCGAATACTCACCAATAAGAGGGCAAGAGTACTTCTAACAATTTACAAAGTGTCAAACACTTAATAAAGAATGGCCCGGACAAATTCGCGCATAATATTTTAGACACCTCTAAACCCGGGGGTCACCAGTTTGACCCCAGCCGCTATCACTGCTAAAGGCATTGCACTTTCTCGTAAATAGCAAGAAACAGGTAATTTTAGACTTCATACATCACCCAAGGATGTCAAGTAGTCGCGTTGTGAATATATCCGAATTTTTGGACGTTTATCCGAAAGATACGAATGAAATTAACGTAAGCACGCCCGATTCCCAACGGTTAAAGACGTTTCGCCATATTCACGTCTCATGGACCTAGACGGGGAATTACTGCCATTTCCACAACCAAAGTTATTGAAACAACTATTGAAATCGAATGACTAGTAATGAGGTAAATTTGAGGCATATAGTGAAAAAGCTTTTTTTAACTATTTATCTATCAATGTTATTAGTTTTACCAAAGAGTATCTTATTACCAAGTTACTTTGGCGTGGAGGTCAGATAGACAGACGCTACATGTAAAATACTGGTATTCAGCTGAATCCGATAAAAAAAAATTGATATAACATTGATTAGTCTGGTACCCGTACCCAACAAAGTTGGGAAAAGGATACGCAGGTGATGAGTGTTATTAAGTGTCAAAGACAATTCATTGTTTACCTGTGTAAACAATGAATTGTCTTTAACAAAATTAATCTAGTCGATCAACTTGGGTAAGACACAAAAGGAGAGATTTATTTTATGATAAGTCTTTAATTGTAAACATAATATTGTATGGCACAAAAATTTCGCAACATAGAAGAGCAATACAGATTTATCCTAAGGAACCTGGTGCAATACAAGCCACTTAAGGGCCGGATCAAATTACACTGTCCATAAAGTATTAAGAGAAACTACTTGAGAACAGCTTTTATATGGGTCTTGTAAGCTATTAATACTTTATCAATTACTTTCTGTTAGTGCGTGCAATTACACGTAATTCGAGAGAATTTATCGTATTTATATTATAACACAGCACATAACATATAACAGCAGATAACAAATCTTTTTGGTACATTGTACAATTAAATACTGTTCGGATAAAATGCTGTGGCTTATAAGATTCAAAATACAAACCCAATTTACAGGACATATATCTAAGTACCTACTGAAAAACGACCCCAATTTATGGGACTTCTATGAACTAATGTGATTTTTATATAGGAAATAATGGTTGCGACGATTGTCAAAGTAGTAGAAAAAGAACGCAATTGGAAAATCTATTATTATTCTGCAGAAAATATGGGTCACAATGTCTATTTGCAATCATTCTTACGGAATCACGGTCGCCGCATCGGAAATGCGGATGTATTATAGGTATACTTCTGCCGAACCGTTCACGGTAAGCAGGCGTGATTTTATGTTTTGCTAGGGTCAAAAGTATTTTTCCAATTATTTCATTCAAAGAAAAATATCCGAAAATATCCGCACCTTGACATCCCTAACGCAGCACTATCATGCAACGTCTAATCGCATGTCGCCATGCAATTTATCACAACATTATAACACCAGTTAATCATACGAAAATCGTCTCTAATTCAGACAGCACAAGAGTAATGACGGTTGCAAACAGTTTTGTATGAAGACTTGGCAGGATTGTTTGAAGATGGCACTCATTCAGAGAATTTGTAATGAGGCGGAACAGTAGCGGTTTTAGCGTTGAGATGTATATTTTGTTTTGATATGGCTAATTTAGTAATCGGAATTAGTAGATGCTTGTCCGGTGTTTTTTTTTTGCGATAGTGTAAGCCATCCTATTTGTTCCAATTGCGACCTCTTCTCGTCGCAGACACTACTTCATGATTCTGTTCTCTTAGTACTTTCTGTTCAAGAGTTCTCTCCTAACAAACCTTAGTGTGCCAGAGAGAGACAGAAAATAGCAACATCAACAGGAAGTTTCCGACAAGAACTTTGGGAGCTGACTGTACCGTACAAAAAAAAAACACCGACTTCCAAAAAAAAAACACTAAAGGAGTGGAAAATAACATTACTTTCGGAAGTCGGTGACTATGGTTTGTTTCATTGACTTTTTTGGCACCGACTTCCGAAAGTAATGTTATTTTCCACTTTTTTAGTGTTTTTTTTTTTGGAAGTCGGTGTTTTTTTGCAAAAAAGTTTTTATTTTACCTTTTTTAGTTATAGTATCACACACAAATCCTTGACAAGTATCAATTTCGCTATTTCTTTTACTTGGATGACATATTGTTTCCAGCTATTTTGATTTCAAAACCAAACTACTGAACCGATTTCGATGAAATTTCTATGGGACCAATCGGGAAGTAGATCCATTCAGATAAAAGAAGAATTTTTCAAATCGGTTCATAAATGACGAAGATATGTGGTAACAAACACAAAAATTTCCAGCTATTTTGATTTCAAAACCAAACTGCTGAACCGATTTTGATGAAATTTCTATGGGACCAATCGGAAAGTAGATCCATTCAGATAAAACAAGAATTTTTCAAATCGGTTCATAAATGACGGAGATATGAGGTAACAAACACAAAAAAAAAAAAAAAAAAAAAAAAAAAAAAAAAAAAAAAAACATACAACCGAATTGAGAACCTCCTCCTTTTTTAGAAGTCGGTTAAAAAACAGTTGAAATTTATGGTTGGCGAAACGGGACTCAATGTATGAAGATTAAAATAGTTACGAAAGGGCACTGTTTTTCAATTGTTTTGCACGTCTTTTGTTTAGTTGTCCAAACGGGAAAGTTACCAAACGGGATGTACCCCATCAAAGGACATAAAATGACGCATGTTAGGTATCCCAGAATTGTTAGGAAAAGGTACCTATTCTGTTCCGAAATGCTAGCAATGTTTAAGTCCCGTGAAATAGGGGGTTACCTATCGACCAGGCATATATCTGGACTTCAGGCTGCTACTTCGAAATTCCTGGTGGCAAACACCCAATAATACTTTACCGGGGGAATCAGATCTAGTTCTTCACTAGACCAGATTCCCCCCATTTAAGACCGCTAGACCAAACCTAGACAAGCACACACAACAGATAATCCTAGTAAAAATTTACTTGGGGTCGGCGCAGCATGTCTTCTTCTTCCACACTTCTCTATTACTCGGCATCTCAGCAGTCACCTCCTTTCTAGCCATATCAACCTTCACACAGTCAGATGGACTGCCGTTTCTTTAGTTTAAAATTAGAAAACACAACTATGATTTTATTTACGCATAGAGCATAGTAAGTTACCTACATCAAAATTCCATAACACATTTATACAGTCGAGATGTGTTTTATGAAACAAACAATGTTATATAAACAGTAAGCACTATCTTATTATAATAACTACCCCCTTGTGTAATAGCGTAATGTTACGACCGCTAGGGGTCAGCATCTAGTACTTCCATAGATATTTTTATGGAAGCTCTTATCATAATGGAATGGTTTGATCTTTGACATTGTCGTGGAATGAAAGATTTTAAAAATAATAAAGAAACAACAAAGAAGTATTTTATTTTATTTTTCTCGCACAGGACAAAACAAAATTATTGTAATCAACAATTACGACGTTTTGTGTGCATGCTGAGTTTACCTGTAAGTGATTGTTACACTTTATTCTGATTTGTTGCTTCTGTTTTATTTGCTTATACCAGTGTATACAATTGTTGGGAAACCAAATAAATAAATAAACACACACAAACACACATTATGGCAAAAGTTTACTTTAAAAAAAAAATAAGACACATTAAACTAAATTGCTCCTGCACGAGACCAAAAACCCCTATCTCAGCACAGTGCTGTAACATTAGACTTAGGGACCTATTTGAGTTTAATTTCTTGATTCATGGAAGAAGTGTCTCATCAACTTAGTGTGTCGAAGTGCACTTCTATACCCCAAGCTGCACCACTACACCCCGTCTTCCACCTTCTGCATCCAGTCTGTCCCAGCTAGTCGCTCCATCTAATATGGTCATCCCACATCACGCTTGCGGGTAAGTGGACAGATCTCAGATCGGTAGTGGAGATCGGTTAAACCTTATCCCATGATGCAAAAATAAAACTTAAAAAAAACAGATGCTGTTCAATCCCTGTGACATTTGATACTGAGGAATGAGGAAAATGTAGTAAGAAAAATGTTTGAGTATGAATGTAGATGGCTATAAGAATAGAGGAAGGCCAATGAAAAGATGGATGGACTGTGTGAAGGATGATATGGCTAGAAAGGAGGTGACTGCTGAGATGACAAGTTATAGAGAAGTATAGAAGAAGATATGCTGCGCCAAGCACAAATACAAATATGTGTACAAATATGTCTTTTATGAATTTTCTTTTTTAACTGACTTCAAAAAAAGGAGGAGGTTCTCAATTCGGTTGTATGTTTTTTTTTTTTGTGTTTGTTACCTCATATCTCCGTCATTTATGAACCGATTTGAAAAATTCTTCCTTTATCTGAATGGATCTACTTCCCGATTGGTCCCATAGAAATTTCATCAAAATCGGTTCAGTAGTTTGGTTTTGAAATCAAAATAGCTGGAAAAAATGTCATCCAAGTAAAAGAAATTGCGAAATTGATACTTGGCAAGGATTTGTGTGTGATACGATAACTAAAAAGGGTGAAATAAAAACTTTTTTGCAAAAAAAAACTGACTTCCAAAAAAAAAAACACAAAAAAAAGTGGAAAATAACTTTACTTTCGGAAGTCGGTGGCAAAAAAAGTCAATGAAAGAAACAGTAGTCAGAGTAGAATGTGAAGATGGAATGCCAGAACTAAGAGTTTTATTGAGAAAAAAAAAACTCAAAGTCAAATAGTAATGTGCTATTTTATTTAGTGTCTTTAAAATAGGTTTTCTATGAGGTATCATCATCAAAATAGCTGAAAAACGCTCACAAGAGGATATGGGCATCCCCACGAAATCACATCTTCTGAAAATTTACGTCTAATATTATAATTTAAGGACCAATACAGTATTCTATGTTTCGTACGAAACGGGTAGAGAGTAATTCACCAAAATCGTTACACAGCTCTTTTACAATCATTTTAAATGTATCGTCATTGTAATGACGGAAAAAAAGTGAAGCAACGGCAGATATTTCGGTAAATGAGTACGTATACCTAATCTCTCACCTGGACTCGAGTTGCCATGGCTGACCTAGAAGTCTTTAAATAGACTCAGAACACGGGTTGACCGAAGCAAGGAAAACCTGTACAGATTCATAGATGACTCTGCCCTAGAGTGTAAATATGGTGTAGCTCCGAAACGATGGGACACTTGATATTGTGTACTGCCTATCCTGTTGTTTGCACATCACAGGAGCTGATGGACGCTACTGAAAGTGCCAAAATCGTCGCCAAATTTTGGGCTGACTCAATTTGAATTGTCATTAAACGCTAAGAAGAAGAAGAAGGACATATTGTGACTTGTCCAGGTCTTGTTCTTTAAAATATGATTAGGGACTGATGTTATAGTTCAACAAAATTCTACGGACGAAGTTAAACTGGCCGCTTTAGGCATGCCATACAAAGCGCCACAGCACAGCGAATAGCAGTGCACTCACACGATACTATTACATATAAATTGAGACAGAGTCGTGCCAAATTGCGCCTCTGTGACCTCGAGTGCGCAACTTAGTGTTAGGGTCACCACGCTTAGAGCAGGAATTTAAATCTTTGAATTTTAGAAAAATAGGTCAGGATTATTTGTCTAGGTAATTTATTAAGAGCTTAATAATGTGGAAACTGTTTATTCTGTGTGTGTGTCTGTGTGTGTTTGTGTGTATGTGTGATATTGTTTATTTTTATACCTTCTCGTCCGGATTAAGGTTATCCGGCGGATAACAAAAGTTGTCGACATAGCGTACAGAACAATATCGGACATATTAGCTTTAGAATCGATGACCGTTGGGGTAGACGTGTTCTTGAGTGGAGGCCGCAAGTCGACAAGCCCGATCGTCTATTGAACAAATGGCTAGAATAAATAGACTGCTGAGCATGAGGTCCTGGGTTCGACTCCCGGGTCGGGCAAATTATTACTGGGTTTCTCCTTCAGTAATTTCTCAGTAGCAGCCGCGGAGTCTGGATTTGTGCCCTGTTGATGGCAATAGGCTCGCTCACTATTGCATTGAACTTAAACATAACTGACGAAATGTGGATGTACTATTAGATACACCTCTGTCTAATCCTTCAGGCATTACAGGAGTGATGTTATGTTATGACTAGAATAATCAATTACCATTATTTCACATTAAAATAATTTAACAGGCCCAAGAAAACCTTCGTCTTACAACTGTAGGCTATATTTCCGCTGGGAAATGACTTTTTTTGGGGTGAAATACCACGGTTTACTTTATGTCTCAATGTAACGCACTCAAAACATTGCGCGGGTGGATGCATTGAATAGTCATGCATTGGCGGTCATGGAACTGTTTAAAGTAAAGTTAAAATATTAAAAACTTGACTAATTTTATGCTTGACGATGTTTCGCTATCTGTGCTTCTGTGCCTAGCCTTGGCATTGTGCACTAAGTCGTGGAGTATTGAGTCCAGCAAGAAGCGGACTTGGTCCGTCCATCTAAGTGGACTGCAACCCTTTGGACGCTTGTCTTCGACCTTACCAGTAACCATTACAGTGCCTAATAAAACTGCATAATAGAAGGAGGTATTGTATCATCGACATGTTACTTAATGCCTTATTTTTATTTGAATTCAATATTTACGTTATTTACAAACTACAAATAGATCTAAAATAATTATATAAAAATGTAAAAAGTATCAGATTGGGAAAAGAAATACAGTTCCAAAAAAAAAAAACAAAAACATAATATATCCAAAAATTCGTCTACATCGCTGTCAAAAGGAAAAGTGCCCAGAAGGTTGGCAGCGTTGCCACGTTGGATGGCAATGCTGATTCTTTGGCCAAAAAATGCTTACTACTTACTAAATTTTAGTTTAGGTATATACATATATCTACCTATTCCAACCTTTGGCGATGACCCTCAGTTTACCATCCCTTTTAAACTATTTAGGACAAGACTTAACTATTAATATCAGTAACTTATCTCAGTACGTCAATCAAAAGCTCATTTATAACAAAACTTAGAATGGATACTAATTTTCTATACCAGTCGAGACTAATCCGAGTTAATACAGATGCATAGTCACATTAGCGCAATGTTATTGATGCTCTTAAACCTTCCCACGTGTGCTGATGCATTCTGTTTGGATTCCGGTCTTTGTCTACAATTCTAGATATTATACAGACTTAAAGTTAGACTAGAATTAAGGATTAGGCACATAATCAGGCTATATTGTTCCCGATGCTAGAGCTAAATAGTCTCAGGCGTACGGGTCGACCTTCAGATTAAGCCACACTTGCCAAAGTCAGTCCGTGGATGGGTGACCATCCATTACATTGCGAGTACCCTCCGCGCGTCTGAAAGCACGTGAAGCCGTTAGTCCCGGTTTTCATTTGTAGATCTTTGACAGTCGTTACAAGTAGTCAGCGGCCCGAAAGTCTGACATCCAGTCTTACGAAAGGGTATTGTATTACCCAGTACTTACTGGGTTGTGGAGGTCAGATAGGCAGCCGCTTCATGTAAAATAAAGCCAGCCAGATGATGTTGAATGGCCCCACAGCTGGGACTCAGGCCTCTTCTCTATGGTGTATGGCTGTAATTCACCACGCGGGACCAGAGCGGGATGGCAGATGTCACATACTCTTCGATTATTATACGCTTCATAAAGGTTGGAAGGGACAGCGACGCTAAGCCGGTCACCATGTGTTCAGTACACCGTCATACATCTGAACCCCCCACACAAAAATTTTTCGTCGGTTATAAAAAAAAAAACAGTTGTTCAGTACATTTTGACGTGTAGGTATTGCAGTTTTGTAAGAAATGACAGTTTTTTTTTTAATAACCGGCGAAAAATTTATTTGTGGGAGGGTTCAGAATGATGTACTGACCCTTCCAGCTTTTATAATAATTATTAAACTTCAATACATAATTTCGTGCTAAATCGATGAGTCTCGGAATTTATTGATAGATCTAGCCCCAATAGTACCTAATTATGACCCTCCTAGTACTATTTGTGTCGATCTGTGAGGCCTAACCCAAGCAAGGCATTTACATCAATTATGTAAGTAAATGCTTTACATACAAGTTGCGATTCTGTTCGGTGCCGAGCGTGTTGAAACGTCTGCCACAGAAATAACGCACAATCTACTTGACATTATAATGTGAGCGCTTGGGACTGCTAATTGACAGTGATTACAATTATCTTTTAAAAGGATTTACACCAAACGGTTCAGAGTGCATTCCACCAGTGAAACTAAACGCCATCATAACATCGAAACGGCGTTCGAAAACTGTCAGTTTCAAATTGCTATGGCATATTGTCACTGTGGATGGGTCTCGGAAAGCACGCCAAGCCGTTGGTCTCGGTCGTCATTTATAGATTGTCTTTGACAGTCGTTACAGTGGCCCGAAAGTCTGACAGCCAGTCTTAGCAAGAAGCATCGAATGGAGAAAGCACGTTATGCCGTTGCCCGGCTGTCAATTGTGAATCTTTGACAGTCGTTACAGGTAGTAAATGGCCGGAAAGTCTGACAACCAGTTTTACGAAGGTACATCGTATTACCCAGTACTAACTGGGTTGTGGAGGTCAGATAGGCAGTCGCTCCATGTAAAATACTGGTATTCAGCTGAATCTGGTAAGACTGGAAGCCAATCCCAACAGAGTTGCGAAAAGGCTAAGCAGATGATGATTGACGGTAGATGTGCTGGTTGCGTCAGTATCAATGGTGAAATTCCCCCTCAGTTTAGAACAATTCAATAAACATGATATTGTCAAATGATTAAATACAATTACTGGAATCAAACATGGAATATCAATCATCTCTTCTATAAATTCCGACTAAATTCAAACACACCTTCATCACAATTATATCGCTGCAGTAAGTTGTTCTTACTAATTAACGTTGCCCTATGGGAGTAAATAGCTGACAGAGACTAAGCTTCATACGTGTGCTGGAACCAGTATGTGTCTCTTGTGTTTCATAAATGGAACGCCTAACAGTGTGCGATGGTGACGGGGTGTTCTCTAATCTAAGCTGGCTGCGATAACAATTTTTAAACCGAATCGATATTGAAACCTTATAAACAATTTCGATTTGAAATCAATTTACTTAATCACGAAGCGAATACTTTTTTTTGTATCTGTAATACGCTTTAAAAAAAGGTAACAATAAAATCAAGCAGCAATATTAGTACTGTCGAAAAGACGACTTGAGAAGTGGTATTGAGTTTGGCAATGCGCCTGTAAGCAATACAATTCTGAAATCAGATTAGTTGTCAGATTAGTAATCAATGGTTTACATTATAAAAAAAAAAAACGCAAACGCAAAGTATAAAAAAACGCATCAGAAAGACGTCATGAACAAATAACGATAAATAAAAATAGACACGCAAAAATATTTTTCCAAGATCACAGCACTGTTGTATGAGGCTTGGTCTCTGTCGCATATCTACTCTGTCTCCATAGTGTAGCATGCAGGAACATTGCCCACACTGGGTCAGTAGTCATCGCAACCGGTCTACAACCAGTTTCTAGGTGACACCAGACACGCTTGTTTGTATCTTCACGCCGTAGCTTTTGTGGGTGTAATGCTTACATTGTTCCTCATCCTCTATCTAACAATTAGGCGAGTCCGACATAACCCTCCGTTAGCCCCAGACGAAGGGTATCCATGAGTATTTTCCAACTCAAAAAAAAAGGCTAAGCAGCTTATTCATTCATCACCACTTTAGAGTGTTTCTCTAGCCAGAGGAAATAAAAAAATCATCTAGTTCTTTTATGGATAATCGCCTTTTTCATAGACAATTTTGGAGTGTCTACGAGGACACATGTAATTTTTTTAGGGAATATTTCAATGATATTTTGAACACTTTTTTGATCTTTTTATTATAACATTTTTATTCATTTTAACGTTCTGTTAAATTTATAAATTCTAACTGTATTAGTGACTTTAATTCAAACCAAGAAGCTCGACTTGCCCTTATAACCTCTCATAATTTTAAAAGGTTCTGAACAGTATGCTTGCCTTATGGGCTTGCCATAGCTTACCGCAATGACACTCCACATATTTGCCGGAGTTGCAAGACGAGGGCGAATTACAAAAAGACGATCAGTGAGTATAAAAAAAAAACGACACGAGAATCATGCTGATAGATTAAATAGAAACAAACCTTTTTTGGGCGACATTTGAAAATTGTATTCTAAAAGCACATTAATGTCGTCTGCGTTGATGTCTTTTGTACTATCCCCACCGACTTACGGGATCTACATATATGCGTTCGTTTATGTTTATCCTAACTTATGTGATATTTGATACTAAAATCAATCGTAATTAACCATTTTTATTTGTTTGTAGGCAAAGAACTTCACACTAAATGCAAAGAGCTTTAACATAAACCATACGCCCTCTAAATTAAGTGCTATTTTCATGAATCTACCATTGGTTATCCAAACATCTAAATGGAACCATACACAATAACACTGACTTTTTATTTACAACATTTTTAATGAGACCACATAAAAGACACCAAGGAAAATCTAGTTATAACAGTATATCTACGATTTCGATCGGCCCATGTTTTACACCATGAAGGTTATAAATAAAAACTAATATGAACATAAAAATTGACGAGTAACACCGGGAGTATATACAAGGTCGTGGAGCCTCATCTAAAATGCTGATAAAAATTTATTGTCTGACCTCTTTTGAGAACACTTTGGTGTTACATTTAATGGTAAAATTGATGACACGGTCAGAAAGTCAAAAATCAGGCAAAAGCCCATTTGGGTCAGTTTCTTGTTTTAAGATTCAGATATAGGTAACATAAGAACACCTTTAATTCCCGAAGGGTGAGACAAATTTCGTCAGTTACGTACAAGTCCCATGTAATAGGGAACGAGCTTCTTACCATCGACAGGGCACAAACCCATACTGCGGGCTGCTACTGACAAATTCCTTATGGTAAAACCCAATAACACTTTGCCCGATCCCAATCGAACCCAGGACCAAACATGCATCCTATTCGTTATAATAATCCTTATGAATTTTATTGCGTATAGTGTAAATTCAAATTGAGATAATGCGAATAAAATCGGCTACAGATAACGGTAACTTATTTATAAATGATGAAACTAATACTGGCCGTTAAGAACCAATTCACGTATGTAACTTATTATGATAATCACAATCAAAACAGAATGGGTTAGTGGCTATTGCTTAGCTATTTTTTATTCATTTTTTATTTAAGATAGGTTTGCTCTTGACTCTAGTCTAGGTCAGAGGTGACAGAAACAGAGTCGATGATGGAGCGAGCTTACCCAGAAGAAGCCTGTTTACTCTAACTTTGAAGAGACACAGATTGATGACAACCTAATCAGTTTCATATTCTTTCATTCTCACCATCGTCTTCATGCTCCTGCTCTTATCCCAACTTATTTGCGGTCGTCGCAGCATGTCCTCCTCTTCTATACTTCTCTATTACGTGTCATCTCATCAGACACCTATTTCTTACCAATCATCCTTCACACAATCCATTCATTTTATTCTTCTCATGCAAAAAGCTTTATGTACTTTTAAGTAATTTTTTCGGACCGTTGAACTCTAGAACCATTCTGGAGTTGTCGGCGAGGCAGCGGTGCGGTAGTATGTTCTGTTTACCGAAACCATACTGCACTGCTTTTATTTACGTAGGTATTTGACGGTATGTTTTGGCCATAATTTGTGCAGTATCGCTTAAATCCTCGCGAGGAAATGTCGTCTTCGAATGATGAAGATTTCGTGGCGTTATATTTATCCCCGTCGACATATAATCATCTTTTAAATGTTGTTGGTCCAGCAACAATAAAATAAAATACAAAATTCAGAGCAGCAGATAATGCTTTTGCGCAAGTATCCTGTTTTTTTTTAAATATTAAATAGGCGTTTGGCCACAACTCGCCTAATGTGAAACGATGGTGCGGCCTAGGGTGGAGCACGTAGCCTAGAAGAATTCGATTCACTTGAACCTTGAATAGAACCAGATTATAATGATCAGGGAACAGAGAAGCTGGCAGTGAATTCCACATATCCGCCCCATTCCCGCGTCAATCAGGAAACACTCATTGAAATGTAGGCACTCGGTGAGCATTCGGTACGAGGAACACCGAGCATGTACGCCTTGCAAGGCACCACACAGTGAGACATAACCCTAGTTATAACACCATGTAATTACTTTTACCTATGGGTCACGAATAAACCAATTTGAATTTGAGATCCCCCACCGCTGACGCACCGACAAATCGAGAAATGACTTTAAAGTGAGATCGACAATTCCGTAGTGCTTTGTTTTTTTCTGAACAACGAACGAAAAACATTTAACAACCAATAACAAACTGTCGAAAGTCTTTTATAAATCACAGCCCGAATATGACCATAAATAATAATTACTCATCAATCAATAATCACCGTTATTATTAAATTGTGCAGCACTTTCAACTTCAGTATTTTATAATCTGCATATTTAGTCATCTTGTTTCAGTTGGTTAATAAAACTTCTTTCAGTCATTATTACATAATTTAATGCCCCGATTTCCAGTGCTTAAGATCGTTTGCATACAAATCTAAAGAAATTTCGACCGTAATAAAATAACTAAGCAAACAGCAATTATCTTCTAGAGGGTTAATTAAGAGCGTCTCAATTACAAATATTGTATTGTTATTGCACTATTATAGTAACGAGGTACTTTATTATATTGTATCATATACTTTATTCTGTAATTATGAATAATTTTGAAATATAAGTTGTGTTATTATTGCACTTTTTCTTTGCAATTTTTTTTGCACTTGAACTATTAAGTGAATAATTTTTTTAAATGATTAATCTCGTTTCCGTCTTAGAATATTGGCAAACTCAAGATTTAGAACTTATTTATGCCGTCTCATTTAAGTGCTATCGTTCAATACAGCTAAAAAAACATATGTACATCATCATCACCATCTTCCTGCCCTCGTCCCACTCGTTCCACTTGGGGTCGACGCAACCCGTTTTCTTCTTCCATTCTCCCCTGTCAGACGTCACGGCATCCTTTCTCTTTCATATCACACAATCTATCCATCTTTTCTACACCTAGCCACATTTTGCTATCATCACTTTTTCCAACTGCTTCACCCTTGCTGAGATCTGGAATTACCCTGAGAGAAAGATCTACTGGGATAAACCTTTAAATGTCAATAAAAAGTATTCTACGTCTTATACCCAGATCATGCTCTACCTGTGTGGCTAATTAATTGGAAATTCTTTGCACCATACAGACCTGAAGAGGTAATAGACACACAAAAATATACACATACATAAACTCATGCCTTTTTTTCATGGGAGTGCTACGATTTTTACTTTTGCTTTTTACGCACCTGATCTTTCTGAAGAACCTCACCAATACGGTCAGTGTATGTGTATGTCCTTCTAGGACGAAGGTACATAAAGTATTTTCGCATTTATAATATTTAAGAACGGCTTGAAGCCAAAAACCCAAGGGACGCACCACTGATTTTTGGAATTCATGTGCGTATTTTATAATTACATCACTAGCTTCGGTGAAGGAAAACGTGGTGAGGAAACCAGCATGCCTGGGAGATATTTCTCGACGGTATGTAAAGCCAAGTCAGAGGCCCATGGGCGGCGTAAAAACTCTGACACCAGGTTAGGCACTAACCACGCGAAAAACAAAGAACCAAATTACAGAACAACAATTGTAATACTTAATGAAGAAATAATTTATAATAACCTACCTTCGCTAGGCTCGTCCATCTTGCTATCATCGTCTAACAAGATATCAATGTCAGTCTTCAACTGCTCTGACAAGACAGCTAACAACTGATTGTTAGTCGTGTTTACTTATTGCTGTAACGGTTACCGGTAATTACTGGTTGGTTAGCGGTAATCGTGGTTCGGCGTACGGATTAAGTAAGACACTTAATCCTTTAAGTGCGATGGGAAAATTGGTAAATAGCTTAGGTGTTTATCTTCGTTTCAATAGCCAGTCGCTCAGACTACCTAAGCTTAGGTATAACGACACCTATTATTTTTAATAGTACCAATATTACCATTAATTAACTAAACTACTGACTGCCTGGTTGGTCCAGTGGTCGCAAGCGCGACTGCTGAGCATGACGTCCTGGATTCGATTCCCAGGTCGGGCAAAGTGTTATTGAGTTTTTCCATAAAGAATTTCTCAGTAGCCACGGAGTCTGGATTTGAGCCCTGTGAATAGCAATAGGCTCGCCCCCAATTACATGGAGCTTCAACATAAGTGGTGAAATGTGGGTGTACTATTAGTTACACTTCTGCCTAACCCTTCAGGGATCACAGGCGTGATGTTATGTTACGTGTATGTTTAACTAAATCACTAAATTAACAGCAAACTATAAAAGGGCATAAAAAAATCCTCAACGCTGTCCGCTAGTGTGCCCAAGAGATTGGCGACGTTGCCACGTTGTATGGCGTATTGTTTATAATACTATCTAGTTTTTAACATTTACATCGCATTACACACACACACTACACACAATTTCGTTTTTCTTTTTTTGTTTTATCTCGACACTGAGCTTTCTGAACTAAATAAATTCGATCATACTTTAATAAACAAAACTTAGTGCCTGGATAAAGTGTAGCTGAAGATCGAGCTATATCAATGGCGTCAATTTTGAGATACTGATCCATCTGAAGACTGTTATACGGATTAGAGATCGGATTAAAAATAAAGATAAATGTTTGTACTTATGCACTTTTGCTGCATATTTCGACAATTTTAAGTTGCCTAGAATCCGGTCTCTAGTTATGATAATAAATTAGTCAATAAGTATTAAATACAGTCTTCACAGCCATTTTTGCAAGGACGTAACAGCTGTCAAAGCATTACTCTTTTATTCCCCATGGGTTGCACCATCGATATACCACTGTTTTGACACTAACATCTATGTTAAACATAACTTTCGACTAAACGCCGTCACAATAGATTATTAACATCTTAATAAGTGTATTCATTGTGATGTGACATTGACTAGAGGTTACTTAGCGTGGTGACTCTTCTTATCTTATATGTAACCACTATGGTGAAAATATTAGACAAAGTTGTAGAGTTTTTATGCCGCCCATGGACCTCTGACTTGGCTTTACATGCCGTCGAGAAATATCTCTCAGGCATGCTGGTCTTCTCACGATGTTTTCCTTTACCGTAGCAAGTGATAATTATACAATACGCACATGAATCCGAAAAATCATAATGCGTGTCTTTGGTTCGAACTAGAGACTAGAGAATTTCCACGCGCACGAAGTAGCGGGCAAAAGCTAGTTCAACATAATATTATTAGCATAATAGCTATTTACAAAATTCTAAAAAACAATAACCACAGCACTTTTCCCGACTCGAGAATCAAACTCCCAATTAGTCGAAAACCAAACGCCAACCATCTCTATAATCTCCTAACATCCTTCAACAACAGGTGGGCATATCTACTCAAATACTTTTCCCCTGACTAGAGCATCAATACTCAATAGACTAATCAACTTAACAACCCATTCATTCACTCAGTGTTGCCCCTTGACCGTGGCGCCTAATATGGCAACACTGACTATACCAACTGTCAGTTACGTCATATAAAAAAAAACATTTGTTGTTGTCTATTATAGACTTTTGACAGTTATTGCATGCGGAAGGTCAGGAGACAATATAGGATTTAGTTTTCGCAAATCATTGTTGGGTTTTATTATTTAATTGTTATGTGTATTATATAATAGTTTTCTTTTTATTTCTTTGAAACAGTAATCAGAGATGTAGCTGCGTTTCAGAAACGTATTGTTGTCTCCAAGGACTATTTTCTTTACCTTCAAAAAAAGAGCATCTTTCAAAAAACTAAAAGAATTAAAGCTTAACTGAGCCTGGATATCACACCTTTATGGTTGGATTCCCAGGTTGAGCAAAATGTTATTGGATTTTTCTATCAGGCATTCCGTCCCGGACTTCTAGTTTCGGTTCCGGGTTGATACTCGTAGACTCGCTCTTTATTACATGGGAATTAAACACTTCACAGTTATGTCAAAGTGTGGGAAGTGTAATTACAGGCGTAATGTTTTTATTAATTTAGTAATTGCGAGTACTAGAAACTGTCTGTTTTAAAAATAAATATCCATTATGTTTATCACTGTACATTTTTGTCTATGACATAACAAATCGGAAGCCACAGTCTCAACAGTTATTTATACAAACACATAATGATTGGTAAAAACATAAACAATTGCATTTTATTAATTGTTAGATTACGATTAACATCGATTTGTGTCGTTATTTCGACGTGGAGACGGGATTAACTAATATGACGGTTTTTAATTGTTTATCGGTTTTCTTATCGTGGTGTAAAATAACCGTTAAGTCATTAGTGTTGGTAATTGGAGAGCTTTTAGCTGTTATGTAAGTAAATAATCGTTCGTCTAGTGTTAGCAAGCGCTGCTGCTGAGCATGAGAGGTCCTTGATTTGATTCCCGGGTCGGACAACGTGATGTCGGTCAAAGTAATATCGGATATTACCATTAGAAATGTCTAAGTTATGATTAAATGGAACTTACACGTGAAATGCGAAATGTCAGGGGACTATGGTACACCTCTGCCTAACCCTTCAGTTAAATACAGGTGTAATAAATTATGATATGTAAGTAAATAAATTATTAATGCAAGCGGTTAAAACATCATCATTATGGTCACTTGACCATATTGGTGGTCGACAAAATAAGTGCAAAAACTTTTTTGCACTTATTTTATCGACCACCACAAGATTGATATTCCATATTGTTGGTTAACATAAGCCTACATATAACATTACTATACTGCTGGAATACCTAATATCTGTGGGACATTTACGGCTCACTCCCAGCCGTAAATGCCGTGATCCAGGATGATCCAGATGTCACAGGTCTTCTAACTTTCGGTCCTCGGCCATGGCGATTTCCTCACGATATTTTCCTTCACCCCCGTAGCAAAGAATACCTTTCATTACCACATAATCACGGAAGCAACCAAAAGAACTATCCTGCCTCAAATCTAACTCGCAATAGTTCAAATTCTTGCGCAAAATCCCGCAAAACGTTTCCCTGTTTGCGAGACTTGCTATTTTCCTTTCAATCAATTTTCTTCCAGCGTTTTTGCCTCTCCCATATCACTGCAATGTGTTATTTTGCAATTTTAGATAAGTAGGCAATCACTTACATCTACACAGCGTGAGAAATTGAGAGCATTTGAGAAATGACTTTATAATTATAGGCTGTCTGGCGTGTGGCTGTCGCCTCGCGGTGTAAAAGTTTAATCTGTCAATTCTAAATTTAGCGGTAAATTGTGTTGCCATACTTTTTGAGGTACAAAATTTTATTTCGCTTTTTTTAATTCAAGGTAGAGGTACATTATTTCTTAATTGTGCGGTGCCTAATCTGGTGTCGGAGTTTTTATGCCACCCATGGGCATCCGACTTGGCTTTACATGCAGTCGAGAAATATCTCTCAGGCATACTGGTTTGGCATGTGATAATTTTATAATACGCACATGATTCCGAAAAATCAGCAGTGCGTGTCTTGGGTTCGAACTCGAGACCTATGACTTGGCAGTCCAACGGTCACAAGACTAGGCTATCACTGCTTTAAGAGGTACATTACATATTACTAATTAATACCACTTTGTTTGACCAGAGAATCGAACCAAAGACGCGTGTCGCGCTTGTGAACCCTAGACTAACTGGATATAATTTAAATGTTTATCCGTTGTAATGTTAACCGTCATACATTACTTAGGAATTGTCTAATTACCAAGAGCTTAATCAAGATTGTTCAAGATGGAATTTTAACTGCGAGTAAAATTAAGTTATTACATATTTACATGCATAAAAGGCATCGCATTGCTTCTACACCAAAAGGAAATAAGTCATTATAAATAGAATGTGTGCATTGCACATTTTTATGATATTTTATGGTTAATAATCATCCAAGTCTTTGTATGTCCTGTTTGTAATAGGAATAGTAAACATTATATTATAGACTCAATTAACTACTTTTACAGCTCTGTTTACAAAGATAATTATTTCAGACATCTTTGCATATCCCATTTCCGTTTAAATTGACTAATATAATTGTAATATACCTACTTCATGCCATTTAGCAATAAGAAAAAGTACATATTCATCCTTACACATAAAAGCAGACAAGTTTTTCTGTTCTTATTGACAACCTAACTATAACTGAATGTAGAAAAAATATGTACAAGCTATAAAATATGTCAGAAATTGTGGACATTGCCCTTGTACAATATAACCAAGCTAACTTGGATATTATACTTACTTAAACCATCACGTTATAAAGCAAAAACAATCAACCTTTTTTAAACTGGCAACACTATCGATCGATATCGATTAGCTCCACACTCAAAAAAGTATTTACTCTATGTTGCGTCAAGTGCGAGCCGCATCAATTTTCCTGCCATAAACCACACCAATTAAATTGATTTATGCGTTTAGCTTGAACTTACACATTATATAGTAATAATGCGTTATGTAAGACTTATGTAATATTCGACATTCGACCTTAAATTAGGTTTGCGTGTTAATTTTTTGCTGTAATTATCGTTTGTTTGAACATCATTTGGTTTAAGGTTAAGGAGACTGTTGTGATACATTGTATACCCTGGTACGTACGGCGCCTCCTATTTGATCTATCCTTTCAAACTAGAACCAACCACACACATTCACAATTTCATTGAAATCGGTTGGGTAGTTTCGGAGATTAGCGTTCATGAACATAGCGACACGTGATTTTTATACATTCAATTCAATTCAATTCAATTTATTCAGAGTTAATTTTTTACAATACAACATAAGTTTTACTGATTTTAATGTTTTGCATGTAGGAATTTCTGTAATCTAGTTTTATTTTGACCTTATGTTTTCAATTTTTGATTTGTTTATTTATTTTTAATTTGAGTTTTAATTTAATTTTATTTGATTTTAATTTTATTTGATTTCTATTTATTACTTGATTTTATTTTATTCTGATTTATTGTATGTTTATTGTAACGAACTTTTTTTAACATTTTATGGGAAATACTCCTGAAATAAATCAATTTTATTTTATTTTTATTTTTTTTATTTATTTATAAGTCTTAGAAATAATGTAGGTAAAACAGAGTTAGATGCCTGTACTAGGATAAACCTGTATCACAGGCGATGTGTTCTAATACTAAGTACATATTTGGACAGCAAATATTTAAACAATATTTAACATACGATGTTTTTTTGAAATTAGTGAAAAAAAATTGTTAATTTATTATGATAATAATATACCTAATTTACTTTAACTCTATTATTTATTATACATTAAGATAATGTTCCTTGTAACATACTCTTTTATACTCGTTGATCTACTGGGTTTTTCATTACTAACCCGAAAAGACCAGTACATAGTTGATGCCAAAGGGCTAACCCCTATTACGTGAGAACTAAGCATACCGAACTGGTGGAATCTGGGTGTTACTACAGTTACCTATATCAGTAGGCAAGAGTTAGGTGCCCATAGGAGGTACCTAAGAGTGTAATATACCTTTAAGTATATGTTATTATAGGTACAGGTTTCTAGGGGTACCAAGCTTTACTATGAGGAAACATACTAACAATGCAATCCAATTTCTTCGGTTTACTAACTGAATCCAAAGCTTAAAGAGATACTGCTTAGAACATAGCCACGTACTTACCTATGTACAATGTTTAAAACCACATAACATTAATTTTATCATTGAAAAATTTTATAGCATGTAACCTAACGACCCTCACTAAAAATCTTGAACAAGACTTAATAATACAAAATATAGATAAAAATCTATGTTTCCTTTGATTCTCACAAGTCACACCGTATCACCACGATCTCTGCCTGGTCCCCAACGATTGTGGCGTAACGATAAATATGTATTAGCGGATAAATCTCACAGATTTTTTAAATCTGATGTATCTAACAACAAAAATAAGCCTGTGTTTTGGAACTGAAAACCTTCTATCACCATAATTTAAACCCTAACCTTACTAACATACAATTCAAAATTACTTTATCAAACACGTATAAGGTAACACAAAACATTTACTTCACAATTTTAAACTCTATCTTGTCTAATGCAAGTGTTAAAATCGCTTGTCTCAGACAGCGATGTGACCGTTCCCACAAAAAACAATAGAAAACAATAGAAAACAATAATTAGGTTAAAACAGTTGAATTATTTCACACAATTTACGACTACATGCATACATGCGTGTTTGTAATTTATACTTTAATTACTGCTTACCCTTGTAACAGTGCGATAATCACCAATAATCGCCATGTTGCATTTAAACATAGAAAGGGCAATATAGTCGTCAAGAGGCTAGGCAGAAGACTTGACCAATCTTTTGGCAGAACAGTTAGTAAACATGTTCTGTGAAATGTCATAAAGACCAGAAAACCAGATGGTTCCTCAGCATCATCATTTGTGTAGCGTTTTCCCAACCATGTAGGGGTCGGCTTCAGATCTAAACGGATGCAGCTAAATAGCAGTATTTTTTAAAGAGCGACTGCCTATCTGACCTGCACAACCCAGTTAGCACTGGGTAATACGATAACTTGGTAAGACTGATTGTCAGACTTTCGGGCTACTGACTACCTCTAACGACTGTCAAAGATCTACAATTGACAACCGGGATCAACGGCTTAACGTGCTTTCCGAGGCACGGAGGAAACTCGGTATGTATTAGGTGGTGACCCATTCACGGACCAACCCAGGCAAGCGCGGCTTAACCTGACTCGAGCGGCTGTTATTATTTAGCCACGAGTTCCCCATTGAAAAATTCCATTTTTTTTTTTAATTTTCAGCGATAATTTTTGTTCGTCGTTCCAGAAACCGAATGACAGTCTAATTAAAAGCTTTTTCAATTATTGCGTTGCATTCTGACAGTGAGAAACGTCACGACATTTCCACAAATGACGAAACAGCTCATCCTCTCAAGCTCTCGGAAACGAAAACACCCATTACACTAAACATAGGAATCAAACTGGTGTTTGTAGCATTTAGAAAGTTAATAATAGTGCCCTAGTTTGTAGTTGGCGCTAGTATCGCAACCCGTGTCATTCGTCGTGACTCGGGTTGAGCAACCGATGGCAGGAACTGGGGTTCGGATGGGAATTCTGCACGAGATCTTGTTTGTATAGTTGTGAAGGAAGGTTTGCGGAAGTCCCGTTTCGCCGAAGCAAATCAGTAGAGTAGTTTATTTTGTAGTACTTACACGTAGCCTATCTGATAATGTTATATTTTGTTTTGACAATTCAAAGTGCCTGGCTACGACTGGCCTAAATTAAATAAATGCTTTGATTTTAAAAATGAAAGAGATTTTCCATGGATCCACAAACATGTCTGTCGTTTCCGTTGTCGTAATCGGTGGTATAATATAATTTTGCTTGTATTGGCCCTCTCAAATCATAGATTTCTGCTAAAAAGTAGAGTCAGGTCTATTTTGTGATTGACAAATGTACGTTTCTCTCTTTCTTTACATCAAAATGTGGCCCAAAGACGCATAAAATTACTCGGACATTGAGATTTAGGTGGCAGGGGTGTACTTCCGCCAATTATGTGGTTGGCTCCAATCGGCTCGCCCTATACACTGAGAAGTTTTTGATGGAAAATCCCAACAAGACTTTGTCTGACCTGGATATCTAACACAATACCTCATACTCTGCTAAATCACTTGCGGCCACCAGAACAGCGACGCAGGCAACTATACATAACCTTAAATTATAGTCCCAAACAACAATCGACCTTAAAAACACATGCAAATCATCTCAAAGGTGCGCTCAACAAGATAGTTTAGACTTTCAAAATGGTAACACAATAGTTAATTTTCGGCTTCAGATACTCATCTTAATTAAAAGCGCGGTCCCACGTCGGCGACGTTGAAAGGTTGCAATGCGATACTAACGTCATTACGAGGACTAGGGCTGCCACGAACATAAACTAAAATATTCAGCTTTAAACATAATATCACATGTTTTTCGCCTAATAAGCAAGTCTTCTTCTTAGCCTATCGATGGCAAAAACTTCAAATGTGTTTAGCTCACAGCTCAGCCATGCGAACTCCACTTACTGATGCAGCGAATAGATCATCAAGTGCGCAGGTGAAAGGGCATGCCGTGCAAGATGGAAGGGGCCTTTATATGTGAGGAGACGCCCCATACGCACTTGAGATCTGAGCTGTCCAGATAGGGGTTCATGGACAGCTCAGAGCAAAGTCAATCTCTACATCTGTTGAGATTGTCTTTGGTTCGAAGTCTGGTTCTGGCTGGCATTTGTAGATCTTTGACAGGACTTTCAAAGATCTACAAATGCCAGCCAAAACCAGCGACCAGCGCCTGCTTACCTAACCATCACAACCCACTACCGTTAAGGACTTAAGGGTTGTGGAGGTCAGGTAGGCAGTTGCTTCATGTAAAATACTGGTATTCAGCTGCATCCGTTTAGACTGAACGCGGGCTCTAACATAAGTGAGAAAAGGCTACGGGGTAGATGATGGCGTATTTTTTCAAGCAAAAAGGTATGTAGTAAAGCCATGCCATGGTGTTACATGTCCATGTAGGAGGCAACTGACGAACCTATTGTCAGTAACTCTGATTGACCTCAATACCGGGCTATTACTGAGAATTTTGTAAGGGAAAAACTCGATATAACTTTGGCCGATTTGGGGATCAAACAAGACCAAAGAGGTTGTCTTAATTATGGCAAAATCCTCATCGTATCCAGAGATGAAGCAAGAACTGATCAAAATGTACGCTATAGCCAGACCGTTAGATATTTTACGCACGATTTTTCGCTTCGTCGTAACTCCTATTGACTTACGATGTGTGTTTGCATATAAAGAAAATGTTGCAATTAAACTTGCACGTTGTAAGCCCGCTTCCTGGTATTCAAGAAGCTGGTCCTTTTCCCCCTAGACGGTCCGAAATTCGGACATAACGAATAAGTAGATTTTTAGAAGGAAATCAATCCAAAAATCAAAATTCAGAGAATAGTTAGTATTAGTATTTGAGAGTAGTGTAGAAAATAATGATGAAAAATATCATGAACACTGAAATCGGGATATTTACCAAGAGTTCCCGATATTTCGGCGCCGTTGCAAGCACCATGATCACAGATAAACTGAAGTTATTGCGTGTGGGTGTTTATGAGCAGACAAATCGCTCTACCCTCTTTCTTGTTCGTTTTTTGCGCTCGCTACCGCTACCACTCAAAACAAATGTAGTAAACATGGTAATTATCTCGTTTTCACTGTTACTGATGCGCTTGTTAATGATAGTGTTAGTGACTATGCCAGTTTAAAAACTTGTAATGATAAAAATGTTAGGCCTCTGCCTCGAATTTTGCGGGCAGCGGGGCGGTGGCGGCGGCGGTGCGGGAGCGGCAGGATCTTATGCGTAAAATCAAATGGACCGGTTCTCGAAAACAGCGGCGCGGGGGCGGGCAACGAGCGGTGCACTCCAGTCAAGCGGTGCCGCCGCCGCCGCCGCCCCGCTGCCCGCAAAATTCGAGGCAGAGGCCTTACACAGCTACAGTTTCGGTTTACTGGATCTAATTGTCCATGGTCAGAGCACAGCTCCCCAAAAAGGATTTATTGTGCGTTCACTTTTGTATACATGTAATTAAACGCATGCGAGCAACAGCCCCCATGTCGATAACCCATAGAATGACCGTGACAATCAACAATTAACAAGTTCCCAACAATTTACTTTTCAAGTACCATTTTATTATGTAATTGACCATAACTTTGTATTGTTTACATTTTATTGAAAGACTCAGTAGGCCAGGGTTTGGCTTTGACTATCAACATGTGAAAACATGTAACAACATTAAGTTGACTATCATCATCTCATCATTATTCTCCCCCCTGCCCCTACCCCAATTCACTTGGGGTTGGCGCAGCATGTCTTCTTCCATACTTCTCTATTACTCGTCATCTCAGCAGTCACCTCCTTTCTAGCCATGTTATCCTTCACACAGTCCATCCATCGCTTTTTTTGATCTTCCTCTACTCTTATAGCAATCTACATTCATACCCAACATTTTCCTCACTACATTTTCTTCATTCGTCCGCATCACACATCCATACCTTGGTTGACTATCTGCCTAAACTTTTTCACCTTCCAGTCTAACCGGATGTGGCTGAGAAGTTGGCTATGAGGCTAATTTCTTAAAGTTGCTTGATCGCCTCATTCGAAATCTTATGGTTAAAGTTATTTATTTCTTAAAGTAATAAAGAAACACGACGAAGACGACGTGACTGCCTCGGTGCTCAACAGTCGCGCTTGCGGAGACTGTTGAGCATGAGTTGCTGGCTTCGATTCCCGGGTCGGGCAAATTGTTATTAGGTTTTTCCATCAGGAATCACTCAATAGCAGCCACGGAGTCTGGATTTGTGCATGGCACTTGAAACATAGCTCGCCAAATGTGGGTGTTTTAATAGGTACACCTGGACCAGGACCTCTTTTCGTGTTCTGTAGGTACACCCTCATTCCACCCTTCGGCGATTACAGACGTTATATTACGATGATCTATGCTACATGTCGAAACCCCACAATTCTCCCATTGTTCTTAAAGGTGCTACATTCATAATTCATTCATTGCTGCTAATTTCGGTGTCGCAGCCCTGCAGGTTTGCATTGAAATGTCACCGTCAAGTACGCGATAGGTCGGCAGCGTGCCTCGGTTTAATTCAATATACTCGAGAATTGACGCCCGAGGGTTGGCAGTTATGGGAGCATTGAGCAATGCTGCCGACCTGGTAAGAGGATTAGGAGATGGCAATGGCTGCTGTTGATACAGAGAAGAAATGAAGTATCTTACTACCATTATAGATACGAACCTTTGTGAGGATGGATGGACGAATGGATGAATGGATGTTTGTAACGGATTTGGATGAAATTTGCCACACAGGTAGTTTATAACCTGGATTAATATATAGGATACTTTTCATCCCGGTACTATGATCCCGTGGGACAGTTACCGAACTCTACGCGGGTGAAGCCGCGGGCATAAGGTAGTGATTAATAACGAGACGACGATTGTTTACCGGATTCTGGTGGTCCTAAGCCGGGGGCAGACTAAGAGCTAAGTTAATTTAACTTACCTCGCATCATCATCTGCCTAACCTTTTCCAAGCCATATTGGGCTCGACTTCTAGTCTAACTGAAAGCTGTTGAATACCAGTATTTTACACGGAGCGACTGCCTATCTGACCTCCACAACCTGGATAATACGATATGTCTTTGGTAGGAGTCATCGTTAGACTCGGAAAAACGGAATTGCATTGATCACCACTCTTAGTCCATGCCTACAATTTCGTTTCCTTTAATATTTTATTTATTCGAGAATGATTATCACCAACCTACATTGGGAAAAAGTGGAAATTCAGTTCGAACCTGGATTTTGAACCGTTAATAGTGACCTTAGTCTTTAAGTATGGCTCTTGTAACATCTGCATTATGTATGTCCCATGTTAAACGTGTAAACATATAGACAGCTTAAGTAATATGTGCACAGGCTTTTCAATGACGTCTACTATACCTGTGAATGGTAATATGGGTCCTTCCTTACGGCCTACCATAATAAAAGCGAAAGTACGAAGCTATTTTCTTAACCCGAGTTCGAACCAAAGCGCTCTTCACTTGCTACGCGTTTAGGTTCGCCGAACAAAATTAACGCACAGTCAGATCAATGGCAAATGTACGTAAACTATTTGAACTACAAAAGTCGCCATAGTTAAAAGTAGATACCCAGGGGTTTTACCATGACGCGTTAATGCGGAAACAGACAGCTTTCTAGCGCCATCTCTCTCTCTCTCAGAATACAACTAAAAAATTCCTGCATTAAGGCGCCATTAACTGAATTTTATTTGTTCTATGGGTATTTTAAGCACAAAGATACGTAGAAGCATTATCGCCATAGATATTTTAACTTAACCCAGTTTCATCTGCAGGTACGTTAAATCAATAATTTCAAAAGCAAATTATTCCTACTAAGTCCCCCTAATCTAGTGACATATTGGCAAACCACAAACCTCTGCCCTTTACCCAGCCGTGGGCTAAAATCGTAAAACAATAGAACACGTCTCTTCACAGTCGGTGGACTACAATGAACTGTTTATCTTCAGATTGAACATAATTTGTGACTTAATGAACACTATTAGCTATTGTAGCAGTTTAGTGGGCCATGGGCGAACTGGTAGCGGGTAGCGGGGCAGGTTTATGAGCTTAGCGGGAGGAGCCAATGATGCTTATGCATGTAGCCATCTCCTACCTACTAATGTCACCAGTCAAAATATCCCGATAGTAGTGATAGAAGTACTCAAATAACACAACATGATGCCTGTAAGCCTCTGCCTAAGTGGGTGCCCCCTATTTAATATGTGGCGAGCCTATTGCCATCAACCGGGCACAAATCCAAACTCCGTGGCTGCTGTTGAAAAATATCGGATGGAAAAACCCAATAACAATTTGCCCGACCCGGGAATCGAACCCAGAACCTCATGGTCAGCAGTCGCGCTTGTGGCCACTAGACCAACGAGGTAGAAGCTATTCAGTTCTCAAAAATTACAAATGGCTTCCATAACTTCACACCATGTCAATGTCAAAAAAATTTAAAGCGGCTCCTTTTGTCTAAAAACTAATAATAAATTTTATGAAAATGACAATTATCCATTTGGGTGAACAGCTGCTTTTGCATCGTTGCTTCTGAATCTGCAACAAATACTGCCCACAAAAGGTCTGATTTAACTTACGATAGTCGAAATGCTATAGAAAATATAAATAAATAAATATCGCTGGACATTACACACAGCGCCATCTAGTGCCACACTAAGCAACGAGGCTTGTGTCGTGGACACCAGATAGTTGATATACTACATAGATACTTTTTGTTTGTAAATACATACTTATTATACATATAAACATCCATGACTCGGAAACAAATGTCCATGCTCATCACACAAACACTTGCTCCTACCGGGATTCGAACCCGGAACCCTATGAACGTAAGGCAGCCTAACTACCGCTGCGCCATTCGGGTCGTCGAATATCAAATATTATGAGTAAATGTTGTATAGTCTAAGAAAATGACACATAAGTACCACTTAAAATTACGCTCAAAAGAAACTCCAATCCACGAAACGCTTATGAAATCGCTCCGCTGCCACTCGCACCCGTCCTCACCACCACTTAATGAGGGACTCTCCAAGTTCCATCCACGCGGAAAGATGTTACGCCACGACCTATTGTTCCTCAATAGAATATGCAACAAATTATTACTAGACAGAATTAGGCACTTTCAGATGCCCTTGGAGTTTTTGATCAACATCTTTAGCTTCGTCATTATGCTTTAATTGAATGTGAAACTTGGTGATCTCAATTATGTAGATCTACCTAGCCTTTTTTCAACTATGTTCGTATCAAATACCAGTCGTCTACCAATGTCTCATACAAGGTGTAAACCGACCCTTCACGAAGCCTGCCACATCAAACTAAGTAACTCTGCGCAATACTTATTTTAGGGTGGAATATTTACTCAATGTACATAACACATTCAAAACATTGTGCTTGTGGATGCATTGAAAAGTAAACGGGTCAAGGAGGTATTTAAAGTAAATTATAACCTTAAAAACTAGTTTTTAATCGACTTCTAAAAAAGGAGGAGGTTCTCAATTCGGTTGTATGTTTTTTTTTTGTGTTTGTTACCTCATATCTCCGTCATTTACGAACCGATTTGAAAAATTCTTATTTTATCTGAATGGATCTACTTCCCGATTGGTCCCATAGAAATTTCATCAAAATCGGTTCAGCAAAAAAAAAAAAAAAACAATTTTTTTTTTTTTCAAAATCGGTTTTGAAATCAAAATAGCTGGAAAAAATTTCATGTAAGTAAAAGAAATTGCGAAATTGATACTTGACAAGGATTTGTGTGTGATACCTACTATAACTAAAAAGGGTAAAATAAAAACTTTTTTGCAAAAAAAAAACCGACTTCCAAAAAAAACACTAAAAAAGTGGAAAATAACATTACTTTCGGAAGTCGGTGCCAAAAAAGTCAATGAAACAAACCATAGTCACCGACTTCCGAAAGTAATGTTATTTTCCACTTTTTTAGTGTTTTTTTTGGAAGTCGGTTTTTTTTGCAAAAAAGTTTTTTATAAAAAAAACTTGTGGAAAGTTGAAACTCTGACCGTTGTGTTTCAATTTTGGTCCAATAAAGTATATTCTATTCTCTGACCTCCAATATCTCCGTAACTGGAACGTTCCCAGGTATGGTCAAGAACAAAAGCATGATCGCAATGATGGGAAGAACAGGTGCCTTTCAGTTTCGTTAAGGGTCTATTTACACCCTTTATATCGTTTTATACTCGTACAACAGTAAGTTAAGGTCGCAGCAACGACAGTCTGGAATACATATAAGAAAACAGTAACTGCTAATCAGATTTCATCTAAGATTAAAATGTAGATTCATACACGACTATGTACTAGAGCAAAACACAACAAAATTTAGATAATTATGTGGTATTTTCCCTCAAATAATGGGACATTTAATTTCGTGTTATACCAGTTCTGTTGTCTCCGCGTCACAAGGACTTCCGTACTCGTCACCAAATTATGGGCCGATTTAATTCAGGTTGCCATTGACAAGCTAAGAAGGAGGCAGGAATTAGCAGCTCGTAACTAAATAATAACAGCCGCTCGGGTCGATCTTCAGGTTAAGCCGCACTTGCCTAGGTTGTTCCATAGATGGGTGACCACCCATTACATACCGAGTTTCCTCTGTGCCTCGGAAAGCACGTTAAGCCGTTGGTCCCGGCTGACGTTTGTAAATCTTTGTCAGTCGTAACAGGTAGTCAGTGGCCCGAAAGCCTGACCTATCTTATTAAGGGGTATCGTATTAGCCAGTTGTAGCTGGGTTATGGAGGTCATTTAGGCAATCGCTCCATGTAAAATACTGGTATTCAGCTGCATCCAGTTAGACTGGAAGCCGACCCTAGGCAGGCAGAAGATGACCTACAAGCTAAAATGAATGCAATATTACTAGGAAATACTCAAATCCATACCACTTATAATTTGCACATAGTGGGTATACATATATACCTACCTACATAGCACGCTCGCATGTAAGCAAATCTTCGCTAAAAGCTAGGAAATAAATTGCCAATCTTCAATTGTTCATGTTTCTCCGCCGTCGTGGCAATTGGAAGCATTTATCTGTAGTTAAACATCGTCAATGACTGTGTATGGTGAGTCGTGATAACACGATGAGTTGTGTCGGTAAGATTAAGTTAAAACGTTGCTTTTAAGGTGGGTTTAATTTCTAACAACACGATATTGTTTGAGATTAATTTGACTTCCAGACTTGAGGAAATCGTGGTATTTAAGGGAAAATTACGTCAGTGAACATGTACGTGATCAACACATCATAATCGCGTTCAAGAACGAACAGTTTCTTTGATCACACCTTGCTTTGTAAAATTCAGGACTTTTTATTTTATCAAAAGTAACAACCGCAAGAGTAGATCTTCGAAAAATCAGAGGTTCATGTCTTGGGTTCAAACCACTAAAATATTTACTTATATCATACAGTCACCAGGTACAGTTTCAAATACAAATTACCAAAATATCGTTATGCCTGACATAAGCAATGCCAGCAAGCGGCGGCCGACCTCGATCTACGATCTGCAGGTATATGTATGTGGCTATACATACATATGTAGGTACGCCTGGGTACGTCGTCTGCAAACAAATGCATTGATGTACGGACTGCACAAACACGCACTTTTTGTGATTAAGAAAGAAAGATATTCTGTTATTCTGCGCAAACCGTTAAGTTCAATATCAGACACCTCTGGAGAAGAATATTTTTTGCTTAAATTTTAAGTCTATTATTACTTAGTGAGCACATTTTTGTAATACAGTTTCCAAAGTGGTTTGGGTCTAAGTTATCTGCCAGTAAAAGTCCCGTCAAAGTCCGTCCGGCCGTTTCGGAGATTAGCCGGAACATGTTTGTTCCGGCATTTTCCTTTTAATTTTTTTCAGAAAGACAAAATTTAAAAGGAAAATGTGATAAGTACAGTATATACGATCATATTATGCATTCAAAAAAAAGCTGTTATTTTGAAATTACAGACACTTAAATTTTATTTACTCATGCACACATAAAAAAATGAATAAATAATTCCTACAATATAAAACAATTCACGTAGTGCACTGTCTGTACAAATTCCCATAAAGAGTATTGTATTGTATGCAAAGCTGAGTGTTTTGTTTCAAGTAAGCAGTGCTACTGTCTGACGGACAAAAACTACAAAATTATGACTATATTGTAACGTCGCAGCTGAGAGAAACCTGTTAAATCTAGTTTATTGCCTCGTCAACGTAAAATCTATGCAAACAAATAAATAAAATTCAAGTGTCTGTTTGTATATTTTTTGTCTGTCTGTTTGTTCCGGCTAATCTCCGAAACGGCTGAACCGATTGCAACGGGACTTTTATTGGAAGATATCTGATGTTATAAGCAGTGACTCAAGCTGATTTAATTTTAGCAAACGGATTAGGGTTCCGTGCAAAAATAATGAAACCCTTGAAATTGTTATTAAAATCCTATCGAAATAGGGAAGTTATATTTTCATAATAATTTCACGAGGACGAAGATTGCGGGTAACACCTAGTTTAGCAATACAATCAATATTATAGGGGGGCGGAGAATAATCTGGCATACTATAGAGTTACCTTTACAAGGGGCTCATAGCTAAGTACCCGTAAAAACAGCCGAACAAGTCGAATTTTAATCTTAATATTATTTTTTCTTATTTTCTTTCTTTATAATGTTGTAACCATCTTGCATGTACGTCTTTGCTTGTATGTATGACACATGTTTAAGCAAATAAATATTATCTTGTCTAAGCAACGTTTGCCCGGGCCAATCCGTGCATGGGTGAACATCCATGACCTAGCCAATTAATTTTTCTGTCGGATGAATATTTTTTTTAATGCGTTTTTATTAGATATAAGTACCGTAAATACTTTCATATGCATTCAGTATATAAATAGCTGTTATTTTGATATTACAAAAAGACACTTTGATTTTATTTATTTGTGTATATAGATGAAACAGACAACTGTCATGTCCCCCGAAAACGTTTTAACAAAAACCTGTTCTCTTGTTTCCAGATGTGGCTCTCCAGCATAGTGTCCTGCACACTATTCGTGATGGCGATGTCGGCGGGCAACGAGTACCTCCCCCCCAGCAAGGGGTACAACTACGAACCTCCCTCCATACCCTTCCCCACCAATAACAACGGAAATAAGGTAAGAGTATGTCAGAAATCGGACGGCCAAAACTTTATGGAAAAGTGATCTTTTACACCATTTGTTTTGGAGTTACTCCATACCATTACTAGCTGTTGCCCGCGACTTCGTTCGCGTGGACGAAGTTTCATACAAACTTCCGACCCTTTAGGGGTTTAATTTCCAAAAATCCCTTCTTAGTGCACACTTACGTCATTTAAGGAACGTTTGTGCAAAATTTCATGCTTCTAGACCAACTAGGTTTCAGCTGTGCGTTCATCGATCAGTCAGCGAATCAGTTAGCCAGTCGGTTTCATACTTGACATAAATATTTCGTACTGCTCAAATCTAAACTACTATAACTTAGATTTAAAATGAAAAATCAATGACATCCATCAGTCGGCACTGGGCCCGTGTGTCGCCAACTAAACGATCGGTTGGTGACGAATACGCCAACCAGACCAACAGTTGATCGGCGCGCTCGAACAATTTGCTAGCTGGCTTTTGAAGAGAGCGCTCGCATAACGAACTGAACTATTGTCCGAATCGGTCGATTCGTGCGTGCGGGACAAGAGCGCCTTACTGTTTAGCAGTTAGCAGTTGGCCGATAGTAACTGAATTATCGGCCGATACCGAAGAATTGTAATATGCGCACTAGCATACATGTTCACACTGATTAAGAGCCCCACTAAACTATCGGCCGATAGAAAGTCTGTAGTCTGCGGGGACTCTTAATATAAAGTGGTAACTTTGGAACCAGTTATTTTCTAAAGCTTGCCACTGTATGAGGAATTATCACCCAATAGCTTCAGATACTTCTTACGAGTTTGAACCAGGGCAACCATGCACCTTAGGCCCTCGTGGCTAAATAACAACAGCCACACCGGGTGATAGTCAAAGTTAAGCGGACGAGCTTTATCAACATTTAGTCAATAAAAGCCTGTTAACTAAACAACCCCTACATCACATTCCAGCAACCCCCGAGCCCGCCCGTCAGGCCGAACCCCACGCCCCAGAGGCCGTACCTCCCGCCTGTGCAGCCTACCCCTGGCCCTGGGCCCTCACCGACACCTGGAGTAAGTGTTTTTATTGTAACTTGAGTGCTTTTGATACTGTAAACGTTCGAGCCATATTTAAGAGCTAAGCCAAAACAAGTATAAGTTTAAGAACTTAAACCCTAATTGGTACGTAAAAATTGCGCTCTGTTAACTCGAAGATCATATAAATCTGATTGTGTTCAGCTAGTTATGTATGTATCTTTGAAATGTGTTCCGTAACCCTTTTCATTTGATGCCTAACACGGTACGTATTTTTTTTTATTTAAGGCAATATGTCCTCTAGAGAGCGCCATTTTAAATTTTGTATAACGTGACATACCGTATAACTAACTGACGATCAAAATCTTTTCCAACGATACCTCATTTCTCGAATTATTTTAAGTAGTTTATAAGTTATGTGGGAATTGATGAACATAAATGCGTGCTGAAATCATAACAGTCCGCCGCAGTCTATCCGTTCGTATGTAGGGGGGATAATCTACGGGACGACATTCTTTCATTATTGGAAGCTCCATTATCCCCGAGGATCATAGGCTATATTCACGACGTTCCCATGGGATATATTCCGACCACAAGGTGAGCGTAGCCGCGAGTTAAAGCTGCTGGTTTAGAACTAGTTCTAGCGTGATGTTTTGTAACAAGAAATGAATAAAAAAAAAAACTTAATTTTTTTTATTTTATTTTTCGTCGTCGATGTAGTGGAACGGGCTTTTTCCTGGGACAGGCGCTATGTACTTATTGCTGTTCTTGACCTCTGAAAATATATAAATTAATACTCAACATTTTATGGACATTGGAGCTCGTGGCCAAAAATATACCAGCCGTGCGGCTGTTTTTATACAATAATAGCCGCGCGGTTGTTGTATTTTTAGGGTCAATCTTCAAGATAAAACCGCGCTGGCCTAGGTCGGTCCATGGATAGGTGACCATTACATCCCGAGTTTTCTCCGTGCCTCGGAACATACGTAAGGCTATTTTTCCCGACTGTCATTTGTAGATCTTCGCAAGGACAGTCGTTACAGTCAGTGGCCGGACAGTCTGACAACCAGTCTTACCAAGGAGGATCGTATTACCCAGTACTAAAAGGGTTGTGGAGGTCAGATAGGCAGTCGCTCCATGTAAAATACTGGTATTCAGCTACATCCAGTGAGACTGGAAGCCGACCCCAACTTAGTTGGGAAAAGGCTAGGCAGATAATGATGATTTAACATTAGTCGGACAGTTACAAGCTGGATATTATTAAGATTACGCGCTCTACCTTTTAAAAACCGTGCCTCAATAAAAGTGTTCGTTACCTTCATCTGCACTCCCAATTTTATTACTTTTATCGTCGTGTTCATCTGAAACGAAACTTTATATTATTGAAATGATTTTTTTTTTCCTTGTTGGAACAAAAGGTAAAAATAAGAAATGTCAAAAAATATATATATAGGTATTATATAAAAGACTGCTTACCGCTGGCTATAAAATGAGGAGAAAATTAGAAAATTGTTAAACATAACTTCTGATTTTATAAATGCAGACAAAAACTTACTCGGTAAATACCACGAGGGCACTGTAAAAAAAAAATATTACTTGACTTATAAGTTTTTAAACTGACATTGTCACTAGTACTATGGCACATACCACATGGCATGACACATGTCTGTCATGTTCATTTTATAAAATTCATATATTGTTTGTCACAGGTGAAATATCAGTTCTTATGATTATTATAAAGGAACGCTGTAACATGCTTTTAAGGTTACCTATGTGTGAATGATACAATTTTGATTTTATACGGCGTGTCACAAAATTGCTATAGTCTTATGAAAGGGTGTGGTACAAGACCATCAAGCTGAACACCTTTCTCAATGGGATCAACACCGTATTCGCGAAGAAAAACATTAGCTACCCTACATACATTTGGGTCGAGTAGTGTATTGATTTTTTATGGGGCTCTTGATTATTTTTTCTGAAATAGTTTAAAAACATAAGGGTATCAAAAACATGTGTCCGACCGAAGGTCGATTCCTGGCCGAAGCCGAAGCTGATTATTCGGCAATCACCACAATATTCGGGCGAAGCTGAAGCCGGAGGTAGGGAATGCAATCTCGTTCTCGCGAGATCTCGGCCTTTTTTAGCGAGATTGATCTCGGCCGAAAAATGGGTGCAATCTCGCGAGTTTAACGAGATTGCACTCGAGCATAAAAACGTCTTATTGAACTTAGTTAATATGTTTCATTTTAGTTTTTGACTTCTTGTTGTTGTTATAAAAGTACTGTTTTATTATTAAAAGACTTTTGTTTGATATTAGAAGAGAAGACTGGTTGTTTATTTCATTTCTTATTTGATTAGATACGTCCAAAGGTACTACTTAACAGTTTATTAAAATAATTAATGGATAGATACGTCAAACAATTTTAAATACATTAAAGTTTATTGAAAAAATTCGTAATAATAAATGTTTATTTCATAATACCTATAATTCTTATTATTTTTTTCCTAATTTATTCAAATATTGTGACTATTTTCAAGAATAAACACACAAAACTGCCTATCTCGCGAGATCTCGGAATTGGCGAGATCAAAAATAATAACACTTCAAAATGAATGTGTGACCCTCGCCGACGGGGGTCCACCACGATGTCGCGCATTCGGAACAGTTCGTTCAATTTCGGCGCTTGCTAGAAACCTTCAGTCGTGGGTACATTATAATCTCTATTACAAGTATTAACAAATAATTGATTGTAATTTTTTTTGTGTAAACAATTGTTGGCTAACCGAAATAAATAACTTATCAAAATATTGATACTCACATTTCGGTAAAGGCTTTGACGTAGTACATCTAGTCACGAACTGGGCCGGCTTCATTGGAACCTTGGTAGGGAGGTCTGCAATGGGTATCAGGCTCCCCGAGGGACGCGACCCCGGGTCTTCACCATTGTGTGACGGCGACGTCGGATCATCAAGAGCCAACATCTGTATAAGCTCGGGATTGGTATAAGGATTGGGTGTCTTTGAACCAGAATTACTCTTCATCGTGCGGACTAAAACAAGAAGATTATGTCAATCGTCCATACGACGTGGTTATTAGGGTTTTTTGTGAGTAAAATTAAAAGTAGGGGTGGTTGAAAAAATAATGCATATAAGTGCGTGGGTTGTTATCAACAGTTCTTAAAGAATGATATCGAGGTTCCTCAAACACTTTTTTTCATAAGTCAATGTTTGATGAGATAATAATGAATACGATATTGAAATTGGTGAAATAAGAGACCCTTTACGAGCAAATACGTTATAAAAGTACACTACAGGATTAGAAAAAAATACAACAAAAGCAAAACGTATAGTAAGTATGACCACTTTATGTGTGCAGTTCAAGGTGGCGTTGCTTGTCAAGAAAAATTACATCAATATATCAAACTTGGTCCATTGATTTTGGTTCTGTGTTATCCCGCCTGCGCAGATAAGTTGGTTGAAGTATAAATTAAAAGTAAATAAACTTACTTGACAATTTTTCGCCATATTCTAAAGATTTCAATGGGCCTTGAGTTTAGGACATTAAAAAGAATACCTATTAGAATTTATTACAAAAAAAACTTATATTCCCATGTCCATTTGTTTCATTTTTATCGCTGAATTTTGAAAAATATTGTTTTTCGTTGGTATATGGTAGCAAGTGGGTTGCTGTCAGAAGGAGAAGAGAAACTAAACACTTTTTTACACGCTTTTATTAGCTTTACCCGTAACTACCACCCAAACTAACCATGTAAAACAATCTTAGAAGTTAAAGACCCACTTCCCGGTTTCCGATTGAACTGTTTGCATGTTCGCTTTGGATGACAATACATGATTGGCTAAGTGACGTCAATCTAAATCCAATATGGCAGACTCCTAACGATGGCGGACTAATTATTTTTTATGCATTCCCATGATATGGATATCAAATGAAAGGGTTTGCTGAGCAGATTCCAAGAAGTAACGACGTCACTCTAAAGCGTGTTTTTAAACTATAATATCTATTTTTTATATGATATTATTTAATGCAGAGGAAGAAAGGACTATTCTTTTAAAGATGGCAGCAAAAATACTAATTTATAAAAAAATTACGTGAGTTTAGTTTCTGTTTGCGGCGAAAGGGATTAGACTTACCTTCTTCAACACCTAGAATTATAGTACATTATGATATAAGTGGGGTAAGTTGAAAATTACAGCCGAGGCTATATTGCTAGCTCGAGCCGTAGACGAGGGCTACAAGAAAGCAGAGGCTGTAATTATCAAAGCGCACGTATGTCATACGACGTTTTATAACATATTTGCGAGGAAATAAATAAAACTCGGACTTTCTTAAACGAATAAATCTTTAATCACTTGTTAAAGCAGTTAGAATAATTTTTACTTGTTCACAAATGAGCGATGCGCGCGCATCAGCGCTTTTTTTTAAGGCAAAGGCACAAATACAGCCAGTATTACTAATAAAGTAAATTATTATTTTTGTGTTTTTGTTACAGATTGTAATTTATTGTCAAATTAAAGAATTAAATGTTTATTTATTATATTTTATCTCCCAAAGTTAATTTTATTCATAAAATGTTAACCACTTATCTGACATAAAAACTCTTTTTTCTAAGATTTAAAAAAGCACCGTTCATTTTAGACGAAGCATCTTGATAAACCGTGCGTTTTACAATAACGCACAAGTATGTAATGAGATACAATACGATGTTGAAATTGGTGAAATAAGAGACACTTTACGAGCAAATAATATATGTTATAAAAGTACATTACAGGATTAGAAAAAAAATACAACAAAAGCAAAACGTATAGCATGACCACTTTATGTGTGCAGTTCAAGGTGGCGTTGCTTGTCAAGAAAATTTACATCGATATGTCAAACTTGGTTCAATAATTTTGATTCTGTGTTATCCCGCCTGCACAGATAAATTGGTTGAAGTATAAATTAAAGGTAAATAAACTTACTTGTCAATTTTTCGCCATATTCTAAAGATTTCAATGGGCCTTGAGTTTAGGACATTAAAAAGAAAACCTATTAGAATTTATTACAAAAAAAAACTTATATTCACCCATGTTCATTTCTTTCATTTTTATCGCTGAATTTTGAAAAATATTTTGTAATTAGAATTTATCAATTTTGTGTTAGTTGTTTTGTATGATATTTTCATTAATAAATGTTTAATATTTACTTAGACAAACTACTTACCAAGCTGTGCATCGTAGTTTACGGAACTTATCGGAATAATTGCCAGCACCTGGAAAATAAAATAAGCTGTACCAAGTAATAAACAAAAATCTTGAAAAGCTTGTACCTTTGATGAAAGAGGCCAACTGTATGGTTGCTAGTTCAACTTTTCTCTTAAAGAATCCAGGTAGGATTACGATCAGTTTTCAGCAAGATTTCGCTGGAGTGGGGCAAGCTTAGCTACTTAATATATTAACAACTAGCTTTTGCTCGCGGTTTTGCTCCCGCTTCCCGTTATGTACGGAAATTAACCCACGGGAACGTTTGTAATGTAGCCTATCACACTCGGGGATAATGAAGCTTCTCGTTAGTCAATTTTCGGAATCCGATCAGTAGTTCCGAAGATTATCTCCTACTGTCAATTTACCTCTTTATAAAAATAAGAATACTTTATTTGCTTAAAATACAGGTGTGATAAGTTGTTAAAATTGGTGGTTTAGACACAAACAATATTTTGCCTTTTTAGGGCATGCAAATATAATATTACATTATTATAATATAATGCGTATTTAAAAGGAATATAACAAATATTTCCTTAAGCTAATTAAAAAAAAAAAAAATATTAAAAAAAAGAAACGAAAAAAAAAACATATTGCACATAAAACCTTACATATTCCTTAACGTTAAGTTTTGTGTTGCAGAAATACTTTTAGATTGTAGAAACAATTTTCTGTCAACCAATTACGAAATTTATTTCTAATATATTTAAATGGGAGTTCTCTAATATTTCTAGGTAACTTATTAAAGATAGATATACACATATGATACACATTGTTTTTATCAATGTTGTATTGCAAAATGGTATCATAGTTTTTGTTCGATCTCTGAATATGAGGTTGTATAGACAACTACAGAATAACAAAATTAAATTAAATTTTACCACAATGCAGAAAACCGAATGCATAAAACATATCCGTAGCTCCATTTTATTGACGCACTAGGTACTAAAAATAATATTAAACACGACGCATGCCACAGTTTTTTTTTTACCCAACTACTTTCTGGAAGTTATGATATTGCTTGAATTTTTATGACTTATTTCTTTTTCCATTAAAATTGCTATCGGAATCGTGTTACAAATAAATCAAAAGTGTACGTTTGTAATAACAGTATTTCACAGTTGGTTTATGACTAAATCCGATCCGACATGTCAGGGGTTCCCAGATCTGTAAAAAGATTTTTTTGCAGAACATTTGCTTTAAATATGAATTACAAACGCTACTTACATTGAATCGACGTATGCCTTCTTGCTGGACCTATGTCTTCCTGGGCAGACGACAAAGTTACCATCGGGGGAAAATCCTGGCACAGGACCGAGGAGATTGGCGCAAGAAAAGAGAGGCTTATACCCAGCAGTGGGTGAATTCAGTCTGTGGGTGATGATGATGGCTTCCTATAAGTGACGCCTATGTTTATTAAATTAAAAACATTAAATTTTGGGAGTTCCGGACGTCTTAAAATTCCGTCCGCATTCCGGACACTGAGCTAAAATTCCGGACATGTGATAACCCTAGATATGCCCACCATTCAGCCGAGATATTAGGTAAACCTCGTAATTACTTGACAATAATTCCCAGAAAATTAAAATTTTACCTTACATCTATCACATACACAAATATTTAGATCTTGTTGTGTTATGACAACCAGGCGACATTCAACCTTAAGAAGGTAATAAAGTCGACAATACCCTAGTACTACATGCTGCATGGCCGCCAAGTACCTATAGCCCGCCATATACGATAGATTATGCATGCGCAGTTTTGCCTGCACAGGCATTCGTCGGTTTCGCATGAAGGTTTTGCACATTTAAAACTGTCATAAATAAACTAGTTTTTCCTTTACGCCGCGCCGTCCTGTCAGTGACACCTTTAAATATATTTATAGTATGACCACTTTAAGTTTGCAGTTCAAGATGGCGCTGCTTGTCAAGAAACTCTGCATCGATATGTCAAACTTGTTACAATTATTTTAGTTCTGTGTTTTCCCGCCTACACAGATACGTTGTTTGAAGTTTACACAAAGACATTCAAATATTTACGAGCGATAGACGGGACAAGACAAAGAAAATCGTAATCCAAAAACTTGTTACTACTTAGTAACAAATCGTTCTGTCTAGTGTCGTAAGCCCGCTTGTCAGGTAGCATTCGTGTGTCAAAATGGAAAATGTTAGGGATCAAAATTTTTGTTTGATAATATTCCCAATGTCCGCTCTATTAGTCTTATAAAACCTTTTGAGTTTACAACCACTTTTGACTGATTTGTCAATGAGTGATTCGACAAGTTGCTGCTTCCAAAAAGTAAATCTCTATGGAGAAGAAAAGGAAACAAAACTCCATGGACACTCTTTTAAAACTATTAAGTTGATTTTAATATTTTCTATCTCTTTTTCCAGCACCACGACCATCACGAACATCATGATCATCACGACCACGGCAACGGAAACCACGACCACGGTGATCATCACCATCACGAGCCCGGCATGCCCTTCGATTTCTCCTACCAGGTTATTAGCTGTTGAACATGAAACATCTGAGAAGTTTTGAAAAATGCTAGCAGTTTAATTAATTCTCATTTTGTCCACCAGGTGGCTGAAGATGGCAACGATTATAGCCACAATGCGATATCCGACGGCGATATCACGAGAGGAGAGTACAGAGTAGCCTTGCCTGATGGTCGTACGCAGATCGTCAAGTACACCGCGGACTGGAAGAACGGATTTAACGCGGAGGTAAGTTAGTAGCAGGTTCCACTACTCGACAATAGATGGTGCTGTTTTCAATTATTTATAAGTTGGTTTATTCAACTAAAAATAAAGAGTAGAGGTACAGTGCAGCTTGGTTCTTTTGGCGCTTGATAGACGAAAACTTAACTATTGGTAATACATTTGTAATATTGTCTTGAAAACATAAGCTGGTGGTGATAGTTCCAGCTATGGCTATGTACCAAATGTCCATGCACTGTAATGGTTATTTCAATTACTACTTTTTTGGCCGATGTTACTTCCTGTAAATAACAAACTTTATACCTTTATTACAGGTGACTTACGAAGGTGAGGCGAGGTATCCTGACGCTCCTGCCGGCGGTTACGGCAGTGGTGGTACCACAAACAATGGTTACGGCAGCGGCAGCGCCTCCGGCAACGGTTTCGGCGGTGGTTCGGGCAGCAGCGGCGGTGGCCAAGCTTACGTGCCACCCAGCCAAGGAGGCGGCTACCAATACTAAATACTACCCCAACGACTACACAGGTTTACAATGAACTGAAGTTGTATTTCATGCTAAGATTACGCGAAAATTATTAATTAGTCGATTAGTGTAATATTGCGATGGCGAGCTCTCCTCTAGATCTGTCAGTGTGACAGTGAAAACTGTCAATAAAGTACAGTCGGAAAAATAATACAAAGCCTGCCTACATGTTTAAAAAAATGGGATATGAAAAGACAACATAAAATAATATTAGTAATAAGTTTATTATTAGCTTATATTTCATTGACAAAATAGCCCTATGAAAAAGTAAAGGAGCGATAAAAAATTGGCAAACAAAGTAATTTGCGTAGTATTAGTATGAAATATCATAAGTGTAACAAACACGTTTGTTAAAAAATTGCCCTTGTAATGCTAATATTCTTTGTAACAGACAAGATTTGAAATAAACTTTTTTTAAACACTAAATGCATGCCTACCACCAAATAAAACAAGTCGACTAAAATGTCTGTTTCAAAGCTTGTGCGTTACACAGAATTTGGCAGAATAATTGTTTTTAATATAATACCTATATTTTAAGTTAGTATTATGTTAATATAGTTACCGAAATATAGTTACCAATTGTTATAAAAAATATTATAAAATGTACTTCGCTAGCTAGATAATCAATACTGAACTGGGCTGACAAGACGACCCTTATTTCCTTCCTTTTCCTACAAACTATGTCATAACTTATTACGGAAAGATCTAGAAATAGTACAATATGCACATTCTGTGAAAATAAATATACATATATGTACACCCAGCCTATACCTGTATAAATATAACCTTTTTTAGTGTTACATAGATTAATACAAATTATTATACCTTTTAAAAACCAACTGTATTGTTTAAAAAAAGGAAGCTAGGAACATTATTGTGATACTAAAAAACGTCAAAATTGCTTGTAATAGTTTTTAATTAATAATACTCATTACACTGCCGTATTTTGTATATTTATTGTATAGGATAGAGGAGTAAATTGACAAATCTTTGTTAAAAATATGATGTGTCCTTTTGTACCTTATTTTTTTATAAAAATAAATATAAGCTACAGTTATACAAGATGAGTTTTACTAAAAAGAAATACTGCTATATTATATTTATGGTATCACAAAAATAAATAGTACTACTGTTAATTTTTACATACTCGTTTCTGACCACTAGTAAGCATTTCCTGCCATCTAGGATCTAATAGCAACAACATATTATTAATCTTGGTTGGCTGCTTTTCTGTACACAGCCAAACAGTGGCTTAGAACTGATTTAAGCTGATAACAACTGTGAAGTCAAATCCAAACAAGTGATATTTTAATCAACAGCTCTTAAAAGCCATAATAGCATATACATACATTCATAATCTAGATAAATGGAAAGCTATGGGGTGGAAACGTTTGACCAGCAGTGGGACATACAGGTTGTCGCAAAAAAAAATATTGGTGGATGACAACAAACAATTCAATAGCTCTATAGGGGTGTGATGGGTAAAGGGGTATGAGGAAGTTCCTGATCCCCTGTAGAAAAGGGAGGATGCTCCGACCAGACGGGTGGTGTCTGGTGGCCTACTACTGCCCGACAGTTGTTGTCGGGTTTTCCTGTATAGTTTTAAGTCGCGGATAACAAACTGCGTAGTTTAGAATTTTTAGTGCTAGTTCTCATTTGTGTCATAGATGGCGCTGTAGTACTTTTTGTACCATGTTGCTGTAGTTCTTCTTGTAGTGCTGCTACAACTGCCCTGAAGTAAACTGGCTATGTTAGGATTTTGGATATTTGCAATAAGGCAACCATCACAAATACATTAGACATCTTAGAGACACTGCTGAAATGTCTCATTATGTGGGCATACGCATAACTTTCGCATCATTTATTAATCTGATGACCTGCAATTCAGTTTGTTGATTTTCAAGTTTCAAAATAAAATTTTCAGCTCCATGGACATGTTTCAAATGTGAGTTCAAATCTTTTTTCAAGCTGAACTTTTTATCACACACCACACAGCATTCAACCTTCTCCATATGCTTTCTTTTCATGTGCTCAAGTCTACGACCAGATGTGACAAAGTCGGCAGCACATATCTCACATTTAAAAGGCTTTTGTCCAGAGTGCAGCATTAAATGTTCTCCCAATGTCTTCTCATTCACAAAAGTATTGCCACAAATCTCACAAGTTTTGTCTTTTATTTTCTCATGTGTCACTGAATGCTGTGTCAAGTTACTCTTTTTATAAAATCCTTTTTGGCATATTTCACACACAAAAGGCCTTTTGTTTAGATGTACTTTGTTTATGTGAGCTTCAAGTGAATTTTTATTCAGGCTTCTATAGTCACAGCTTCCACAATTGTGATATTTGCCATTCCTTTTTCTTCTAGTCAAAGCGTAATGGTTTTTCAAATGTACATTGAAATGCGAGAGAGATTTCAGCACTTTAAAGCAAAGAGGACATTGTTTTCCTGTGTGGCTGCATAAATGGGCTTTTAAAGATGAACTTTTATTAAATACTTTGCCACAAATGTCACAGATATTAGCTGAGTTAGTGTTCTTATGAGTAATGTCAAAATGCTTCTGAAATAATACTTTTGAATTGAATTTCATATCACATTTCTTACATTCAATGCATTTAGGCAAATGCTTCTTTGGAATGGTTATAATACTGCAAGAGGTAGGTAAGTTGACTTTTAGTTTGTATTTCTTTGGCTGCCTTCCGCATTCTTCTTTATTGTCAACTTCATCATTTATAGTATCCACTAGGTGGTTAAGTATTTCATTTTTGAAGTAGTTTCTTTGTAATAGACTGAATATCTTGATAATTAAACTTGAACAGTCTTCACACGACTGAGGTAGAAGTAAATCCTGAAGAAAATTAAAAGAATTATGAAGTAATAGAATAGAATATTATTTTATTTTTGCTGTACAAATAAGGGTTGTAAAATTTTAAAAAGCATCTCAAAATGTACATTGTGTACATTGATGGAAGGGTGTATGATTGTACAATCATAGAATGAATGAAACATCAACTTTATATAACACTGATAAGGCTTGGAAAATAAGTCTGGTAATACACTAAAATTACTTCAGTTCTTCTTGGCTGCGTAACCTAAACAGCCCCTTGTTTAGGTTACGCAGCCTAGGCATTAAGGATTTCCATTGGAGTCAAGCAGAGTATGATTTAACAGAATACAACTTGTCCGTTTGGTTTCTACATATCTAGGTACTATTCCTAAACGAATTGAATCACTTACATGCGACGGAAAGAGCTTCTTCATAATATCCCATAAAGTTAAATTCAAACTAAAGTATTCGTCATGAATTTCTATGTTTTCATGTAAGCTTGTAGTTTTATCGCTTTGTTTATAACATAGAAAGCAAACGCTTTCCATATATTTTGGATTAATTAGTATATTCAACATATCCATTTTATTATTGTAATTAAAATTACTACTAGGTATTTTGAGAAGATAAAAATAAATAAACACAAATTTTTGACATAAACACCGAACACGTTATCTCAAAATGACAATTTTTACTTTTAATTTAGAGTAGCAAACGAAACACTTGAAAAAATAGTCGATTCCAAATGCGTTTAGTCGACTAAATTGGTTCTGGACAGTTGGCAGCGTTTCAAATTGAAGAAGATTGTCGAGATTTTTAGCCGAAGGGCATGGATCGTCGTGTCATTGAGGTTGCTTAAAAAGCATTCCATGTCACTGTTTTTCAAAAACTATAGAAACCTTTGACTTTCATGCTATTTTTTTCCAAATCAAGATAATCACCAGCGTATTTATATGTTATTTGGCTTCTAAATCCTGATCAAAAAGTGCTGCTGGATACCGGGACACGTAAAGTAATACCGCCAGGCGCCATCGATCGAACACAAGCTAATTATAACGACTTATCAAGAAAGTAACTGGAACGTGGAAGATGCAAAAGTAAGTCAACTTCTTCCTAAAAATATGATTATTTATTACGCTGAGAGCTTTATATAAATACTAGGAGGCGTTTTCTCATTTCCGCAACGTTTAACAGTAGAGAAAATACGCCATTTTGTTCTATAAATTGCGTACGTAATATAACCTAGAAATTCCTGTTCAAAAACTATTTTGATCAAAACAAATATATTCAGGGTTCTTTGTGGAAATTGTTAACATTTTTAGCACCGCGTATCAATATCATCCAAACTCCAAAGGTAAGGACATACATACATCATGCTTGAGAACCAAGATTTGTAATAGAATATTAATTAATGACATTACATGACAATGATACAGGTTGATAGAATTATTGGAATCATACTGATTGAAATTATTTTACTTTTAATAGTTGAATGAATAGGTAGGTATTACAATAGAAGATACTAATTTATGCAAAGTAGAATTCAATGAAAGTAACTAACATTTCCTAATAGTTTAGTTGACACCAAGACTATGCTGTAGTAGATTTTAGAGTATTTTTAAAGAGCTGTGTAACAATTTAGATGGTCATTCATTTTACAGCCTATTCAAGACGGAAATGGAATCAAATCACATAGATCCGAACCACTTGGATTGGATAAAACAGAAACTGAAGACGGTGTGGACAGCTCCAATGTTCTGTGGACTATGTTTGGAGAACCGCGGGACTTTCTGTTCTGTTGACATGGAACTAGTCATCAGCAGTCAGACATTCTCTAAGTGTCTGCAGGATATATTGAACTATGTGTTCAATGAAGATGTAAGTACTAAACGGGTGTTCAATTTCATGAAAATTGTGGAGATCTTACACTTGATTATGGGTTTCGAATCCCAGGTGGTATTGAGATATCCCACCAGGCTTTTTTAGGGGCATCCTGGGTGGTTGGTGGCAACTGTTCACCTTCTATTGTATAGGACTATAACATTACATCGGGGAAAACAGGAATGATGATTCCTTTTAGTAAAGCAACTATTTGGCCATAACAATATAGTTATAAACAGAACATTAAAATTTTTGCTTTCTTTTCCAGATTGAAAACTTCATGTCAAGTCCGCACTTGTGCGACAGTTGTACAGAAAAGACAATACAATCTTACCTCTTCATACACAACACTAAGCAATTGAACAAGATCTTGAACAATTGCATCTCGGACATAGACTCCAAAGTAATTGACATCAATGCACAGCTTGATGATTCCATGACATACAACACTGCTAACGTAATGATCGTCCTAGAAAATGACACTGAATTATACAAAACTATCATTGATGTTAAATCCATGACTGAAATAGTGCCTACATCCAAACCTATAGCAATGAAAGAAGCAGTTAATGCTAAGCCGCCAGAACCAAAATCAATTCAAGTTGCCATCCCTGTCAAACCAATAGTAATAAAAAGGGAAATAGAAAGGCCAAAAGAAGTGAAACAAATCAAAGAAAGGAAGGTTTTTAAATCTGATGGCACTCCTAATATTAGTTTGAAAGAAGGCCATATTGTCATCAAGCCTTTAAACTCAGTGCGTACATCAGCTCCACGTTACAATACTTATGAATGTGTTCACTGTCCTGATATTTTCACCACTTATAGATCTTTGAAGGAACATGAAAAAGCTAAGCATAAAAAATCAGTTTACCGTTGCAAATTATGTGACAAGACTTACAACACTCAGCAATATTTGAACATACATTATAAGACTCATTCTAGGGCTAGATGCAAGTTGTGTCAAATTATACTCCCAGAAGGGGATCTAATGGAACATTTGAGGACACTCCACCCTAATTTAGTATACCCTTGCAAGTTTTGTGACCTAGTTTACTACACCCAAGAGTCTTTGGACACACATTTCAAAATAAGTCATCTAGTCAATGACACAAGAGCTAAATCTCAATGTGTAATGTGTCTGAAAAATTTTATGGATGCGGAAATGAAGAAGCATAAGTGCAAGTTCTCTTGCTCGGAATGTTTTGTCATGCCTTGTGTACATTTTAAGTACTTAAATTCCTATAGAGAGCAGGTCTTAAACCATGTGAATAAAATAAAATGCATGGATTGCGACTATGTCACTCGTCGCAAAGAACATCTTATTGGTCATACTAACAGGGAGCATTTGGACCATCATCCGTTTACTTGTGCTGACTGTAATCAACAGTTTTACACTAAGCTGAGTTTGAAAACTCACATCATGCAATTTCATGAAGATCTATTTTGTCCTTACTGTGATTTTGAATTTAAGGATAACAGGACTTTAATCACACATAGGAAAGCCTGCAAGATGGTTATTAGGCCGTTTCAATGTACCCACTGTGTTGCCTCATTTGATATTGCTGAAGAGTTGACCAGACATGAGAACTTGAAACATAATGAAGGAGTTTACGCTTGCACACTATGTAAAAGCAGATTCCTTGCTGACATAGAACTCCAAGAGCACCGTGTGAGGGTTCACGGGGGCATACAATGCAAGAAAAGGAGAAAACACATTGAATGCTCTTTATGTGACATTATGTTTAAAAACATAAAAGAAATGCTTCAACATGAAAAATTCCACAATGCAGATGAGCTGTACCCTTGCAAAGTCTGCTCAAAAAAATTCAAATCCCTGCGAAAATTATACATTCACAATCAAAGACACTATACTTACAGAATAAAATGTTCCAGCTGTAACAAAAGGGTAGCGGCATCTTTCTACCCGCAACATGCAGTGAGGTGCCCTTACAAACAAGAAGCTAATTTAAGCCACATCTGTGAAGTATGTGGCAAGTCATTCCACCTGGAATCATTACTACGTTTCCATCTAAGAATCCATTTAGAGCCAACACAATGTCCTCGATGCAACAAGGTAGTCAAACCTACAAGTCTAAAAAGGCATTTGGAATTAGTCCATGGAGTTGGAACAGACCAAGACGATATAGAGAACCCAGCCACTGGAGATATGAAAAAGAAACGTATTAAAGGCGTATCACTCAGGCCATGGATTGAATGTGACCTATGCGGACATACAGTGAGAAAGAAATGTGATTTAGAAGCTCATATGAACCGATATCATCTGAAAATCAAGCCATATGTCTGTCATATATGCAGTAAAGACTTCTGTGGTAAAGTTAGACTGAAAGAACACATTTCTACACACACAAATGACAACAGTTGCTTTTGTTCCGTTTGTGGAGGGAAATTTGCCAACCGTGTATGTCTAAAAATGCATATGAGAATGCATACAGGCGAATCACCTTATGCTTGTGATCTTTGTGGTCAAAGATTCAGGTCTTCCAGTATGATGAAGACTCATAGACTAAAGAAACATTTGGAGAAAACTGTTTGCTGTCCACTTTGTGATTGTATGTTCTATATGGCTAGAGATATGAGGCATCACTTCAAGAAAGCTCATTGGAAATTCAAAGATGGAAGGCCTTTCAATCCTAGAGATGTGGAAGAGTTGCCCAAGGAGTTATATTATCTTTTTGAAGATGGTAGACTGCCGAAACTTATCTAGAGTAGTGATTCTATATGATTGTAGGCAAAGATTTTGGTTTGGAAGTCTGGATTTGTGTCCTGTTGGTGACAATAAGCTCTTTCCCTGATATGTGGGACTTAAAGGCCGGAGCAGCCCGAATGCCGTGGCGTGATTATAAACTAAACAAAACTATAGAAGATGTGGACTGGCTGCATGGCGTTTACATCTTCCATATCATCAGTGTACACTTTATACATAGGTAACTAGCGAAATGTGGGTATACTATAAGTACACCTTTGCCTAACCTGTTTGTTAATATGTTCTGATTACAAGTGATGTAACAATAAAATAGAAGTACAAACTTAATGCATAATACCATCATTATTCTAAATGTTTTGACACAACTGCCCAAAAAAGGAGTGTTGTTTTTTAACGTTTTGTGCTTGTGTAAAGCACTGTTGGAATTCTGCACTAACCCTAGTGTTGAAAACCAACAGAGTGCAAAAGTGTGCGTGAAAACCGTTATTGGGCTGCCTGCTATGGTCCCACAAGTGCCTGTACTCCCATGGATGTAAATTGGGGTCAGCAAAATGTTTTTCTTTTCAATTTTGTCATAGACTAGCTGTTGCCGGCGACCTTCGCGTATATTATCTACCTACTTTCATATGCATTCAGTAAACAGGTGTTATTTTGAAATTACAAACAGACACTTCGATTTTATTTATTTGTATAGATTAGTAAATAAAATCTGTTAAATAAGGAACCTTTACCTAGGCATCTGTGTAGGCACATAGAGGTGCGATATTTTGCTTACAGATCATTTTTATTTTAGTTGGTTATTTTTCTCTTGTTATTTAACTGGTAAATTAGATGATTAATTGATTATATTAAATTATACTTTCACAATAAATCATGTCCTTGATTTGTTTCGTTCTTATTTTTAAATCCCCTTTTTTTGGAAATATTTTGCAAGAATAGTACCTACTTCGGCACTCAGACTTTGTCTTTGACTGAAGCTCAGAAGTCCAATCGATCCTGATTGGCGTGAAAAAAAAAATTGTAATATTTTCAGACAAATTGTATGGGGAAAAGTTTTTTGCAATTTCTGACTTTTAGTACTCTAACCTTGCTTGGTCCCTTACATTTTTGATCAGTATTAGAAAAAGGATCGATTGGCATAAAAAAATGTGTAAATGGCCATTGTTTTTCTATTTTTTTTTAAATCTGAATGGGGTTCAAAATTCCACGAAAATTATGGACAGACTCATAGAACCATTCGTATTACTGCAACGGTTAAGGTAGTTCCCCTTACTGCCCCGCTGAAAGTTTCCACCCTGTATTATTTACAAGCTTTTTTTGGGTCGGCCGGTAACAGAACTTACATTCTGTGTCTTGAAGCAACACAAGGATTGTAGTAAAATCGTTATAATTATAAAATTGAATCCGATGAAAGTTGGCAGCACGGTTATTTTTGTGAAGAATTTTGTGATGTGGTAAGTCACAAATTTACGTCATTTCTTTTTATTTTTTTAAATAAAACCAAACGCGTTCGGTTTCTATTTCTCAAGTGACACATTAATAATAAGTGATTTTTCAATTCAATCCTTGGATCAGGGCTAATGTTCCATTGGACTCCTACTTGGTAATTCCAGCGAATAAATTCGATGTGATCGATTACGTAAGTTCATTTTCGATTTAATATCGAATAATGGCGAATATCATCGCCATTTTCCAAAAGTAAATACTGAGTTATTTGCGGTTATTTAGAGTTTTACGGCTACATTTGGAAGTTTCCAAGCATGCGTTTAAGTGAAAGTGAAGAGTCAAATATTTTTGAGATGGAATGGAATTACCATTAGCTCCAGAACATAAACAAACCTAACCTAATTTTCAGCGAACAAAAACATAAACAAATAAGACATAATTGAGACTTGGTGTCGAAAAGATGGACAGTTTCAAATTGAAGCTACAAAAAGTACTGCACAGCACTAAGTATTGTGGAATATGCTTGGAATGTGACGATAATATGAGCGCCATTGACGAAGATCTTGAGATTATTTTGAATGAACGGACTTGCACGAAAGCTTTGAAGGCTATCATCGATGTAGTGTTTCAAGAGGTAAATGTAGTTTGGTCATACGTTCTTAGTACAAACCTGTAAAGTATCATTCCCCGCCCCTATCCTTAGTTACTTGCGGTCGGCGCAGAAAATTTTCTTCCCTGAGATAAGTTATGGGGGAAGCGCCAGGGTAACCCGCGAAATTCAAATTTTCTTTAGTTTTTTACAATTTGCGCGACAGTGTCAGGTTGTATGTAAAACCAATTTGATTTGCGAATGTAACACATATGTAGTTACAGAATTATAATTATTAAAATCAACCCCCGAAGTTCATTTAACCCCAATCAATGACTATTTCATGGAAAAGTCATTCAATAGGGTAAAATGAACTTAAGAGGGTTAATTTTTATGATTATAACTTGGTAAACCTATATTTGTTATCATATTTTAATCAACTGCAAATTGTAAAAAACTCAAGAGAATTTGAATCCCTGGCGCTGTCACCCTAAGATAGTTTTTATTTGTCCAAACATAAGTACTTATACACACATAAGGCATGCAAGATTTTACATCAAATTATGTCACAGTCAAATTTTAACTGAACTGCGGACACCTAAGTATAAAAGTTGGATGTATTACAAGCATCAAGTAATTTTAAAGTCATCCATTACTCAAAACAATTATTTAAGCAATCCAATTAAGAACAAACAACACCTGCAAGGAATAACATCATAACTCAGTTTTAGGCAATTTTGAGTTACAATCATATTCTTGCTTACAAAAAAAGCAGATTTTTTTTGCACTCACCCCTGTTGCTAAATTCCTTTACAGAAAGACTTTTATAGTGTCAAAACAGTGTAAATGAGAGTCAACTGTAGTTAATAAAAGGGTTTTTTTTTAATCTTTAACACTCCTATAAAGTTGCTAAATATTAATTACGATGTTATTCCTTGCTGGTGTCGTTAAGTTAAAATTATTAAAAGTAAAATATAATAATAGTGTCATAAGCTCATCATAGTTATTTATTTAACAAATTAGCATAATAAATGTTAAAGTAATTCTCTTTTATATTTTACGCACATTTAATTTTAAATTCTTAAGTAAATAATTCTTTAAAAAATATATATATTAAAATTTCGATATTTCATACAAGTCAAAATAATTTATCAGTCAGTGCTACAATAGACTTACCTTAACAAAAGGTTTTTTTAGTCTATTTCTTAATGTTTCAGTTGCATATTCCTTCCAATGTTTTGGACAGATTATAAAGAATTGGTTTCCATTCTTCTCTCTTACCTGTCATTTCACTACCTAATTTTTAAGATCATGTATGTAATTATTACATATGTTTACGAATAAATGATTCTGATTCAGTAGTCAACCTGTTTCTAGCCATAATATTATAATCTTTCACACAGTCCACCCATCATTTATTTAATGTTCCCCAACTGCTCCATCCAAATTAATAATCAAAACGTTCTTACCGTAAAAGTTTATTATTGTGTGACTATTTGATTTGCCTTAATTTGTATGACCTATTCCCAGATAATATTATTGTATTGTATAGCGGACTGGTGTCCGCAACTCCTGACATAAATAATAACATCAGACCTGTTATCCTGAATGAGTTGGGTAGAGTTGTATCATGAAGTACACCTACTTTTCACCTGTTATGTTTAAGTCCCATGTAATAGGGAGCTTATTGCCACACCAGTCAAATAATAACAAAAAAGTAAATCTGCGTTGGACCAATATTTCTGTAATTCCAAACCCCTAGACAAGATTTTAATTATGTTTTTTTTTTATTATTTCAGGCTAATTACAGTCTAGCAAATACACACATATGCAACAGTTGCATGGGAAAATTGATCCAGTCATACATTTTTATACAAAATTCTAAAGAAACATTAAAAATACTAGACAACTATGTCAATGATTTGTTTGGTAAATCAGATGATATTTTTAATCATTTGCCAGAGTCAAACATTGAAAGCACAAATGTGGTTATTGTATTAGAAAATAATATCCATGATTCTTCTGTAGAAAGAGAAAGAAAAGATGAATTTACCAAAATGAAAGAAGAAGGGAATAAAAGCTTTGAAACAAAAAAAGAATTCACCCCAAAAATAAAGAAATTCAAATGTGTGAAATGTCTGTTATTATTCCCATCGCATAGAGTATTAAAAGAACATAGAATTAAATGCGAAAAGCCAAAATTACGATCCAAAATATGTTTTAAAACATTTAGAAATAAACAAGATATAAACGCACATTACCAACAACATTTGAAAGTGAAATGCCAGTTTTGTCACAAACCATTTCACAAAAAAGAATTACTGGAACATCTTAAAACAAAACATGGAGAATCCTCACTCAAATGTTCGAAATGTGAACTATTTTACTCTTTAACAACTTTTCAAACGCATACTAAAGTTTGCCAAGAAATAAAGGAAGAGCAACCTCAATGTTTGATGTGCCTAAAGACTTTCACGAAAGAAGAGTTAAAGTCCCATACATGCAAATACAGTTGCCCAGAATGTACTGAAATACCTTGCATGCATTATAAGTATTTGAAGTCTTACAGAGACCAGATTATACATAACACAGCCAAGCCCAAATGTGTAGACTGTGACTATGTTTGTTCAAAAAAAGAGATCTTACTCGGACATGTGAATCGGGACCATCTAAACCATCATCCATATACTTGTGATAAATGCGGACAACAGTTTTACTCTAAAATTGTCCTACAAACTCATATTCATAGGTTCCACGAGAACTGTTTCGTGTGCCAGTATTGTGATTCAGAGTTCAGTAATATCCACATATACAAAAGTCATGTTATATCCTGTGAGGATATCAAGAGGAATTTTGCTTGCGAGGATTGCCCGGCCTCTTTTGATTCTTCTGAGAGTTTAACGAACCATGTAAAACGTAGACATAGCACTGACATATTCCCATGCGGCTTATGCAATAAAAAGTTCCTGAAAGATTCGAAAAGGAAGGAGCATATGGTGAAGGTACATAGCAGTTTGCAATCTATGAAAAGAGTTAAAACTGTTGAATGTGTTGTGTGTCAAGTAAAATTTGATAATAAAGGAGAATTGGTACAGCATATGAAATCTCATGGTCCTAATATTACATATCCATGCAGGATATGCAATACAGAGTATCTGACTTTAAGACAGTTTCGGGCACATAACCGCAAACACAATGGACCATTTGCCACTTGCCATATCTGTGGTAAACAAATGCGAGAAGTCTTACTAAAAAAACATCTGGCTACCCACTCAGATTCTGTGGAGACATGCGAGACTTGCGGCAGATCTTTTCAAAATATTGCTTTATTAAAATACCATCAGAAAATTCATTTAGAAAGTGTCCCTTGTCCTAAATGTAAGAAAATGATCAACCCAGCTAGACTACGGAGACATTGGAGAGGACATCTATTAGAAGAGGATCCTGCTCAAAAGAGAATTAAGAAACAACAGCCAAACTTGAAATGTGAGCAGTGTGACTATAAAACATGGAACAACACACTTCTAGAATGTCATATGAACCGCCATCATTTGAAAATTAAGCCATATGTCTGTCATATCTGCAGCAAAGACTTTATAGGAAAACATTTGCTAAAAAAGCATATTGAAACGCATGACTTGAGAAGCGTCGTTTGCATGGTGTGTCTGAAGAGTTTTGCCAATTCAACTTGTTTGAAAATGCATTTGCGGTTACACACAGGTGAAAAACCTTTTACATGTGAAATATGTGGGGACCGATTTCGTTCATCAAGCATTATGAATGTACATAAGTTAAAAAAGCATTCTGACAAGAGTAATATTTGTCCGTTATGTTCGAATAGGTTTTTCACTGTAAGGGATTTGAGAAGGCATGTGATTAAAGTGCATTGGAAGCAGAAAAATAAGAGATTTGATCCTCGAGAGTTGAAAGGGTTGGATAAGGAACATTATCATTTGTTTCATGACGGTAGGAGGGTTAAAGTTGCGGATGAAGATGTCGATTTTTATATGCCGTGTTGAATAGTATAATATAAGTTGTTTGAAAATAATCTAGTTTTATTACGTCTTCTACTTTTCCTTCTTCAGTTGGCATGATTCGGTACAGCCGTCTGTCTGTCTGTCTGTTTGTAATTTCAAAATAACAACTTTTTACTGAATGCATATAAAAGCTTATACGGTACATAAACCAAAATATAATGTTTTTGTCTGTTCCGACTAATCTTCGAAACGGCTGGACTCATTTTGACGGGACTTTTACTTGCAGATAGTTCATGTTATAAAGAGTAACTTAGGTTACAAAAGTAACCTAAGTTACTCTTACTACTCGTTACTTCGTTGTTCGTTACTTTTTCTAGAATAAAAATTCTAGAAAAAGTTAAATAAAGGGTTCCGTGCAAAAAAATTAAAACCAAATAGGGAAGTAAGTAATATTTTTATAATAATTTCACGCGGACGAAGGTCACAGGTAAAAACTAGTTCAATATAATTATATAGATATATGTAACGCCACGCCATGTGTTCAGCCTACGCCACGCCAAGCCAACGCAATCTTACGACAATTTGGAGCCAAAGTTGTCAGCCAAGCCAGCCAGTGACTGTTTGAGAGGTCAGATCCGACTGCCAAAGAGAGTAGAGGCCCTACTGTATCTGTTGGCCGTAGAGTCCGTCCACCTGGCTGGATTGAAGAAGAGCAAGGCCATGTTAGTAAAGATGAAGAATTCCCGCCACCACCAGCAAGAAAACTGCTGGAAAACGAATTAAGTAGGGCGATACACCCAACACTCAATGACGAAACCTTGCCGCTCAAACATTTCAAAGGCCATCGTGCGGCGTCTCTTATCCCGGAATTTGACCCCGATGGAAAAGATTGCACAGTGTCGGTATGGTTAAGTCCTTAACAAAACAAAACCCTCTTCTAACAAGTTCTAAAATGATGTATGCCTCAATCACCGACGCTCCGTATATCCTTAGAATTGAGAAGATTTTGTGTCAGCAAAATGTACATTATGGCGTTTAACTTTTTTCTCCCGGCGCCGATTTGCTGAAGTCCTTAACAAAATAAAATCCTCTTCTAACAAGCTCTAAAATGACGCATGTCTTAATCACTGACGCTATTTGTAATTAATGCAATCGTTAATTACATATGTAGTTCATTTTAAATATTGAATAACTTTTTTTCCATAGAGCAATCTTTTTGGTGCCATAACAAAAAAGATGCTCTTTCGATCAGCTATAAGAAAATATAGGCCTCATTCACCGTCGCCACTTGGACCGCTTCCGCCCGATCTCCTTTATTGCAATCGAGGATATTTAGTTCTTTATGAATTTTCTTGTAGATTAGTGTACTTTATGTGAAGTATTGGTGTTGGGCAAAAGCGGTTTTGTGTCGTGTACCTATTGGTTCGTTGGGAATATTGGTACGTGGTACGGTGGGACGCTGGAGTATCTTCTGAGAACGGATTGCAACACGAAGAGCTGATGAACTGTTAATACCTTACAATCTGAGTAGAGTTGAGTTGTTGGATAGCGATAAGGTTAGCGTAGCATCACTTTCAGTAGGTATTGCTCTCTGAGCTCTCTCCACTCTAAGAAAAATAGTTTTAGCTGCACCTCCCCATAAATTGATGCAATACCCAAGAACGGACTGACACAGAGCATAGAACACCATTTTTAGAGTATCAGGATTTACAGAAACTCTGACACCCGTATCTATAGTCAAGTTAAAGTTATTACTTGAGCTTATGTAATTACTTGTGCAGTTTTATTATGCAATAGACAAGAAATTAAACGAAGTAAGAACCTTCAAGGAAGAAAAGCTAAGAATTATAACTTTTTACAGTTCTAATATCAAACAATTCCTAAACTAGGTCCATAATGAAAATCGTATTTTAAATAATGATATTTAGGTACTCAAGTAAACACTTTGACTTTTATATAGACAGGGGTGTGACAATAATCTGATAATTTTTTATTTTTCTAAAGTCATGTTATTGGTAGGTACTTACTAAGGTCGGTTTTCCCCGTGCTTCACGCGGCGGTACCTTTCGGGTCCATAACTTATCTTTTAAGCTGGATCCAACTAGGTATACAGTGTTGCGCCGACAATACTACAATAAATGAAAACACTGGTAACACTAGTTCATAGGAATATTTTAAACTATCAAAAAAATCCTAGCATCGAAATTAAAAAAAAAAAAAAAAAAACTAAATAGCAAAAACTGTTAACGAAATACAACACCATTTATAAATATTGGTTTACTAACCTTAGGTATAATTTGCACTAATTCGCGGCTGGAAATAGCATAACGAATTTAGCAAAAGTTTTTGAAATAGCGAGTTGGCAACATGTGTTTAGTATTTATACCGTTGCGGTGGTCGTTAACCTGCCAGTGCTAGCCTATTAATCTATATCATGTAGAAAAATTATGTCCTGTGACTATAATACTGGATATATTCGAATGAATTTTTGTACGGAGACTGGGAGCGTATACCTACGCAATTTAATTTATTGTCGTATTGTCGGCGCCACCCTGTATACATTTACAAATTTCATCGAAACCACCCACCCAACCGATTTCATTTAATAAGATGGTATGCGAAAGTAAACAAAACAAACATTAATATTCACGTCATGATTTTTAGAAAAGACAAATACCTATTATTAAATATACTTAAAAGCAAACATTAAAGAGAGACTGGTGTCCAAAGACGACTACTTATTAATAAAAGTTATCAAACAATCAACTTGTTGAAAGAATATGAAAGTTAACTCTTCAACGGCTTCACATCTTTAGACAGCAGTTGAAACACAACTCGAGTCCACCCCTTTATCCGATGTTACATCAGCTGTAAAAAAAAATATAAAATAGGTACATAATTAATGCTCCTCATCATAAAAACAATCGTACATGAAATTATCAATCTCTTGTTATCGCTCAGTCTGACAAGACGCATTACACTGACGAGATCATGTACGACACGATGTTAGTTTCAACTGTTTAGTTTGGCTGACAGTGATCGTTCCGGTGGTCGTGATCGTGAACGATCGATCTCGAGTCGGTAACAGTCAGACAGTACGAATTGAAAGTTTTTGGTCAGAACAGGTGGATGAAAAGGTACACACAGCGTCAGTGTGTGTTAACCCCTCACGTTTTAAAATGTTACACTGCCACAACATTGAATTCGTTACGAATAATCTAAAGAATACTTCAAAGAGTTAATTTTTTCGACTTGGATTCGAACCATCACATCACCGAACGTCGTCAACACTCATCAACATGCACTGATCTGCCTTTAGGCATGTTACAGATTTTAACACGTTAAACTCATCGAATTGGCAACATTGTGGAGCTGTGTAACACTTTCGCTGCATAATAAAGTATATTCTGCCTATCTATCTATCCACAACGATTCTTACTTGTATTAAGGATGTCCTTCAACAAAGAAATTACTTGGAAACATTTGGTTTGTAAGACGGGAACATCGCATCTTCCACCCTCATAATGTTCTGTGCATCGACAGAGGGGTTCACTCTCCTCGCTCAGGGAACAAACACCGTCGTTCAAACAATATCCCTGGCAGGCGTCTACTTCGCATCGTTTGCCTGAGTAACCGGCATTACACCTGAAATTAAAAAAAAATTAAAAGGGAAATTTGGGCATGCAACCAGTTTGTCCGTATATTCCCAGTCGCCTCCACATGGATTGCCAACTGGGAACTTTATTCCCGCTTGCCACCTGGCAATCCATGTGGATATACGAGTTTGTCTAGTAATTTTTTTTATTTATATGTTTAATGCACAATGTAGGTACTCATAATAATTACACGCTAGGCTTAAAACAAGTGAGTGTCTCGATGACCCTGTTACGGCGCAGCAAGAAAACTTAAAAACTAATAATATTGCAGTGAGTATTTTTATCATCTAATATCACGTATATTAGGAACTTTCACAATAAAAATATTATACAGGCTGTATAAAATACACACTAACAGTTAAGGTTCAGGATTAATACTTGAATTCAATGTATCCTATGAAAATGTCATATTTATTTATCAATACTGGATCCAGACTCCTCCGCTGTTTGTAAACACCTGTCAGGTTTCTGGCATCATCGCCCAAAAGCAGCGGGCATCTGTGAGGGCCAGTTTAAAGAAACAAGCGATCAGCCTTTATCGCGTGCGCTTGCGCGCCTGTTATTACAGCTAGTCCTTAATAAGATGAACATGTTTTACCTGCACTTAGGTTGTCCGTCAGCTCTGGCTCTACAATCTCCGTGTAAACAATAGTTGTGACATACTGAAACATCGCATCTCTCACCGCTGTAACCCTGTATACATTCACAACGAGATTCCCCGCTAACTCTCGTACCATGGACACAAAGCAGGCTTACATCTGTAGACACTGATTTATTGCCGTTATTGGGTAGCAGACTCTTCAGTGTGTCGCAGTTCTGATTTTCCCAAATGATATCTTCAATGTTATAGTTGACGGCCATTGCCATAATAAACTCATCACGTACGGTAAAAAGTTTAGGTTTCATACAAGTGTCTTTGCCGCGCGGGGAATTCTTTGGGATTTGCCAGATGTTATCCCCATTGTGGTAAGATCGGAAGTAGATAAAATCATTTGATACGGTTAGAAAGGCGATCCTGTGTGTTAATGTAAGTATGGTTGTTATGTTCTTTCCATTTAAATCTGCGGTTTTAATGGAAAACGTACCATCAGACCAGTACATTTTCTGTGACAGTTGGTCAATAATAAAAGTCGTTACATCATCGAGGTTATAAATTACTATTTCTGTTTCGGAGCTATTGAATCGAGCCCTTTTCATAGTGGAGTGCGTTGTCCAGTAAATAAATCTGAAATATTTTGTAAATATTATAACTTTGACAAAATTCAACACGCCAGTGATATGTTGCAAAACCATAAAATAATAATATGGTTAGTAACGTACCCTCCGCAGCTATCGACGGCACTACAACTGATAAAGCCTTTCGAAGAAATTAAGTATTTTTCGTTAACTTTGGTGTTGCTCAATTCCGATTTTAATGAAATCGAGTACAAAGCTTCATAGCCTTCAGCCCAAAAGAGTAATTCTGTGGCTGGGTCGTAAGCCAAACTATTAACGTATTTTTTTGTATCTCTTATTAAATATTCTGTTTTATTTGTAGCTATGTCAAAGCTGTATATATTGTTGGAGTCGGCAAACAGGACCCTGTTGTGTACTGGGTCGTAGGCTGCATAAAAAATTGTATCCGACGTCATGTATTCTGCGTTCGTTAGTGTTCCGTTAATATCAATAAATTCTAGTCGATTACGTAAACCCGTGACGATTTCTGAAACAAAAAAAATGTGTTTAAAATCTCTCCATCTCTAGCATTTCCTCTTGTAAACATTCATAAAGTCACGCCTTTTTCCTTTACGCAGAAACTACAGAACGTCAGCTGCTTTGATCCTTACATACTTACTACATTTTATACAAACATCACAGTTAATTCATCATCTGCCTAGCCTTTTCCCAAATGTTGCGGTTGGCTTCCAGTCTAAGCGGATGCAGCTGGATTTTACGTGGAGCGACTGCCTATCTGACCCCCACAACGCAGTTAGTACCGAGTAATATTACCACCGCATAGGTACCGTGTACAACGTTTCTTATGTCAGTACCTAAATATTTTTTTGATTTTGTTTGTAAAATCCTACAAGTGACAGCTGAGACCCACGGCTTAGCGTGCTTTCCGAGACACGGAGGAAGCTCGGTACGTAATAGGTGGTAACCCATCCACGCACCAGCCTAGGCAAGCGGCTTAACCTGAAGATCGACCGAGCGGCTGTTATTATTTGCGAGCTCCTCAAATGAAACAGTTAATTATAATTCCTACCCAGTAGCCGAAAATAAACAAATTAATAATTGGCATTGGCATTAACGAACCCTTTAAAATGAAGAAAAATAGGAAATAAATAACTCTTTACTCACCCCAGGAGAAGGAGTGCGCCAACCCCGCGCACAGCGCCACCAACGCCAACAAACAATACGTTCTATACATTCTAAACTGCAGAAAAAACAAGTCTCGACAGAGATACCTAGTACACGTCCACCACTGGTGACCGCTCGTGATATACTCGTACAGAAACAATAGGCTGATCTTTAGCAAACGTGAAGTTATATATATATGTTACAGTCAAAACTCATAACCGGTCAAAACCACTTTTGACTGCAAAAAACAGGCAAAAATGGTTTTGACCGATACCTTCAGTTAAAAACAGTTTTGACTGATTTTTGTAGTCAATAGTGGTTTTGACCGTTGCCCTTAGTCAAAAACAGTTTTGACTGCAAAAACCAGTCAAAAGTGGTTTTGCCTGATTTAAAATATAGACTATCAGTCAAAATTCATAAAAAGTTAAGGAGGTTAGTGAAAATTACGAGGAAAATCATTAAAATAGTGTTATAAAATAAATTTAAGTTGTACTGTTTACGTGCTTTGTGCATACAACATTCAATCGGCATTGTATGAGACCTGTGAATTGCAAACACGAAGAAAGACCTCGAAATTTCTTTCTGAGGTAGAAATTGTAATATACAGGTTGTTTGGTAACTGGTACATCTCGGCTAGATACACCAGTTATTAAACACCTTGTATTATTAGTTTATGGGGGATAGAGCTGTTCGCGTCCATGGGCTTCTAATTCCACACGTGTCCCCTGGGTGATGCTAAATGAACAGCAAAGCATGTGGAGCTGGACGAAATGGAGCGCGTTATTCATAATTTAAATTTATGAAAAACCCGCTTCACTCCGCCCAGATCCACATCAGTAGGAATACAACCTATGCCATGCTAACGTATCAGTGGCTTTTGTACATTTTCCTAAATTCATGGATCAATCTTAAGGATCTTTATTCTCTTCCTCAAATATAATAACTCTTTCTATTAGATTTACATCAAAATCTCAATCTATGGGAAAGTATTTGATGGTAGTCCCCGAAAAAGTTATTAAATTTATGCATGAGATACAACGCCTTAATGTTTAATGCATTAATTTTGGAACACGTAAAAAAGCGACTTAAACGTTACACCGTAACCTAAATTATTGCAGCAAAAATCAGAATTAAAAGAAAATGAGTGGAAACGAAAAGAACGAACGCTTTTTTATCAAGGCTTCAGACGTTAGAAGATATGAAGAATATTCCTTATAATGTGATGGCGAAAGAAGAATTTGAAAAATTTGTGATTGAGGTGGAATACGCAAAATTTTACTGAAAAAAAGACTCCAGTACAATATAATAGACTAAAACACTTCAATGTCATTGAAGTGTGTGGTATTATGAAGCTAGTAAGAAACACAATGCCAATGAAGTAGGTATTATGTGCCTGCTGAAGAGATCTACGATATTATAGATGCTGCCCATATTTCTATTGGACATGGAAGCCGTGATAGGCTTAAAAGTGAAACGGCAAAAAAATATGCTAATATTACCAAATATATTTCTATCCATGTGTGAAGTGTGTCAAAGAAATAAAAACAAGAAAAAGAGAAGTTTGGTTTCGAAGCCTCCCTTGCACACCGAAATGAATAGTCGATGCCAAGTCGACCTAATAGACATGCAGTCATAAGAGGATCGGGGACATAAATTTATCATAGTTTATCAGGACCATCTGACTAAATTTGTAATTTTAAGAGCTCTCACTACAAAAAGAGCCGCTGAAGTGGCGCATCATTTGATGGATATTTTTTTAACCTTTGGTGCACGATAATAAAGGAGTTAGCATCTTATTGGCCTGAACTGAAACTTGTAAATGGAAAGCCGCGTCACAGCCAAAGCCAAGGTTCGGTGGAAAGGGTGAATCAAGACGTGTAAAAGATGCTGCTGGCATCAAGGATGCAGGACAACAAAACACGCAATTGGTAAAATGGGCTGAGATTTGTCCAATTCATGAAAAATAGAGCACTGCACTCAGGAATAAAACAATCACCATATCAAGCAATGTTTGATACTGAGCCAAAAGTGGGCCTAACAACATCGAATCTGCCATTGGGATTAATAAAAAGCCTAAATAATGAAGAAGATTTGGAAGTTGCTATTACGGAGATGCGTGAAAATTTTGAAGATAACGGAGAAAACCAAAATAATCAAGAGAAAGATAAACTTTTCTCTAAACCGCGTACCAATCCCCCCAGCCCCCGTCCGATCACTATGTACGGCAAGCCTATCCCTTGGGAGAAGCAAGCCAAATACTTAGGAGTCATACTTGACCAACACCTGTCCTTCGGGGCACATACCAAAGCGGCTCGCGACCGAGCTGCCTTCGCTATGAGTAGGCTTCATTTTATGGTAGCGGCTAAGAGCAAGTTGTCACTTAAGTGCAAGTTGCGCCTCTATACCGCAGTGATCCGTCCCATCATGTCGTGTGCTTGTGTTGTGTTCGCACATACCAAGCCCCGCTATATTCACAGGATGCAGGCGCTCCAAAACCGATACTTACGTAGGGTCACGGGTGGGGCACCCGTGACCCTACGTAAGTAACGTACTTTTACGTACGTAACGAACGTCTCCACGTAGACCTTAGGATGCCCACCTTATTGCAGTTCATGAAACGCCTCACCAAGCGTTTCTTCGATCGTGCAATAAAACACCGTAATCCCCTGATCGCATCGGCCGCCCGATACGACCCCTCGCGTATCAGTCAGATTCGCCGACCAAGGCACACACTAGCCCCACAGGGGGTGCCCTTAGCGTGTAGTCGCTTAGTTTGTAAGTTTTTTGCCCTGGCTGGAGGCCTTAAATTCAAGGCATCCACAGGATAGTCCGGTTGAGCAGACGACAACCTCCTAGGTTGAACTGCGAGAGGCCATTAAAAAAAAATTAGTCGAGTGCAATTAGAGTTTATAGTGGTCGGATTTTCATGGGACTTTTTTGTTGAGTTCCTAGAGGTCTGGAGAAGAAAGTTAAAAAAAAATTTCGCCGCTCACGACTTTATTTTTTTTTGCGTTTATGTGACCGGTGTGTATCCATTAAACGCCAATTTGTCTGTTTATTTGTTCATTGTTGTCGATGAAATACCTTTTTCAAGTTTTGTTTGAAAATTTCCCATTTTCTTCAATTATTTTTAAAGTATTCGGATTCACACAACATCATTAATGATTCATTTCATTTACACATAAAATTTTATACTAAATTAAGTAAATCCATTTGTATTCTTACAAAACCGCATACCTACTGATATGTGAAAAATTACAAGCGACTAAAAAGCGCAAACTAACTTTAGTTTCGGAATTCGGTGAAGACTTTGTATGCATCACTTTTCTAGAGATTTATTTTGCATAATTGCTCATATTATGGGATCACCTTGAGAGACTAATTTTCCAAACGAAAATTCGAAATCAGTATCGCTTAACACATTTTAAACGAAAAAAAGTCGTCGACTGAAGAACTTTCTTTCTGAAGGAATAAGTTATTTCGCCTTTGGCTACGCGTAAAATGTAGATATTCTTGACAGACGAAGCTGCGGACCGAAGCTAGTGTGACATAGTTATAATCATATTATATCAGCTCTTAACCACGCGGTCATGGCGTGTAGAATTAATTACGTTAAAAAGGAAATAACAAATTTTAGCTGGTGTCTATCGTTACGCGTGTATGATAAATAGTGCAAAACAACTGCAGGAAAATTGTGGAACCGATAAGTGGTGTAAGGAATAAAACTAAATAATTAATTTTAAAACGGCAACCATTCATATAAATAACATTATACCTATTAATAAAATATATATTATAATATATATATAAATGTATATATAATATTTGTTTTTATTTATTACTTACTTTTTATTTTATTATTTCCTTTATTTATTTTTCTTTCTTATTTTTTTTTTATATTCCCATATAATAATAAAAATCAAACATTTAAAAATATAAAAAATAGTAGCCCACCGGTATCGGAAACGGGGTCCAAGCTACCGGCGCGCCGGCGTTCAGGGCTCCAGAGAGAGGTACCTCCTCACAATACGAGCCGTGTCCAGGAGAAACGCTTTTTGAATCAAGCCCTTGATCCAGCTGCCTAACGAGAGCCTCCTCAGGTATTGGTCAAGGTTCTTGGCAATTAGGCCATTGGCTGAAACGACTATCGGCATAATGATCGTTGAGTTCATTTCATTTCATTCCATTTATTTGTTTGCGTTCACAAGTTACAAGGTAAAAACAAGCTGTCAAAGGCTTAGAGCTAAGAGCCGTTGTGGACCCTGTCAGGGCTCGGCAAATTATTATTTAATGGGTGCATATTTTATTACTTAAAGTTAAAAATCGAAATCTTAGAAACTAAAAATTAAAATAATACATGAAAACGAAATAATTATTACATTCGCATAAAAGTTAATAACAATAACATAAATAATTCTATTTTGGTAAGTGGGTAGATATTTTCTAGTGTATATCCTACTATTAATAACATTTATGAATGTCGACAACCTCGCGAGCCAAGTCAAGATACTTCATTTGCTTATCTTTCTCGGCTTTCAAGAGGTTCTCGTCATGCGGAACCGTTATGTCAACAATCATTGCGCGCCGCTCTGATCGATCCACCACCACTAATGTCAGGCTTGTTGGCCACAATAGTCCTGTCAGTGATGATGGATTGATCCCAATACAGTGTGATATTGCCATTTTCGAGAACTGGGTCGGGCACATACCTATAGTACCTATGGCACTTCCGATTCCACAAAGTTGTATTTTAGAGCAAGTTGCTGATTAATAATCCTGGCTACAAGGTTGTGTCTATGCAAGTACTCTCCGTTAGCTAGCCGAGAACACCTAGAGATAATGTGACGGATTGATTCGTCCGGACGGCATGCCCGACATATTATTATGTCAACCGTGCCGTCCTTCACAATAAATCTCCGGTAATTATTCGTCATCATAACTTCATTCATAATTGCACAGACAAAACCTTCGGTTTCTCCGAAGAGGTCCCCGGAACGTAGCCAGGCTCAGGACGCTGATAGGTCTACATCGGGCTCATGCAGGGCCCGGAAAATGCGTCCGTGGAGCTCCCTACTCTGCCATACCTCCCTGCGGTCGTTAGTGTCAAGTACTACAAGTTTGCACCAGTTCTCTTTAGCCAAGGAGAGCGGGGTGAGGCCCTTGTCCATTGCGACCACATCTCGATGCATCCCCACGTCGGCTTCTAGGAAAGATTCCCTGAGACTGCATATCTCGCGATTGTGAAGAGTCTTAGCGTTTAAAAAGCCTCGACCTCCGCACCCCCGCGGTATATACTGTCTCATAACCGAAAAGCGTAGGTGATGCATTCGATATGCCATCAACAATTTACGGACCTTCCTATCCAGGGCGTCTAGTTCTGTTTGTGTCCATTTGAGTATGCCGAAAGAGTTCATCAAAACCGGCATGACCCAACCATTGAAGCCACCAACCTATTAAATACTTTTCTCAGGCGGCCAAAGAAGCGCTCCTTCAACGATTGCTTCATGTCAGCCACATTGATGCCCAGCGCTTCCGACATACCCAAATACTTGTAGGTTTCGGTTGCTGAGAGGGATCTAAGATTTATGGAATCCGAGAGCTGGGTTCCCACAGATTCCACAATCTCCCCTCGCTTTACATGCATGACCGCACATTTTTCCATACCAAATTCCATCCTGATGGCGCTACTGAAAGTTTCAGTTACCTTCAGGAGCTCCATCAGTTGAAAATCGTTGGTGCAAAGAGTTTCCGATCATCCATGTAAAGGAGGTGAGATATAACCTGGCCACCTCTCCTCAACCAATAGCCTAGACCTGAATCCTCCAGCAGAGTGCTACGAAGATTCAAGGCTAAGCAGAACCAAACGGGACTCAAAATATCGCCCTGGAAAATACCTCGCTCTATCCTTATCGGTTCGCTATTCCTCTGAATTTGCCGACATCCTGGATAGCGAAGGACTGTCCTCCATTGCCCCATTATTATTCCCTGTAACCACCACTTTTAAATATTTTTAATACTTTATCTGAAGACTTGTAATAGACATAGGGATTTTAGGTGTAAGGTGCTAAGATTAAGGTGAAAAACTAAATTATTATGCTTTTACAGCGAGAATTATTTCTAAAAATTGAAATTAAAAATATAAAATAAGATAAAAACAGTTTTTATTTTTCTTCTAAGTATTCATTGATAGAATAATATGCTTTTTGGATTAAAAAATTATGGAGTGTTTTTTGAATGTATTTTTTTTTTTTAAAGTCAAAATTATTTATTTGCGTTAAATGTGGTACAAAAGATGGTAAATATAAGATGTAGTGCAGTGACACATTTCGCCATAAAAATAGCATGCAAATATTAATAAACACTCACATTAAATTAGGTAGGTAACCAAATAAATACAGACATTAAATTAGGTACCTGAGTAACCAAATAAATACAAACATAAAATTAGGTACCTGGGTAACCAAATAAAACACATTATATTACGTAGGTAAAGAAATAAACACAAACATTAAATTAGGTAGGTAACCAAATGAACACAAACATTAGATTAGGTAGGAACTAAATAAAGTAGGATATTTTAAGTTTAATATACACAACACAAAATAGAATTTTGCTGCTAAACACTACAAATAAATTATAACATAATAAACTATTTTTAACATACAACAAATTTTTTGTATAGTAAAACATTAAATAACACAACATCATATAATGTAAGTAGGTTATTATCTACAATGCATGCCGGTAATGGTATGATTGACAACTAGATTGTTTGAGAAATTCCGCTATGGAATAAAAGCTCTGAGAAATAAGCCATTTTTTCAGAACTATGCAGAATTTTCTGTACGGGAGATCAGTAATAGAGTTTGGAAGAGAGTTAAAAATAAGTGGAGCCATATACACACAGTTACGTCTGAATAATTCAATCCTAGGAACAGGCATTGTTAATAAATACTGTGTAACTGTACGTTTATTAATATTGTTTTTAAATTCAAAAAGTGAAGAGTTAGTTTTGACAAATTTAGCGATTTCATATATATAAATACAAGGAACTGTAAGAAGGTTGTGTGATTTGTACACTGGTCTGCAAGAATCAGTCCAGTCCATATTGAAAATTGAGCGTATGCATTTTTTTTGTGCTAACAGAACCCTAGTAATTTCAGAAGAGTTACCCCAGACAATGATACCATACCTGATGATGGAGCAAACATAGGCATGATATACCATTAATGCAGTTTGTCTGGAGGTCTCATCTTTAACTTTCTTCAAGGCAAAAACAAATCTATTTATTTTAATACATATTTCGTCAATATGGTCCTTCCAAGTTAAATGTTCATCAATTGTAATACCAAGAAATTTAGTTTTATGAATTTGTTCAACTGTTTGATCTCTATGATATATTTTAAGGGGTAGATATTTACTCTTATGTGTTTTAAAATTTAATATTTTAGTTTTTTCTAAGTTGATTTTTAATGCGTTTTGATTTAACCATATAATTATTTTATTCAAAGTGTTGTTTATGATAGACTCCTGTGATTCACCACTTTTACTATCTAAAATAACAGTTGTGTCATCAGCAAACAGAACACAATCTTGGTCTATCGCTTGAGGAAGGTCATTTATGTAGACAAGGAATAACGGTGGCCCTAAAATGCTTCCCTGTGGAACACCAAAGTAATTGTATCGAGGTTGGGAATCAAAGCTGGTGATACTGTTAATTTTGTCATCGAATTTGGTGATTCTCGTTATCTGCGTTCTATTTGACAGGTATGATTTGAACCACTCTAGGGCTGGGCCTCGAATACCAATTCTACTTAGTTTGTCGATTAGAATTGAATGATTGACGAAGTCGAAGGCTTTGCTTAGGTCTAAAAACAAAGCAGAAGTTGAAATTTTCGAGTTAATGTTATTTAAAACAGATTTGACTAAATTAAAAGCTGCAAGTGATGTGGATTTGTTTTTTCTAAATCCATACTGCTCTTTTGCAAGCATGTTATATTTATCCAAGAAAGAAAGGATTCTCTTGTACATAACTCTTTCGAAAACCTTTGACAGAATCGGAATTAGAGCAATAGGGCGGTAATTGTTTTTGTCCGATTTAGAGCCTTTTTTATGCAATGGTTTTATTACAGACTTTTTGAGTTTATCCGGAAAGCAGCCTTGTTCTAAAGATAAATTGATTAAATGTGAAAGAGGTTCTGAGATATAAGGCGATATTTGTTTTATAAGGTCCGTAGAGATATCATCATAGCCGGATGATTTAGTGTTTTTTAACGACTTTAATATGCTGAAGATTTCAGTGGGATCAGAAGGATTCAAAAATATGCTATTATCGTTATTTTTTACATTTGGGTTAGTTGTTTTAGGAGGGTGTTGTGAGGTGGCGCTGCTTTCAACAATATCAATAAAGTAATTGTTAAATTTATTTGCGATATCCGAGCCTGATGTTGCTGTAACACCTTTGTCAGTTAAACTATTAATATATTCTCGAGACCTTTCGTTACCTGTACAACGTTTAACAATGTCCCATGAAGCTTTACCCTTATTTTTGGAATACGCAATGTGCTTTAAATTACATAAAGATTGAAGATTATTAATACATTTTCTTAACATATTGGAGTACACCTTAAATTTAGTTTTATTTTCACTTGTTTTGTTTAAATAGTATTTATATCTTAATGTTCGTTTAGTAAGACTACTCATTTTAACTCCTTTTGTAATCCATTTTAATGTACCATATTTGAACTGTTTCTTAACTCTTATGAGAGGGAAACATAGTTTATAAAATAAAGTTAGAATGTCATGAAAGTTATTAAAAGCATTATTCGTATCGGAAATGTTGTAGACTTCGGAAAAGGATAACTTGCTAATATGTTCGATGAATTTGTTGACATTATCTTTACTCAGGTCATTTATGGTCATGAAGTAATAGCTTGATATAGGTTTTTGATCATATTCAAATTTAACAACCTGTGCTGTGTTATGATCAGATAAACAAACATTATGCGTGGAACCTACTATATTTGGAATGTTACTGATGATGTTATCGATACTTGTGTTTAACCTGGTAGCCTCTTTAATATGACACCGCATAATTTGAGAGGAGTTCTTTGAATTTTGTACTATTACTGTCACTACTTAAAAGGTTTATATTAAAATCACCAGCTATTATTATTTTACTTTTTTTATATTGTAGTTTCCGTAGGGTTTTGTTCAAGTTTTCAAAAAAGGTATTTACGTCAGACGATGGTGTTCTGTATATACATAATATGATCGCTTGTATAGATTTAATTTCAAGCCCACAAATCTCATATTGTTTATCAATGCAGAATTCATTTACTTCTTTCAATTCGATACTTTGCAAATATAGCAACTTCATAAATGTAAAGGGACGGGAGCGTTAATAATTTTAGATTAATAAAAGTCATTAATTAGTTTCAGTTTTCATCTTTCGAATTTAATAGTCAAATGTTAAGATTACTAAACAGTAAAAGTGTTAAAATGACACCTAGAATCTTATTTTATAGCAAAATGTCCTAAAATTGTGTGAATAATCCCGATTTTTGTTTTTACCTACATTTTTGGTTAGGCGAAATTCAGTGACGGATAGGGAGCAAAGATGGTAAAACGATATCAGGGCAAGTAGGGCGTTTCAAGCTAGGCAGATTATGGCTGGACTGTCGGCTGAGATGTTCTAGAAGTAGAATATAAATTCAAATATGTTTATTCGTTTTGTTTATAAGAGGGCAGTGAAAAAAACACGTCGCAATTCTGAACTTTTAAAATCGGATTTGTTGTTTTTAATTTACTACGAAATTGAAACTAATTTAAAAATATTATTATTATTAGTTTCATATTCAGAATGAACAAATTGATAAAAAAAATCGACTTAACGTGAAGAATACTTTTTTCAAAGTCATTGTAGACCAGTGTTATCATGATTTTAAGTGAGTAATATGAAAAAAAAAACAAAACATTTGTGGCTGTAAATATAATAATATTTAATGAACATAATAACTTATAATCTATTACAATATTGTAGCTGCTGTGTCTATACAGATACTTATTGCTAACATAATAATATACCTATTTACTTGAGATTAAGATTGAATACCGACTGAGGAAAGAGAATACAAAGAAAGAGTATTATTTCTTCTTGATGTTGAAGTCCTATGTAATAGGAGGCGAGTATGTTGCCATCAATCGGGCACAAAAAAGGACTCTAGCCTTGCGTAGTACAAATTTAAACTGAAACACATCTTAATATCGAATAAATCGGAAAAAAAAACATAATAAAAATTTGATGATATTTATTAGGTCTGTTCGAAACAAATACTATCAATTACTTAATTTATTATGGTAGACAATCAATAATCAGACTTGTTCCCATTCGTCCCTTCATAGGGTCAGATGGGAAAAGTAGTGCCAACTACTTTTGAGAAAATCTTGTAAATATTACCCGTGAAACACGGTGTAAATTAATGCAATAGGTATATACAAATGAAATAAGACGTATTATGCCTTATTATTGTATTATAAATGCGTGTAAAAAGACCCTTCACGAAGCCGAGAAAAGCACATGCTCTCCCCGTCATTGCGATTTTTTTTTCTGGACCACATCCGCAACCTTCTAGTTACGGATATATAGGAAGTCAAACTTCCAACTCATAAGTTTTTTTAGACAAGTCTTTAATGTTATAACTTTACTTTGAATACCTCCATGAGCCTTGTACTATTCAATGCATCCATCAGTACAATGTTTTGAGTGCATTACATGGAATCCTAGCGTAAACTGTGATCTTTCACCCTAAAAAAAGTCGTTTTCAAGCAATATTTTTTTGTTACTTAGTTTGACAGAATGCTTTGTTGACGGCTTCGTGAAGGGTCCGTTTGCACCTTGTATGAAATCAGTCGAGAAAAACTAGGTTCTTCTTAATATTTCATTAAAAAATCTACGCGATAAAAAAATGTTTTGCTTTTATTGAACCTCTACCTTTTCAAGTCGGTAGTAAGATCGAATTTTTCATGGCCTGAAGTAGTGTAAAAATGTATAATATCTTGGAAATAATTCGTTACCTGTACATTAGTGCACATTTAATTGAATCATGAATCCGTGTCCTAACCAGAGCAAGCGTCGCGCGAACACAACCATTGCGTTCGTTTTGTTCGGAGAACCCACCACACATGACCACAACATAACATCACGCTTGAGTCCCCAAAGGGTTAGGCAGAGGTGTACCTAATAGTACACCCACATTTCGCCAGTAAAGTCCCATACAATAGGGGGCGAGCCTATTGCATCAACCGGGCACAAATCCAGACTCCGTGGTTGCTAGTGAGAAATTCCTGATGGAAAAACCCAATAACACTTTGCCCGACCTGGGAATCGAAGCTAGGACCTCATAGTTCAGCAGTGACGTAGAGTGAGTATAAGTGACATATTATGAACGCGACGATCGCATATTCGCGCAACCGATCGCTTTGGTTACGAGCAGGACGTGGTGCCCTAACCAAAGCGATGGTAGCTTTATTTACCAGTTCATATATTTGGCATAAATTATGAATGCATGGGTTTCTTACTGTGATAAAGATTCTATTAATCTGATAAATTATTGCATGTACTTAATTATTATTGACTTAAAAAAATAACATTATGTAGCTTTTCAGCAAGAACGGGAATAATCAACGTCAAATAAGATATCTGTATTTCATAAACAAATAACACTTTCGATTCTAAAATTCCAAGCCAATAAATGGCTTGAACTTTTGCTAAATGACGTTATGATCCCTATTCACGTGATCCTTAAGTTCATATTTGGTTGCGAAGATAGATTTACAAATTCTACAGCAGAATCGGCCACCGTGGAGGATTTTCATATGTTTTCTAGCTTTGTAAGCTGAATAGAACGCTTGACCGCAAACCTGACAGCAAAAAGGTTTTGCCCCAATATGTTTCCTAACATGAATGACTAACTGTTTTCTACTACAAAGAGTTTTACTACAAAATTCACAAGTTTCTTTCGAAGGCATACTGTGTACTTTTTTATGGTTCTTCAAATTACTTTCGGTATAAAATTGTCTATCACACATGTCACAACTGTATGGTTTTATTTGTAAATGTACTTTATTCACGTGAACAGAGAGTTCATTGTCGTTTGAACACTCTTTCTCGCAGAAACTGCACGTTTGGGCTTGTTTTTCTTTTAAAAGCTTCAATTTTACTGCGTGTCGTTGAATGTGATTCTCGTAATGTGCTTGGGTAACATAGACCTTATTGCAGAGTTGACAAGGCTTAATTCTGTGTTTCTCTTCGTGAGATTGTAATTTGTCCGTATCGGTAAAATTCCTACCACATTCTTTGCAAGTCATATAAAAGCTCTCGTTTTGTAAATGTATCATTTTAGTGTGCTCGTACAAATGGAACTTTGATTTGAATACGTTAAGACAGATATTGCACAGAACTTTCTTGTTCACATGTTTTAGAATATGTCTTTTTAAGAAATACTCTGATATGAAATGTTTGCTACATAAAGGGCAAGTGAACTTTAACGAAACCTTTTCAACTTTTTTCCTTTTGTTGAACGTTAAAAATTCGCTGCAAACATCAACAGGGTACTTAGAACTTTGTAAGCCGTTAACTAGTTTTTTATTCATGTAAGTTTTAGTTGCGTTTCTAGCTAAATTCTCTATTTCTGGTGTTGATTTTATATCTGCTTGGAATCGTTTTGGCGGAGAGTAAGAATCGATTGTTTCTTCTTTAGGGGCTGATTTTAAGTCTACTTCAAACCGTTTTGGTGGTGGAGTTCCGAAAGTAACTTCTGCTTCGGGCTCGCTCTCACTATCAGATTTGACTCTAAACTCATCTTCTAGAACATCTACTTTGAGTTTGCTCTCATCTATAAAGTCATTTTCGTCTAGGAGTAAAGATTCGTCCAAATCCTCTTGAGGCGCCATAATGCTCGGCGGCGCAACTTGCACAAAAACATTAGCATTCGGTTTTATCTTACTAAGGTGCTCCAACATGAGACTAACACATAAATCTAATCTTTCCCTAGTGAAATTGTACTGGTGTATGAAAATATATGAAGTTATTGCATGATTAAGGCACTTTTCGCATATTTTTGTCCCAATAAAGTTGTGTAGGTTGTTCATCTGCAACAAAAAGATTTAGCGTTAGAATTGAACTTTAAAAAGTTAAAACATAACTGGAGAGATGCGAGTGTACTATAGGTAGTTGGAACACTTCTGCCTAACCCTTCGGGGATTACAGGCGTGATGTTATGTTGCTAAAAAAGGTTAGAATGATAGGGTTAGAATGAGAAAGGAATTTGGAAGAAACCTGTCTTTCAGGGACAAGAATAGACGAATTCGCGTGTTGTGGCTAGTGTCATGTGTAGGGTTGTTATCCGATGAGTTTTGAGGGCACTCTATTGTCTGAATTTTATACATGGCAACTCTATTTAGTGTTCATAAATATAAGAGTCGACGTGGTTAATCGTGGTATTTATTGTTACAAGCTATTATAAACCATATGACTAAGATATAAGATACAAAATGAGATAAATAATGAGGGCATAAAGAATACTGCTTGTTTTATTATAATTATTGAGATCAAATTATTTTTGCCTTAACTTACTTTAACAGTAATAAATATGAGATTAGCAAACATTAGTTTTTCTTTTAACGAGTAATATCTTTGGTAAGCTTCCACTAAATAAGACCTATTTTATGATGTACATCTCAGAGACTGTAGGCTTAGTCCTTTTATAGGTTAGGATAAACAGTAGATTATTTAATCAGGTTATAAACATAACTTAAACACTAAAATACTGCTCAAACTGAATCTAATCCCACGCGGGACATATCTACCTTTGTGATTACTAAAAAGGAGGGGGTTATACAGCGTGGAAGGGACACCGACGCACCAATGGTTACCACGTATTCATTACATCATTCTGAACCCCCCCACCCCCTCATATAAAAAATTTATCGTCAGTTATTTAAAAAAAACAGCTGTTTCCTACAAAACTGCAACTACACGGTAAAAATGTATGGAACCGCTGAATACGTGGTACCCGTTTTAGGGTCGGTATCCCTTCCAACTTTCATACTCGGTCCAGTAATAAATTATGGAAAGCAATGATTGAATATGAGTTAGAACCCTTCCATAGAATATAGTTGACACAATCCATGCGACAGAATTTTATCGTTTGTACACACGGCGACACTTCAAGCTGACCTAACTTTGTATGAGCTTCCCTTTCAATTAGATATCAGCTTAATTTTGTTTTGCATAGCTCGATTGGTCCTCGTGCGTATCACGTACACGTACGCACATGTATAATTAAGTTTTGTAGTTTAAAAACTACAAAACTTAATTATACATGTGCGTATATTTTAAGAACCTAGACTATTACTTATGGAAAGCTTTCGGCATTCTCCTAACAGCTTTTGCGAACTTCCGTGGCCCCTTTTCAAGTCGTACGGGGTTAGAGGTGGGGGAGGAGCCAATATTAAATTGTATATTTGTTCCAATATTTGGAATATAAGGCGATATGTTTGCAATCTTAGTAGGTGTCGGATCAAACTTTTGTACAGTATTAAAAGTGAAAGGTTCTTCTTCAACATCCATTTCTTCGTTTATTGGGACTTTTGTATTGAAAACATAGTTAACCGAGTCCGTTTCTATATCCATGTTATGCATCGAATTTGTTTCTTTATTGTCAATTTGTATTGCAATATTCTCTTGTGTTGTTAATTTTGTATCCATCATAGTGGTTTCCTCAATTACCATCAATGGTGTAGGCTTTTGAATTGATACACCAACTCCTTTCTCAATATTAAAATCATTTTTATTTTCTTTTTCTGGTGTTAAAAAATTATTGACAAAGAAGGTTTTATTATTTCCAAAAGTGACTTTGCAGTCACAATTTTCGATGAATTTCTTTGATTCACAACAATGACATGTAGATCTATTTTTATTATTGCTGGTTAAGCAAACATTGCATTGCCAGATCATGTCTGTTTGTTTCTCAAATTTATTTGGTTTTGTTTGAGTTATAACATTGTCAGTAATGAAAGTAGCAGTTACAATTGGTTTTTCAGTATCGTACTTAGTTATACTATCAAGATCCGTGTTATTTTCTATCATTTGTGTGTCATCGTCAATAATTTCAACACCTTTGTCAATTGGTTGCTTACAGTATTCACATTTGGTCATCTTTTTGAATAACCAGCAGTAGTTGCAATCTATTTCTTTTATTTTGGGTTTAGCCAGAACATAAGCTATATTGTCAATCTCTTCATTATCCTTTAAGGAATTGTATTTGTCAGAAGTATTAATAAATACCCAATTAAAATCAGTGTTTACTTTCACTGGTCTGATGTCATACTTAGGAAAGTCCATTTCTGTATTTTGTTTACAATCAACGATATTCTGGTTATTGCTTTTACCACCATGGTCGGGATGCGAAAATTTAAATGCATGTGTCATATCAGCATCTTGTTTGATACTATGATTGTCAACGAATTTCAAAGTAGGATTAGAGAAATTGAACATGCTGGGATTTGAAACTTTAAAAGATGATTTGTTAACTTCTTTCTCTAAGTTACTTGGGTCAATGAAATCTGCTGGATAATTTTGAATATCTAGATTATCTTTTTCAATCAAATCAATGGGTTTTGTAACCTTATGTAATAGTATGTTATTTTCTGTGCCAACAGCATTCATAGCTTCTTTAAATTTTGGGATATTGTCTTTGACATTAGAATACTCAGTCAAATCAACAGTTTGTTTGTTAACCATTACAATTTCATCAACTGTCTTATAATTTTTGATCAAATTCATTTGGTGAGCATTTTTACCATTGAGCTTAGAATCAAGTATGTGTGTTCTATCTTTGGCTTGGATTTCATTATTTTCTTTAACACTTTTAATCAGATCAATGTCTTCATTGTCACCAATTTTCGTTTCCATCTCTGAATCAACATTTCTAAAGATATTAACTGGGTTTTTACCACTGTTTGGTATTAAATCTCTATTATAAAGCTGTCCATTAACACTTGTTCCTTCTGTACCTTCAGTAGGCATTTTATCATCTAAATTACAATGCATAGTTTCTTCATCAGCTATTTCAAAAATTCTTGGATTTTTTGTATCCTGAGTAGCAATGTTATTATCAATTGTACTGATAATATAATCTGCTTGAGGTTCACAGAAAACATAATAATAAAAGTCTTCAGTCTTAAATTTATCTTTCGTAATTATCTTTGGTAAAGATAGTATGAACTGTGTTCCTTGGACGATGTGAGGAATATTCTGGATTTCTTGGTATTTACTCTTTCTTTTGGTAATGCTCATTATGTCAGCTTTACGTGGCACATGTAACTCCTGGTATTTGTACGATTTTTGCTAGAAAAGGAATCACTTCTTACAGATGGAACATTACACAAAGGAAACTTCAATGAAAAAATATTTTCCAATAAATAGATGTTAAAATAGTGTCAAATATTCGCCTGTTTCAGCACAGTTACATTTTTTGCTGTTGTTGTGGTTAGTATTTAGCATTTTTATTTAGCTAAATCTCATATTAAATGTGTTGGCTAACATGGATCGCAGTTTATTTCATTTAAATAGATTTATAAGAGTTGGGGTAAGACTAAAGAAATAACGGATACACTGTGTGAAAAATGATATGGCTAGTAAGGGGGTGACTCAAGAGATAACGACTAATAGAGTAGAGAAGAAGAGTATAAATTGGGATCAGGGCATGAGAAGAATGATAGCAAATATCATTATAGTTCATTATGGAGTTGACCAGCCAACATTTAAATCTAATTAAATAACAACTATGTTATATAAAGAATTTAATACTAAAAGTTATACTTACATCAGGTAAAGTAGAAGCTAGCACCATTTTCAGTGTTTTATCTCCAACCAGTTCTGGACAATTTCCGTGTATGCACACCATTTTGTCGAGCTCCACCAAATCTGTAGACTTCTTAAGGCAAACCAAGCATAGTCGGTCTGTTTTTTTCTCGATTAAATGTTTCATTACACTTTTGAATTTGTGTTTCTCTATATGTTGTAAATGATGTATGTAGTTTTCTGTTACATTCCCACATTCCAGACACTTGAAAGTCTTGACTGCGTCTTCCGTAACCTCTTTTCCACGTACATGGACTTGGTTGAAATGCTTCTTAAGCTGGTTAAGTTTTACAAAAGATTTACCACATAATCGGCAATGATACCACATGTATTTCGGATGGATTAACTCGTGGTTCAGCAACGATTCTAGATCTGGGAGTACTTGCCAGCACTTCTTACATTCAAATTCGTTCCAATCAGGTTCGTTGCTCAACGATTCTGTTTGGAAATTGATGATGTTTCGTAATGGTTCAGCATAATCCATTACTTTACTATTTTCTACATATAAATTATTAAAGTTTGGATGTAGTTTTTGTCTTCCTCTTTTTTTTGGTCTGTCGACGGGGTCTAGTTTATTGAATTTTTCGTTGATGTCGTCAAAACAGTTGTGTAAAGCCCTTTCAGCCTGCTCGCACTGCTGTGTGAACAGATATGCATTGAGAGCCCTGTCTATGCATCTCTGACATATCTTCTCTGGGAAGTTTTCATCTTGTATAGTCTGAAACATTGATGTTTTGATTTAAAATTCATAAATAAAGAAATTGGATCAATTATCAAAGATTTTCCAGATCAAAAAGTTCCCAACTTTGCATTAATTACTATTCATTATTCAGCATCAACAAATGCTACAACTTCTCTTAACAATATTTTGTTACCAATAGCAGCAGTAACCATTCTCAAACTCAAAGCATTTATTTCAAATCGACCACAGGCACTTTTACATTGTCAAAATCCAAAAGATGAAGCTACAATCCTCGTCACAAGGCATAATAACTGTGAAAGTACTGTAGTGGCACTACAAAAAGTACTACTGCAACATAGTACAAAAACAACTACAGAGCCATCTGCAACACAAATGAAGAACTAACATTTGCAATAGACTATTAAAGTTTTCTGTGACTTAAGAATATGTCTATAGATAGACCCGCCAACAACTGTCGGGTAGTAGCCCACACTCAACATTGGTCTGGTAATGCCCCCATTTCTATGGACTATTGAGCAACTTTACATGCTGTTCTTCATACTCCTATAGTAATAATTTAACCTTCATCTTAATAAAGAATTTCATCTTTCATATTAATAAAAAAAGCTGCTCCATTTAGCTGTACCGTCAAAATCTGTTATAACAACATCGAAGGGACCACTCATATTTGATCGTGAAAACCGATGGTCGTAACAACCGGTGATGTTTTCGAGGTGCAAAGTATTTTGTACCTACATACGATGATGGTCGATATAACCGGTATGTTGTTCTAAATAATGTCGTCGTAAACGGTTTTGACTGTATTTCTTTTTTAACAACCAGTGAAAAAGTTCCACGTGGGGGGTTAGGTATGATGTACATGTGGTAACTGTTTAAGCGTTGTTCCTTCCACCCTTTATACCTAGATAATGTGCTCAGCCTGAACATATATACTTTGTTCACTAACATTTAATTTTTTTAGACTAAAGGAGGACCTAGAGTCTGAAATCAGATTATCCTACTAATATTATAAAATATATAATATTACATTATATTATTTTTTCTAAATGAAATAAGTGGTACCTTTGTACTCTTTTGTCTTTATGTATTTTTCCTGAAATGTGTTTTGTGTGCACATAAATAAATAAATTGAAAAAGAGGTAAAATTTAAAGTTTGACTGTAGCGCATAGTTTTCAGAACTACTGGTCCGATATAGAAAATTCTTTCACTAATGGGAGGTAACAAACTCAAACTCAAAGCATTTATTTCAATTAGACCATTAAAGGCACTTTTGAATGTCAAAACAAAAAAATGAACTAAGCTACAGTCCCAGTCACAGGGCATAATAACTTATGAAAGTACTGTAGTTGCCCATTCGAAAGCATAGATCCTATGTAGAAGAATGGGCAAGAAACTCCATGACACTCTTTTAAATCAATATTTTGTTACAAAATCTTGGTTACATCATTCATGTCGAGTTATACATATATGTGAGAACAATGTAGAAAGACGTACGAGTAAGAGCATCCAGAGTAAAAAAATACAATCAAGAATTCAAAAATACAATAATCCATGGCAGCTGCGAGATGATACGATAATACGATACATTATCACAGTGTCAGAGACTAAACATAAAACGTTTCTATGCGATAATTTTCGACTATAACGCTATCGAAGACGCTGACAAAAGCTAGTGAAATAAAAACTAGGTCACCAATAAACAATTTACCTTGAAAGGGTAGAAGCAGGCTATCATTTCTCTTATCGACACTTTATACATGACTCCTGTGCCAGCTATCTGCATTATCTGGTCCAGTTCAGACAACCCTATCGTTAGTTTAAGACAGTAACGACAGACGCTCGTCTTTAGCTTCCCGTTTAACAAATACTCCACAGCAACTTTCGTTGTCAATGGTACACCAGGATCATAGGCCTTTTTCCTTGGTCCAAAGGTATTTTCCACATTGTTAGACTCTGATGCTGCTCTTGTCACCTTCTTAAACGGTTTTGAATACGTTTTCTTGGGGCACAACACCGGAAAATTTTCTTCTTCATCCATTATTTAGGTTATGCGATGGTTGTTAATTTATGAGAAGTTTGTTCGACTTTGCTACATATCACAAGCACAGCTGGTAATTCATCAGCTTGTGGTTACTATTTTATTTGAAAAACGTATTTTAAGATCAATGAATAAATAAAATGTTTTCGATGACAAGCCAAGCTAGTACGAAAATGGCGGAAAGAGAAGAGCGAGCGTCGATGTCAAATGTCACATAAACGTCAGGAGACGCTAATACTTGTCACGCATTATTTGATGGTGTTTGAGAAAATTGAAATAATAATGTATAACATTGCTAGTAACATAATTTATAACAATTCGTTTAATTTTACTACGAAACTAACAAAAACTTAAGTTACGCATCATCCATTGCACTTTATTTCCCACTGATTGACATCAGATAACACTTGTATCGGAACGTTCAGAAGTTTGTTCCATTCCATGTGCGGTACGATAGTATTCTTTTACCAAAACATTTAAAACTTTATTTTACAAAAGTTAAACGTTGTATCAGCTAACGCGATGGATTTTGTTTTAGGTATTACTATTATTATTTTAGGTTCTTAAAATAAAGTGCTAAAATACATTCTAAGCAATGCACTTTATGAATTACAATTATTATGTAATTCTCTGCCCAAGTCAGTGAGCACAGTTTTAACAAACCGTAATCGAATAATAACACGCGCACCGCAACATCAATTTATACAAACGTCAAAAATGGACATAAAATTTTCTGCTTTAGTTTAGCTAATTTTTCCTGAAAAATAATCATTCACAAAAAATCTAGTTTTGTCATCCTTGTGTGATTGAAATCCTGTGTTAGAAGAACTGTTTTTGTGTTCAGTGTTAGTTAGTGTGGACAGTTATGACCTGTTTTCATATAAGGTGCAAGGCTTAGGGGCATCGATACTTGGCAAACAGTGAGTAAAAAAGCCGAGACTTCGTCAAGGCTAGGTCTTGTAACTTAATTATTAATTATCTGTTTGGATGATATCACGATTAGTTCTTTGAACTTTATTTTGTGATGTAATGTGTGAATTTTGTGAGAATAATAATTCCTTTGAGTTTTAAAAGTTATTTTTAGATGTAGAGTACGCAATTACAGCTGGGGTTTGTTTGTGTAGTGTTTATAGTGTAGTCATTTAAATTTGGAATTCTTAAAGGATTCTGTTTGATTGGATGGTGAAGTGGTAGTCAAGTTTACTTCCTGTTGATTTATTTTTGTGATAACTGTAAGTACTTCTTTTTTATTCTATTTTCATTTACAACAGCTTTTGTGGCTTTACAAATGCTTTCAAAATTCAATTAAAATATTTTGATGCATTACAAAATTATCAAAATACCATTATTACCTTAGTATCAAAACAGTAGTTCACTCATATTTTGCTGCTTTTTATCTTGGAAGTAACAATAATATCATTTAAAAATGGAACAAACATAGAAATAATTCATTATAATTTTAGGCATATTTTTACTATTCATTATGAACCCATGTTTACCCTTTTAGTAAACAACAAAGTCTAAAAATAGGTCACATAACGATTCCTTCTACATACGTCTATGGTGGCAGTCCATAAACAAAGAATATATGTATTTACATAGAGCCGCTGAGTAAACATCTGCTGACCATATACATAAGCTATACATACTTAAACTATGTATATATTTGAAGACATGCCATATTCTACAAGTTATTATTACTGTCAAAAGCATGTGATTTATTGGTCATTATTTTTAATAACAAAAAGGAGAGGGGCCTCTGAGTAATAGCTATAGTGGTTTATAGTGAAATTGTTATTATCACCCTTATTAGTAGGCAAAATAACAACATCATGCCACTAATCCCAAAAGGATAGGCAGAGGTGTTAGGTACACCATTATAGTGCATCTACATTTTGCCAGCTATGTTTAAGTCCCATGTAAAACGGAATGAGCCTATTGCTATCAACCGGGCACAAATCCAGACTTTGTGGTTGCTACTGAGAAATTCCTGATGGAAAAACGCAATAACACAAACACACACATAGACTAAATAATAGTCAAAATAGTAGTATTGTTTTTATTGTTCTAGTCCGTTTATTATAATAATTGAGTATTATCGAGTAACTGGGTTGTCAAGGTAAGATAGGCACTTGGTCCATGTGAGATTCTGGTATTCAATATACAGTTAGATTGGAAGCCGACCCCAACATAGTTAGGACAAGGTTAGGCAGATGGAATTGATAATTTTTAATTGGTTCTTGATCTCTATTTAATAAAAAGACATAATGAGAATGAAACCTGGAAACTGAGGAGCTCTTGGCTAAATAATAACAGCTGCTCGGGTCGATCGTCCGGCTAAGCCGCGCTTGCCTGGGTTGGTCCGTGGATGGGCGCATACCGATTTTCCTCCGTGCCTCAGAAAGCACATTAAGCCGTTGGTCCCGACTGTCAATTCAAGATCTTTGACTGTAGTTACAGTCAGTGTCCCGAAAGTCTGACAACCAGTCTTACCAAGGGGTATGGTATTACCCAGTACTGACCGGGTTGTGGAAGTCAGATAGGCAGTCGCTCCATGTAAAATACTGGTATTCAGCTGCATCTGGTTAGACTGGAAGCTAACCCCAACATACTTGGGTAAAGGCTAGGCAGATGATGAATGAGAATGAAACCTGGTTGTAAATCATCAAAAACATTTAAATAAATACGAGCGATAGACGGAACAAGACAGAAAAATCTTAGAAGGAAACTTGGGGCAATTGTGTCATTATTTTTGACAGTGATTCTTAGAAATTTTATTTAGGGTTACGGTTCCAAAGTTTAAATGAAAAAAGATAATAAAAATTAACCACAAAAAAAAAAAATGGTTACAGTTTGACCAAATTAGGTTTTTCTTAAATGCCCATAATTTTCAAACTGCATGGGATAGATTTTATTTCTGATTTTTCTCATGATGTTTACAATCAATCCTGTCGCCCCGTTTCGGCTTGACGTTGAGTTCGGGGACACCCTGTATGTCTTTTAAATCTCTTTGTTGATAAGCTACTGACAAATCAGTTAATAAACTGTTTGGTTACTGGATATTTTGTGATCACAACTCAATGGTGTCTTAGCGCCCTAGTATTTACTTATCTCTAGATCATGCAACTAAGTAATCTTCACAAGTTTTAACGTTTTTATTATTTGTCATTCGGAATATACAAGGAAAATATTTTCCTTTACATTTTTGTTGCATTAGTTTCCCATATTCACCAAAGTTATCCTTAAAAAATACTTCTTCTTATAGTGTGGTTAGTGCCTAACCTGGTATCAGAGGTTTTATGCCGCGCAAGGGCCTCTGACTTGGCTTTTACAAAATACTTATTAATTATGACTCATTTTCAAAATGATTATGAATATAATACCTATGCACATAACAAGATGGAAATATTAGACCTTTGTATTATTTAATATTAATAAATACATTATTTTCCTCATTGCAACTATTATTACATTAAGTTAATAAACTTAAAGCGATAAATACAATGTTATTGTATTATTAATAGCAAGTCTAATGAGGTTTTATCTGAAGCCCATTATTATTTATGCATTCATGGCCTCACCATAGACAATGCAAAACTATTTTTATCTTAATCTATGCAAGTGTGACGAATTTAGTAATGGAAGGGTTAAGAAACTTGTTAGACTGAAATTTAGAATGTAGCAAAAGAATAGGTAAGATTGAAGTCAGCTTGTTTGGTTCTACGTTTTTCTAAACAATTCTAAAATCATTTTTCGAACTAGGCTAAAAAGGCTTGCTGCGGGTTGTTCGAAAGAGATACCGCGGCCCCGGAACACAAAGGGCGATGAAGGAACATGGGTGGGTTTTAGTCAGTAAAAGTCTGACACTCCTTCCCGCTCAGCCCAGAGCGGGAGAAGTCATTTGATGATTTCCCATCCAAAAAAAAGGCTAAAAAGGCTCTCTGAATATCAAGCACTTGTTAATCACACTTTGGTATTAGTGCTCGTTTTTTTAGGACAAACATAATCCCAGTTATAGCATCCTGTTAACAAAACTAGTATTGGGACGAAAAAATCCTGTTAGACTTACGAAAAGTATTTCAAGAGCTGAAAAACGACGCGTCATATTATTTTTTTGCAGACTGTGTCAGTTGTTACAAATAGACAGACAAACAAACAAACGTCGGCGAGTTCTTTATAAATAATATTATCCAGAAAACAAAACAGAAGTAATAAATTAAATCTTTAATCTGCTGCCTCTGTGTTAAGGTCGAAATCTGATTCACCCAATTTTAAATACCAGCACAGAATACATAATAAATAGTAAGTTAAAAATCTGACGTATTTCTGATCGACGAAGAGCTTAAAAACTAAGTAAGATCTTCTATCAGTGAATACTGCCTGTTATTATGACTTACGTGACCGAAACGTGGACACTCGCGGTACGGCTGCTCTATAAAAATTTAAGGTTGCTCAGCGAGCTCTAGGAGTTTCTCTGAGGGTTCGAATCTGGAATCGGATCGAAGAAATCCGGTCGGTATCTACTTTTACTGACTACTGTTTAGATTGGTTCGGGACAATTCGGACAAGCCGAGCGGATTTTTTCTGAACGAATATCTAAACATGTTAATATTTGCCGCCCGGCTATGCCGAACCATGCCTACACTGAACACGTGTCTAGCACCTATTGCTATGAATCAGCCAATTTAAAATACAAAAAATCTGACGTGTTTCCAATTGATGAAGAGGAAGTGAGGAAGTGTTAACATTCATTCCACATGCAACAAGCCACTCTGTAATTGTCGGAACAAAGTCAATTAACACCCGTGGGTCACTGTTTGGCCTTAATAACTATAAATAATTGTTTGTTTACCGTTAATTTTGGTTTCCGCTACCATTTTTGGTTGGATGGTAATGTCTGGTCCAAATTAGTGCGTTTTTAGATTAGAGAACGGGTAGATTTTTTGCTGAAAATGTCTAGATTTTTAGACCTTCATCACCGTAGAAATATACCGTTAAAACTGTCCTTATATCTGCTTACTGGATTCTTGTCCATAAAAACTAAGGCTCAAAGAAGCACTCTTGAAAACTAATCGCATGTTCCTGTTGCAACGAACACACGTCGTTAAACGCATGGTTTAAAACTTGCTTGATGCTCAAAGGCTACGCTATTTTAGACAAACATCTATAATCCCTGACCGGATTTTCCATAGGATATCCGGAAAGCACCAGCGCTTCCAATGTCCGTTCCATGCTTCCGGCCAGCTAAAAGCCGTTTTGCCTGAATTCCTGATATTTGCAGTTCAGTCAACTGTGCTTAGATTTACAGTTTTCTCACAAAGGTATTAAATATAAGTTCAACGATCCGCCATTACTCGGTCTCCTTGAATTTATTCATAATAATTTACGCTGCGATAAATTTTGTGTATTTAAGAGCGTTTACGTCTATCGCGCGAAGTCAAGTTTAGGTAATTCAATGCATTTTTTACACACACAGAAGCGCGCGTGCCTGTGTGTATAGCGCTGGCGCGCTCTCGCGCGCTATAGTCAAACTAACCCACTATGATCCGTTCGAGTGCAATTGTTGTAGTAAAATTTAATTTGAATTTGAACGTACACGGATTACTAAAGTACGAGTGCATAAAATAAGTATTCAATAATATATTGCAAGTATAGCTATAATTATGATTAATATTAAAGTCGTTTTTTAGTTATTCAAACATGAATTTGTTGATCTAAACTTTAGAAAGAAACCGAACTTCGTTAATTATTATTGATTTGTGACTGATTAATAAATATTTCTTATTCTATTCAAATAAATCACTTTATACGGATTTACTTACGTTTATTTTATATTATATTTTAACCTGACGCGATGTTCCTCTTAGTGACACCTCTTATGAGGGAAATACAATAGGTTGGCGTTAACTTTAAAAACAATTTATGTTCTTATTTACAAAAAACTAAGTAAAAGTTTTAATACATAAAATTCGTGTGTAAAAAAATTGGGTAGATATTGGTTGTCACTAAAAATATTGTCAGTCATCAAAAATAATAATAAAAAAATTTAATCATCAAAGTACCAAGATTTTTTAATCACACTATAAACGTCCGCTATCCTTCCAAGTACGACTAAGGTCAACTCGGGTCAGGCAGAGCGCCGAGCGACATGTCCTCTCTCTAGAAAGCCTCGCGGCGGTCTGATTTGAAATTGCTCGCGCGCAGTGATTTATAGTAGTTTTCAAATATTTATAGAAAAATAATCACTGTAAATTATTTGAAATTTTAAATTGGATGTTTTAAAGCATATGTTCTTCTATTATATTATGCTATTATTATATTAAATCAAGTAAGATATATCGGTGAGAAAATCATTTTAATTCCTTAATATTTCACATTGTTTGAACTTTAATTTCTTATATAAAGAAACCTAAATCAAAAAATTTTCTTCTCCAACTATATTCCTTAGGATCTTAGCAATAGGTAAAAAAAAAATCTAATTAGGTTTGCCAGTGGTTTCCTATAATTAGAGCGTCGAAACTGACGCTAAAAGGGAAATTAAGAAAACCTCTGTTGAGTTATCTTCATACAATTTAACAATACTCTATTAATTGAAATATTTTTCTCTCCAACTATTGAGACAACGAAATTTCCTAAAGTTATTAGTAATTATCATTTTTGTAAAATAAAGGGTTGATGATATTAAAGGGTTTGAAAAGTACTGTTTTGGAGTCAAACAGCGCATGGACGGCGTAAACGCTCTTAACGGTTTTCATGGTACTTTACAGATGATAAATAAGTACTCAATGGTCTACCGAAGTGCACTGATTTAAAATAACATTTGCTTAAGCTTTCAAAGTATTTTACTCCATTTCCTGTTCTTCAAGACGGGTTGACCAAAACCACAAGATCCTATGACAAAAACGTATACTTTTGCCCAATGATCCTACCAAATTTCTCATTTGATAGATTGTAAACTCTTCTCTTGCTCTTCTTCAATCTTTGGCCACCCAATGCTGAGTGTAGGTCGCTTCCGAATCTCTCCACTTTTGGCGGTTTTGTGTCAAAGCTATCCAGTTTCTTCTGGCCACGTTAATAAGCTGTCCACCTAGTCGGTTGTCTTCCCACATTCCTTCGTCCCGGCCGTGGTCTGCACTCTAGCAATTCCCTCATCTTCCATGCATCCATCTACTTCTTTTTTGTAAACTGTCGGTCATCAATCATCAACGAAGCCTATTGCAGTCCACTTCTGGACATTGGTCTCTCCCAAACCTCGCCAGGGATTTGTTCCTTGTCCTCTGCCATTCTTGCTCTTATGCAAGCTAAAATTGCGCCCGAAGCCGAGCGAAGCAGCCCTCAGGCGCCCGAAGCCGCACGAAGCAGCTCTCAGACGCCCGAAGCCGCCGTAAGGCGTCCGAGCTGTACCGAGCCGCACCGATGCCCACCGATAGTGGGCGCTGCGCCTAACGCTTACTTTGACCTTAATCACAGGTGTCTGGACTTCTTCTTTATTAATGGCTTCGGTATTGTCTAGACTGGATTAATAAAAGTTAGCCGATGATCTCATTGAAATGATTGGGGTCATCAACGCTGGGTCTTATATGATGCGTTAATCGAGAAGGTGATCTTGTTGGAATGTCAGTTGCCGCTACGAGGATAAATGAAAGTAGTGACGTCTCTCGTTTAAAGCCTTATTCACCTCCTGCTGAATTCTGTTTCACACAGATACTGCTTGCAACGTTGTTTGTCAGGCACATCTTTCCAACAACACAAAGTTATGTTGCTGCACCTATGTAGCGTAAGTTTTTTTTTGTGATATGTACTCACAGCAAAAAAAACTTTCTAGATATTGTTGGCCATTGTTATATTTCTTTCTCACATCGTTACCTCGACTTCTCGTTTTGGAATAGCATCAATAGAAGACCATTCTTCATGTAGGTCATTCCGCTATCTCGTAAAGTGACTTCTCCAACATAGATTCGTTTGATGTATGTTGCCTATATAAATTACATTTTAAATTTTCATAAATAATTCTGTTACGCATTTGCATGTACAATTAATTTGCACAACACACTGCCCTTTGTACTATAATATAAATGAATAGCATAAGCTGAACGTAGGCGAAGCCGTTCATTCTACTCGGAGGTTAATAAGACTATATGGCAGTGTTAATTAACGCTAGAACTTGCCTCTTTGATGCCGTAGTGGCGACGTTAATGAAGGTAGAAGCTCTGTACATGAGCGTAGTATTAAGTCTTTTCTTTTGTAATTTTACCAAAGGCAGTAAGTTAAATCATAGCTATGAAAAATGGGGGATTTTAGGTGTACACGTGAAGAATCTTAGTTATGGGACAAAAATAAGTAGAGTTATCAGTTTAAAACTTTTAGTCTCTGCCTTTTTTTTTTTTCTTCTTTTAGTTTGGAAACGTCATCTGTGGATTAAAGCTTCGGTCAAATTAATTAAACGATGGGACACTTGATATCGTGTCCTGCCTGTCCTATTGTTTGCACATCACAGCTGGTGGACCCTACTGAAAGTGCCAAACTCGTCGCCAAATTTTGGGCTTACTCAATTTGAATTATCATCGACACGCTAAGAAGAAAAAGAATGAAAAGCCCGCATTTGCTCGCGCTGATTAAGCTTAGATGTGGTGTTCAAACTGTCGCTAATAGTCGCGTATCTTGCTGATCATTAAAAACAAACGTTGCGTGCCACTTCTCGCGCGGGATTAGCCTCTGTTGGACCAGTCTGCAACTCCTCACAATCCCCTGCCAGACTCTTAGGACGTGTTTCACCAATTAACACGAACACGATCAGACATCCAAACCGCGTGCAAGAGCTGTCACTGTAAATATTCCATAACGATCATGACACTGACAGCATTTGAACGCGGTTACATCCGCTCTTAATCCTCTGCCGAATAATAACCGCACACAACAGGGTTGGTGACCGATTATTGTATTTGGTAAATGTGTTTGCTTCGATGTTTCATCATGTGGAAACACTAATACCTATGGGTTTTACATATGTTAATGTATGTAGAGGATGAATCAATGGTGACAAAAGGTACCTAAATTGTGAATGCGAGTGAAAAGGCTGAATGAGTAGGTACATACGCAGGGATATACGCTGACCTTTCTGATGGTGTCTTTTAAAAAGGTCAGGTCAGCTAAGTAGGGGAACCCACGAAGATTGTATAGATGTAAGACTGTAAAGCTTATATAAATGATCGTATTTTATGATATCATAATATGATGGTATTGCAGATAACATCTCCTTTGAGGCTTAGGGGAAATGGCATACCTGCATGCAGGAGCCTTTAAAATCACATTTTGTTTACAAAACGTGTTTTAAAAGGCTCCAACTCCTTTCAATAAGACGTTTGAAGGTAGTTGGCAGTTACTTCGTGTAGTGATAATATTTACTTTGTTAGCTTAGTATTTATTGTGCATGCTATGGTCTCGTATAAGTGAAGGAGTACACTTACTCAATACCATTTGTTGACCATTATTATTCTATATAATACCATGTGTATACCTTTTGTTGGAGATCTTAAATAAATATTGAACTGCATCTTGTTAAGCTAGAAGGAGGAGGAGCTAGTGGCCAAAAAAATATCAGCCGCTTGGGGTCGATCTTAAGGTTAAGCCGCGCTTGTCTAGGTTGGTCCGCGGATGGGTGACTACCCATTACTTGCACAGTTTTCTTCCGCGCCTCGGAAAGCTCGTTAAGCCGTTGGTCCCGGCTGTCATTTGTAGATCTTTGATGGTAACGACCGTCGACTGACTTTCGAACCACTGTAACAACAGTGGTTCGAAAGTCTGTCAACCAGTCTTATCATGAGGTATCGTATAACGCAGTATTAACTGGGTTGAGGAAGTCAGATAGGCAGTCGCTCCATGTAAAATACTGGTGAATACCAGTATTTTACATGCTGCATCCGGTTAATCTGGAACCCGACCCCAACATAGTTGGGAAAAGGCTAGACAGATGATCTTGTTAAGCTAAAACTACACCCAAACGCTCACACCGCTACAACCTCGAGTCGGTTAACAATAAACTCGTAAAAGAGCAACTATAATGGATGACCATCCCCAAATCTTTCTCATAATAATAAATTGTCAATACTCATTCTTGATAAACCGCACGTAACTAGCTATAACGAACCGACAATATACCGGACAGTTTCGTCCGTAGACACTATCAACTACTAATCGTGGAGGCTATAAGGTCGTGACCCATTTCCCCCTCCTTGTTAACGTAAGGGGTCGGTCGCCCAGTGAATGCAATAAACGCATTATTGTAGTTTTGCTTTTTCATTAATTGGTTAGTTTCGGAGGACGTATTATCTTCTTTATCGTGTGGTTAGTGCCTAACCTGGTGTCAGAGCTTTTATGCAGCCATGGGCCTTTGATTTGGCTTTACATGCCATCGAGAAATATCTGTCAGGTATGCTGGTTTCCTCACGATGTTTTCCTTCACCGAAGCAAGTGATAATTATACAATACACACATAAATCCGAAAAATTAGAAGTGCGCCTTGTGTCCGAACTTGAGACCTATGACTTAGCAGTCCGACGGTCACACAACTTGGTTATCACTGCTTAAATAGGAATATATGTAACTGTACCGCAGTTTGGGATATAAACTTCTAAGATATTGTTTTTCGGCAAAGACAAGACCATTATTGCTGTGTGCCAAAGTTGGTGATATGCCCTTTGACATTATACCCGTAATTTCTCTGTTCTTAGTCTGTCATATGAAAATTATTATTCTTTTTTCTGCAAAATAAATCAGATGACAATCAGCTTAAGACTTCCACTGACACACAAACCTTAAATTGTGTCTGGAGAGGGTCTGCAATACACCGCGCGGTCCCGGTGCGGGTTGATGGATGGATGGATGTATTGTTGTCTTAGGCTTTTGGCACTAGGGACACTCCGGGTTCCTCAGGCTGCTTTTCTTAATAGTTTTGAGAGCAGTGTATGTTTTGTAAAATTTATTTTACCGCCATTTAAATAAATTACACAAAGTAAAGTGCCTGCTTATCGCATTTATTCATTGAAATTAAAGTGACATTGAAGTTCAACATAATATCTACTTACAAAATAATGAAACAACCTGTCTCACTACTAAAAAATAAGATACCAGACATGCATAACCACGTGTAGTCTGTAGTCAGAACTATCCGAAGGAATGCCGTAACGATTCAACACCTACATGCATATCCTGATGATATCATCACAATGCGTCATGCCCAAAAATAGACCTTATGTTATAGCCTATAAGGTCTACTGAAACACCTTGAAAATACTGACATTAGTTTTTGCAAATTGAATTGTATTTGGTACGTGTTAAGATTGGAATTTCTTTGTGCCTAACAATAACTTTGAGATAACCTTTTTCGGTAAATTGGACTTTGTGGCGACCCGTCAATGTTGTTTTTGCTTTAAGCTCGGGAGATTTGTTTATTTGTATAATATCTCATCTAAAAGTATTGATAGCATTTGTAATTCAAAGATATTAGTGAAGTATCGTGATGTCCTTTGCGGGGTAAACGGATACTTCATTGATGTCACATCAATTGATGGTCATGGGCTATTATTATGAGACTTACACCGCTTCGGATTTACACTGCCTCGTTGCCGTTGGTCTAGTGGACGCAATCGCGACTCCTGAGCGATTCTGAGTTTGATTCCCGGCTCGGGCAAATTGTTATTAGGATGTCCATCATGAATTTCTCAGTAGCGGCCACGGAGTCTGTGTGCCCGGTTGATGGCAATAGGTTCGCCCCCTGTTACATGGGACTTAAATATACTGGCGAAATGTGGGTGTACTATTAGGTACACCTCTGCCTAACCGTTCGAGGATTACAGGCATGATGTGATATGATGTGATGTGATGTTATACAACTGGTGAAACGCCTGCCGGGCCTTCTTCGAGGGACTCAAGCTTGATGTCTTAATGATAATGATATCAATTATTATTGTTAGTTAGTAACCCGTAATAGATGCTTTATCTACACGAAAATAAACCAGTAGGGCTGACATGACTACAAATCAAAGATATGACGGTGCATCTTTTTATCAACCATATATTATCTGATCTGCTTATCGCTTTTTTAATTGTCCAGTAATCAATTCAAGTGCGTCTGTCGATAGACAATCGTATGCATGAAAAAATCCGCACTGCGGAAAAAATTGCGAGAATTGTATTTTCGGACTAACTCTAGTCTCAGTAGTCTCCCAAGATCGACGACCTATCCCGTTTCGAGTTTGTTAGTGTTTAGCCCGCCACACCATGCCCAAACCACTGCATCTCCCGAAAGCCAGAATCAACAGTGGCGACCACCAGAAAAGCGAGACAATGAAGCTCGACGAAGTCCCAGAGAAACGATTTAACTGCCTTGGGTCCCGCAACGAATTTAATCAGGAGAGAATAGCTGAGGTGTAGGAAAAACAGTTTTTGTTAGTGATTGTAGTTTGTTACTCTACCAATCGGAGGGAGTTTGCAACATGCATCAGGAAGCCCATTTTATTTTGGTCAGTTCGGGACTTCCGTCATTATGGTGCAAAACATTCGGGTCGGTATCAATTGACATGATTCGACACGCAGGCCGAATGAACGAATCGAATATTATTATTACATTATTATTAAATCACTATCCATGTAAATAACATAACATCACCCCTGTAATCCAAAAAGGGTGTGGCAGATGAGTATGACTATGTAGCATACCCACTTTTCGCCAGTTATCTTTAAATCTCATGTAATAGGAATTTAAATAAATTTATTTTAATCCATTATATCCTTGTTTATAATCTGCATATTGATCTGATTTACGTAAATTTCGATAATAATTTTTACATGCCTACTAATTTTAATCCATTTTTTTTTTTGGATTTCATCCAAAATCATCTCCAGTAGTCCAGTTCCGTTTTCGTTACACTTTTTTATTTGCTGTTATTTTCTTAATTTTTGATGTAGAAATTGCACTGTTTTTTCCTGGTGCCAGTTTATGCCGACCTTATTTTTGATTTTTTTTATTAGGAGATTTTGCAAAAGTATCGTAACATCCAAAACATACCCATGTTATCCATAAACATCAACTCGTTCAAAAGCTAAACTCAAAAAGGATGGCCCCTAAACACGCCTAAAAGTAAAGAGGAAAACGTCTCGACATGCATCTCTTTAGACCAGACCGCACTGTTTGCTCGTCAGAGGTTACGGTCGGTCAACTCTCATTAACATCACAAATAGTTACATTAGTAGGTAACCTAACGGTTTTTGCAATATTTTTTAAAACTATCCTTTGGTACACGTAAAACGTTGCTTTGTTGAAATAAAAGCTTTTTTTTATATTTTATTTACCCCTTATCTCTCTACTTACTACTATATTTATTTATATCGGTATGAGCAACCTATGTCCATAGATGCAATAATACTAGGGAATGCAATCTCGTCGTAAATATTTCAATCTCCGTATTTGCGAGATTCAAAAATACTAATCTTGCAAGATCTCGGAATTTATCGAGTTTTGGTGTGGTAACATGACAGAACTCACATATCCCATGGATTAGTTCACTTGTTATTTTAACATTATACCAAAATCGGCCGTTAATTTAACAAACTGTAATGGACAGGATGATTTTTACGAAAAAGATTGATAGAGTGGTAGGTAATAGATCTATGTATAATAGTGTTGCACAATGATTGTGAATATAAAAATCCCGCCCGCATTTCGAGAATATTTCTGAAGCCGAGAAATATTACGAAATCTAGTGTCAGTATTTTTCGACAACAATGACTTGCGCAACGAAGCACAAAGTAGAAGTACATACATTATTTACCTGTAATTGAAGCAGTAACTTGAACTTTAACTGAAAAGGACAAAGTTTATATTTGTCCTTATAAAAACCTTGCGTTGCGGTTTCCGATAGCTATTTATAGTTATAACGAAGCTGTGATAAAATACTATAAATGTAAAGTATATACCGTTGTGAATATTAGCGTTGCACTGCAATTCGGTCACAATATTTTATTAATGATTTTACATATCGTAATTCCCGAATTGGTGTAGTTAGTGGTCCGAAAGTCTGACAACCGTATCGTATTACCCTGTACTAACTGGGTTGTGGTCTGGGGGTCTACTCTCTATATCCGTCAACAAAGATACGGGCCCGTCCGAAAGTAGATCGAGACTTCGAAATGAACCCCACGCCCTATTATTTTCAAATTCTTGAGTTTTGAAAATACATCAGGAGTAGAGACAACTGTCGGTCGGGTCCCGCACTAATCGTATGTCCGTAAGTGATACGGAGTAGGAAATGCCCGTATCTTCGGCCGAAACTACGGGTTTCGTGCTTAGAGAGTAGACCTCCAGATACGCAGTCGCTCTACTTAAAATACTGGTATTCAGATGCATCCTGGACTGGAAGCCGACCCCCACATATTTGAGAAAAGGAATTCCCGAAATGGTAATGCTGATATCAGACTCCCACTCGAGGGAATGTTCATTTTTGTTTTTCATTCTACGTACACACAACACCGTCAAAATTATATCGGGAACGAATGTTAACCTGCTTTTTTCATTTAATTTTCGGATAATTCCGAATACAAATGCCGAAAGTCGAAATCTAACATTTTTGTATCTCATAATGCATTTTTTACTCGTTTGTGTCCAAAGAGATTTAAAAGAATTATAGAGCATACATTGGAAATAAAGTCATACAAAAATTTTGATCCCGAACATTTTCGATTTTGACCAATTTTGACACACCAAGCGTATGACACTAGACAGAACTATTTGTTACTAAGTATCTAACAAGTATTGGATTACGATTTTCTTCGTCTTGTCCCGTCTATCGCTCCTAAATATTTGAATGTCTTTGTGTGTGTTAAAAAAAAATCATATCGAGTGAAAGATGCCAAATGAAAGACAGAAATGAACAGTGAGTAAAGCGTCTGATATCTCCGTTAGCCCACATGCAGCTGCCTATACAACTGGTTTATTCCCGTAGCCATCTGTTACTACATTCGGGGATAAATTAAAGAGCTATACTTAGCCTATACTTAACTTGTAAAGATCTTTAAACCGAGCAATGGTTACTTCCTACCTACTTCACCATATGTATTTTAGTCTTGAAGCTCTCGCCACTAACTAGTATTTGCTCTTTTGGTGGGGGATTATCCCACGGGAACGCACTACCCGGAATTACAAGCTTATAGTAGAAAAAATATTTTAAAAATAGGTGTGAAATCTTTTTTTTTCGTATCTTCTAAGAAAACCCTTGTAGAATCGAATAGAATATACTTTATTGTACACCAAAATTGAAACAGAACGGTTTTACAATATTGTTAATTTTATGGTTACAATGGCGGTCTTATCGCTAATAAATCGCTTTTTAATTGATAATATATGTATACATATCATAGAAATAACAAGTCCGCCATATTGGATTTAGAATGACATAACATAGCTAATGATGCATTGTCAGCCAAACTAAACGTGTATGCAAAATTTCAGCTCAATCGGTTGGGGATAAATGTTTTAAAATTCAGTTACAAGATTTGACCCAAACAAACATCCTACAAAGATTGCTAATTAAATAATAGCTTGTAAACAATATCCTATGTCCTAACCTAGACCATTGACACAGATTGTGTGTCAATCCGTTCATATCTAGGCGTTGATGGATTAGTATAGATTAATACAAGGTGTAAACGGACCCTTAACGAAGCCTTCAACCAAGCATTCAGTACATCAAAAAAAAAATCTAAGTAACCCTACGCAATTTTTTTTTTCTGGGAGAAGGCTTATTTTTTGTGTGAATAATCTCGTTTTACGGTAAAACTCATTGTAACGCACTCAAAACAATGTGCTGTTGGATGCATTGAATAGTAAACTGGTCATTAAGGTATTTAAAGTCAAATTATAACATAAAAGCTAGTATTAAAAAAAAAAGTTGGAACTTTGATTTCCAATATCTCTGTAACCAGAAGGTTCCCAGGCATGGTCCGGAACAACCCTTTATGTTACAAATATTTTTGCAAGCATATCCTTCTTTTGTATCAACCCAGTCGGATATAGACGTCACTGGCATACAGGTATACCCACATTCCTATATACGTAATATTCCTAGCCCAAACCAATTCAGTCTAAACATAAACCGAGATGGGCTGAACAAATAAACAACGTTCTTACATAGACAATTTGTGGCTATGCTGTTGCAAGATTGTCTGCGTTTCTTAGGGTTGCCATAACTTAAAGTGACGAACCCCGAACATTTAGGTTATACTTATTGAGTTTTTTTTTCCGGACACCCCAGAAAAAAAAAATGATAGAAAGAAACATCGCGAAACGAATAGTATGGTGATAGTGAGTGCGTGAATCCAAAGAAATGAGGGCGCGGCCCCCTCCAAACTAGGGCAAATCTGTGGGGGATACTCAAACGGATGGCAACCCTAGCGTTTCTGCCTAATTTCAAGGTGAGGTCGAACTTACACGTACGATTCATCGAATTGATTGGGAATTATGGGCTACTACCTTCGTTCGCGGCTTCTCTCTCGTTACTTACGGAATGAACCCACGGGAACGTTTTAATGTCTATGACACTCGGGGATAATGTAGCTTCCCGTTAGTGAAAGAATTTTCGAAAATGGATCAGTAGTTCCGAAGATTACCCCCTGCATACAAACTTACAATTAAGTTTTACCTCTTTATAATATTAGTATGGATAATGAGAAATTGAGAATGTGTTTATGAGATTTGCAAAGTCTTGAAGAAAACGAGATTCCTAACGAGCAAATTCTGAATCGACACTTAACTTTAAGGCTTATAATTTAATTCTTATTTTATTGTGCTAGGTGACGCCTAAGGTCATTCCAAGATGAACTGGTCTGTTGGATTTTCGTCTCTCGGGTAAGAGTCGAGAATTGTAGATAGAACAACGCTTTAATTTAGGTATTTCAGTGTTAGTGGAAATGAGCATATCTACCAAACTTTTAAGCGACATTTTTGTCTAAGAATGCATACGACGTATTTTTGGCGCTACAAAATGAAGACTTGAGTCTCAACGGCGACTAAAAATCTATGCGTTTGAGAATTTGCTCGCACACAAACTTAATTTATTATTTCTACACAGACACACATTCGTGGGACCGGGATTGCCCCTGCACCCAGTCTGACAAAATAGATTGTATAAAATCAAAAAAGTGTTTATTTAAACAAAACAGTCCCTTTATCAGAGTTAGCTTCCGGAGTAGTACGGAAAGCCGCACGTCATAATCATCATTCTCCTGCCCTTATCCCAGTGTATTTTGGGGTCGGGGCAGCATTTCTTCTTCTTCCATACTTCATCTCAGCAGTCACCTCCTTTTTAGCGTTATCACTCTTCACGCAGTACATCCATCGTTTCTTTGGTCAGCGCTAACAAAACCAGTTGTAGATGGCCTCGTACTCTATTGAAACTGAGTACTACTCTAGGCCAGCGTAAGGTCAAAGTGATACCGCTGACGTGTCGTCTACTGTCTTTTCTTTTGGGTGCATCCACCCAATGTGAGGAAAAGGTTAAGGAAAAGGTTTGAGCCATTCTGACAGTTTGAGTCGGACTGCGAGCACAAAACTAGAAGCAAAAGGCTTCTCACAATGTGACACATGTGTGTTATAAGCAGTGATATGACCGAGTAGTGGTATGACCGTCGGACTGCCAATCATAGGGCCCGAAAACGAAAAAAAAAATGTGACCACGTGTTTACCACTTCTAACAACAGTCCTTATTTTGGAAGTTATCAGCATTAAACAGGAATTTATAATGTAAATATCGACAGTCCTGTATATTTGTAAGGAGTGTCGCCATAACCTATACTATATGTATATACCCATAGAATATTCCGAGACTCCAGACATATACAAAATAAACACAACTCATCAAAAAACCCCGTATATTTGCTGTAATATCAGTGTTTGCATAGTATTCGCAACCGGCGTGCTTATAAGAAGATGTTTGAATGTAGACGAAGCTAAAAGAGTATGTAAGAATCGTATCAGTTGGCATTTTAAAGTTTCTACCTACTCCATGGGAAAAAGGCTTTAGCTTTTCCCAACTTTATTGGGGTCGGCTTCCACTCCATGGAGCGACTGCCTATCTGACCTCCACAACCCAGTTAGTACTGGGTAATACGGTACCCCTTGGTGAGACTGGTTATCAGAGTTTCGGGCCACAGACTACCCGTAACGACTGAGAGATGTTTGTATAAATAATAAAAAGCTATAGAGACACTGTGCAAGATGATGGCAAGAAAGGGAGTGCCTTATGAGATGACTCATAGAGAAGTTGAATAGAAGAAGATATGCTGCGTCGACCCCATATAAATTGGGATAAGCCAGGAGGCCTTTGCTCAGCAGAGGTACAGTTCAGGCTAGCAAAAAAGGGCAGGAGATTAATGATGAATTATATAAAATTACCTTCCAGAATATACAAAATCAACACAATTCATCACAAAACCCCGTACATTTGCTGCAATATCAATGTTTGCTTCCGCAGGAGCGGCGCGACGCGATAATGTGCGAGCGCAGATAATACACAACGCCCCCGACATTGCTCTGACTACCGTAAGTTATTACTGTCACTGCCTGTTTTATATCCAACGATTGCTATTTTGATATTGAATGAATACCTACCACATACTATAACATACATCTCGATGAGTTGGCAAAAAGAACCAAAACGACAGTAAAAAATTTCATAACAGGGTCACGAATCCTCGATACCTGGAATTTCTCGGCCACTTTGACCCTTCGAACCGAAACACTAGTCTTCAATAACACAGACGTTTCTCAAGCTGGTCTACAACACACTGTTCTTCGTCTTCCGCGTCCAGTCTATCCCAGCCACCTTTTAACACTTTCGGTGCTAAGCACCCAGCATATGAGTCGAACAATAATTCGATCTTGTGCGCACAACCCGCCTCGCAAGTCGTGGCTACACGTGACGCCGATAGATAACGCGCATACTAGTAAAAATTTATTATTAGAACTTAGTATCGAAAGTGTTAAAGGTCATCGGTCCATCTTGATAGAGTCATCCCACACCACGCTTACCGATACGCGGTCTCCACCCCAGAACTCGTACCCACCGACGGTCATCGGCTACTTGCCGATTTCTTTTAATATTACAAAGATGTTTGTTTTTTTCAGGTGTTACAATGGCATCGGTGTGGAAACGCCTGCAGCGCGTCAACAAGCGCGCAGCCAAGTTCCAGTACACCGCCTCGTACCATCGAGTGGATCTGGAGACCTCGCCCAAATGGTAAGTGCAAGCTGTGCAAGCAAACTTGCATACAAATTTCACCTCTATGTAATATTAGTATAGATATACATTTTGACTACAGTGAATCAATTTAGAAGAATCATTGCCACATATTTTTGCGGCGTTCATGACGCCATTTGCCGCAAACTTTAGTCCTACATGCGACAGGCAATGCCTTTTTTACATCAATATGACATCATGATGATGACACTGCATAACGCTCTCACGTTGATTTTTTCTCAACGTGGTTCAGTATCTTTATCTACAACGTGGTTCAGTAACAAGAATGAAGGTGTCTGATGTGTGATGAGATGCCAAGTAATAGAGAAGTATGGCAGAAGACATGCTGCGCCGACCCCAAATAAATTGGGATAAGGGTAGGAGAATGTTGATGATGTGGTTCAATGGCGATTTTCGAGGTATGGCTTTAAAAGTAGAGAAGTATCAAATAAACGACGGACGGTTTTAAAGATGATTAAGCTAGAAACTCATTTCTACCCCGATTGACAACTAACGTGACTTCTAAAAAACCGACTTCCAAAAAAACACTAAAAAAGTGGAAAATAACTTTACTTTCGGAAGTCGGTGACTATTGTTTGTTTCATTGACTTTTTTGCCACCGACTTTCGAAAGTAAAGTTATTTTCCACTTTTTTAGTGTTTTTTTGGAAGTTGGTTTTTTTGCAAAAAAGTTTTTATTTTACCCTTTTTATTAGTTAGCGCATCACACACAAATCCTTGTCAAGTATCAATTTCGCAATTTCTTTTTGCTTGGATGACATATTTTTTCCAGCTATTTTGATTTCAAAACCAAACTGCTGAACCGATTTCGACGAAATTTCTATGGGACCAATCGGGAAGTAGATCCATTCAGATAAAAGAAGAATTTTTCAAATCGGTTCATAAATGACGAAGACATGAGGTAACAAAAAAAATACAACCGAATTGAGAACCTCCTCCTTTTTTTGAAGTCGGTTAAAAATAAATCTTTAATCTTTAGCCTACCGCAGCCTTTAGATTGTCTATCACTACAAACACATAACATTTCGCCCGTCCTTGTCTATATGCAAACGATGCAAGTTCGTTTCGTATCGATCTCTGCTATTCGCGGCTTTAGCTTGTAACTCGACAGCCCTGATTTAAACTTAGATTTAAACTCAAAATAAGAAGAATGAATCGATGTCTACGTATGTTCTTTTGTTGGTTACGGGAATGCTTTGTCCTTTACTTTTGGTTACTGTAATCACAAGAAATACTGCTTGGTTTTTGTCATGCTTTTGACGTTTTTCTTTGTGATGACCTGTTGTCATGTATTATCCTTGTGTGATGTTGCAAAAAAACTAACTAACTTGTTGGAATCTTATTGAGTGTACTGTATTTTTGCTGTGGTCTTTGTTGGCGTCGGTGGTAGGGTGTGTGAGGTGACTGGGAATGCAAACTCTTACTTTCTTCTTAAAATATAATTTTACTGGACACTGGACAAACAACTCGCTTTTAGATCTCTCGTTGACAAAACACTCATAATGTTGCAAGTGTAAAAAAAAATACTTTGTTGGTGTTGCCAACACAACCAACCAACCAACAATCTATATTATATAAAACACAAAAATTGTTTCTACCTATGTCCGTTATAGACAAACTATCCAACCGATGTGCGCCAAACCGGTTTCATTAGAAAGGCAATAATGCGGAGATGGTTTTAGACCATTAAGATACCGCATTACGCACTATAGCGTGGTAGCACATGGCGGGTATCCGCAAGTTTATTAAATTTATATTTTTCTTTATTTTCAGGAAACCTAACAAACTAAGTGTGGTGTGGACCAGACGGTCGCGGCGAGTGATCACAGACCCCTTGGAATGGGAGCCTTCGTTGAAAGACCCTCTCAAGTAAGTATATACATAATTATGTATCGTATTTTTTTTTTGTTTTTGTTTTTTTTTTATTTAGTTTTTTTTTTATTTGGTAAATGTAAGTAGATAAATAAATAAATAAATTTAGAAATCAATTCCATTCCTAAGTCAGAATATATACAGAATTATAGGTAAGTTCGTTTAATCCCATTGAATAACTATTTCATGAAAAAGTTATTCAATGAAATAATATTAACTTTGAGGGTTGTTTTGATGGTTTTAATTATTATAATTCTGTTAAAACATATTTTCAATGAATCACGTTTTAATCAAAATACAACCTGACACTGACCTGAAATTGCTAAAATTAAAAAAAAAATAATTTCACGGGCTACCCTGGCGCACCCACCTCAACGACAAAGTTTAAACTGTATAAACATTACATATTGTATCTTGATGCCCAATTTCAGCCGATACAAACGTAATGTTTGTACCGTTTAAATAAATTTAATACAATAGCGGATACCCGGCGTGTACTACTACGCTACAGAGCCTTTTTTGTTTTTCGGTGGGAAATCATAATATCTGACACGCCCTCCTGCTCCACCCAGAGCGGGAGAGGTCCCGCTCTGGGTGGAGCAGGAGGGCGTGTCAGACTTACCGACTAAAACCCACCCGTGTTCCTTCAGTTGCCTCTGCCAAGGGCCACGGTAACTCTTTCGATCAAACCCGCAACCCTGGCAGGCATCGGTCCTAGTGGACCCCGTCAGTTTGTGCTGACATCTCTTTGAGGCGCGCGTGGAACACAACGCGCCATCGACCCGGGCCTGGTCCTTACCGGACGGCGAGCTACCCATTGCTCGCCGTCCGCAAGCCCGCGCCTACGGTGGCCGGGAATCCGCTTGGGATTCCCGACGCCCGACGCGTCTCCTGCGGCGGCTAGGGCCGTGAGGGCGCAGAGCTCGCCTCTCCCTCACGCGTTCCGCCTCCTCCTTCGCGAACATTACTGCTTTGCAGAAGGAGGTGACGGTTTGCCACGCTATAGTACCTAATACATTGCTTAAGTGGTCTAAAACCATCTCCGCATTAATGCCTTTCTATTGAAACCGGTTGGGGGCATATCGGTTGGATGGTTTCAAAGTCTATAACGGACATAATGATTGATAAACATTACTTGCCCAATTTCAGCAAATGGTTTTTAATTTGCAGGGGTTCAGTCATCTACACGGTGCCCGAGAACCGCACGGTGGCCGTGACGCTGTTCAAGGACTCGCGGACCAACGAGCTCGAGGACAAGGACTGGACCTTCGTGCTGGAGGATGTAAGTGGACGCAGTAGCCTGTCACTTCATATTTAACCTAAAATATTCCCACGGCTTGGACACAGCAACACACCTCCACTCTATGAATGATGTATACTCACCTGAATTTATTTTGGAGGTGATTCGCGATCTTTCGCTGTCTTATCAATATTCGATTCGTGAGTGTATAGTGCAAGGCTACTCAACTTATTTTAAAGGTGAGCCAACATTTTGTTTTCGTGTGAACCGGCGCTCGGCATCTAGTAAATAAATGTTGCTATAGCAAAGGTAGACCTACCTACTTAGCTTTTAACATTAAACTTCAGTTGGTTGCTGAAAATGGTTTCATATGGAGCAACAGTATTTTTTTCGATATGGTTGTTTTTTTTTTTTTTTTTGAAATCTGTTTTTAAAAGAGTGTCGTCAGCTGACCACTTTTGGCGGGCCAATTCCAATCCGTTGGCGGGCCACATTATGGCCCGCGGGCCGGGGTTGCACCCTTGGCATAGTGTATACCGGGCCACCCTGAGACATCTGGCATGTTTCATGACACAGTATTTTACACAGAACGTCTGCCAAACGTTATAACGTAAGCAAGCGTGCGCTTTGTTACGTGCGATTTCACCGACCGGCGCACGTTGAGCAGTGATCGCTATCATACAAGTCTATCGATATCGAAACGCCCGACCGGCGCACGAGACCGCCGCCGGTCTCGCTCTGAAATAGCCCTGAATCTCGTAGATGACTTTGTTTGTACTGTGTGGACAAAATTTCAAGCCGATTTTCCGTCGATACGTGTAGTTTTTTTTTAATACTTAGTAGGCTTGCGTTTGACCGGAACCCTTGTGATGTAGCGCGATGACGCGGCCCAGAGTGGAGCTCGCGCGTCTAGAAGAAACCGGTACACTCCAACCTTGAATAGATCCAGATTATAATGATCGGGGAACAGAGAAGCCGGCAGTGAATTCCGTAGACTAGCGGTTCGCGTATAGTAACTTCCTTGAAGCATTGTTTCATACACTAATCCAAAACCATCTTCTTTCCAGGTGTCAATAACCGGCAAGCGCCGTCGCCTAGCTGTCTGCTCCATCAACATGCGCAAATACGCCAGTCTAGAACCTTCTCAGCGGACCCTCGTCCTGACGCTAGACCCGGTCACACAGAAGATAGTCGCCGCTTCCATCCAGCTGACTCTCCACACAGTTCTGCTGAGAGAGGGACAGGCCACGTAAGCCATCATCGATTTGTGTAGGGAGAGCAACTGGAAACCTCACTAAAGTTAAACTAGCAATAGTTCAGCGGAATACCAGTAATTTACAAGGCGCGAAATATCTCATCAGGCATCAAGTGATAATTTTACAATACGCACATGAATCCGAAAAATCAGGGGTGCGTGTCTCGGGTTCGAACTTGAGGCCCATGACTTGTCGGTCCGACGGTCACATCACTAAGCTATCACTGCTTATGCTTATAGTCGAGATTTCATGATTACAGTTTATTTTTTACTCATAATATTATTCTGTATTCCAGCGACGACGACATGCAGTCCCTGGCGTCTCTGCTATCAGTGAACAACAACTCCGATATCGCCGTGCTAGAAGATTTGGACGAGGATGACTACACGCTGTCCGATAATTCCACTAGACAGGTGAATATTACTTTTCATTGCTTTTTACTTTTTTTTTTACATTATTTACAAACCTCAAATAGAATCACACATGGGGTCCGAGTGCGCTCCTAGTATTCCGAGATATCGCCAAGCGGTTGGTCGACTCTTCACGTGACCCGAGGGCTGGTCTTTTTTTGGCCAAAGAATCAGCATTGCCATCCAACGTGGCAATGCTTATTCTGGGCACTTTACCTATTGACATCGATGTTGACGATTTTTGACGCTCTTTGATTCTAATGCCCTCTTGATACTTTTACATATTTTATTATTCTTTTACTTGATTTGAACTAGACCTCACCTTGCAGTGACTAAATACGTTTAGCGGTAATGTCTGTGAAGTTCAGGCAGAAATGTATTTTTATTTACTTGGTTAATTGCCGTTTTCTGTCATCAAACTGACCGAAGATCTATGGGGAATGTCTATCAAAGTCTGTACATCCATAGTTGAGACTATAGCACCATACTTAGCTTTAATTTTTAATTTATGTGTGGACCAAGGAGTTTTCCCTGATTTAATGAAATACAGTAAAGTCATACCACTTTTCAAATCCGGGGACAGTAAAGATACTAAAAATTATAGACCTGTATCCGTGTAGCCAGTTTTTAGCAAGGTTGAAAAGGTAATGCTTAATCAAATGCTCAACCATTTTAACACAAACAAAATTTTACACGATTAACAGTATTGTTTCACCAAGGGACGCTGTACGACTGACGCCGGTTTAACCTTATTAAAGCACATTTTTGCTGCGTGGGAAGAGTCCCAAGACGCAATTGGAATATTTTGTGACCTCTCCAAAGCATTTGATTGCGTTAATCACGATACATTACTTTTGAAACTAGAGCATTACGGACTAGGTAAACTTGCACGGTTTGGTAAAATCTTATTTGAGTGACAGGCAACAGCAAGTTCAAATAAATGGAGTTAATTCACAGGGCTTAAAAGTAAAGATGGGGGTTCCGCAAGGCTCAATATTGGGTCCTTTCCTCTTTCTAGTATATATAAATGATCTACCCTATTTATTGAAAAACCAACCTAAGAATATGGCGTTATTTGCTGATGACTCTTCCCTAATTTTTAAGATAAGTAGACGGGCCCAAAATCTAGATGACGTGAATGATGCCCTACTTCAGGTCCATAATTGGTTCACAGCAAACAATTTAGTATTAAATGAAAAAAAGACTAAATGCATAAGATTTGCTTTACCTAATGTTAAAAGTAATGATTGTGAGATAGTATTGAATAAAGAGAAACTAGATTTCGTCGATAAAACGGTTTTCCTGGGGATTACGCTGGATACGAGGCTACAATGGGGTTCGCATTTAACATCCCTTGCGGGGGGGCGACTGAGTTCGGCAGCATATGCTGTTAGAAAAATTCGTCAATTCACTGATGTAGATACCGCAAGACTGGTCTATTTTAGTTACTTCCATAGTATAATGTCTTACGGCATTTTGTTATGGGGACGGGCTACAGACATCGAGTCTATTTTTATTCTGCAAAAAAGAGCCATCAGAGCCATATACGGCCTCCGTAGGCGCGATTCTCTAAGGGAACTGTTTAAAGACATTAACATTATGACGGTACATAGCCAATACATTTATGAAAACATAATGTACGTTAGAAAAAATCTGCATCTTTTTATAAAAAGAGGCGACAGACACAATTACAATACTAGAAATAGGGACCAATTAGTTCAGCCAGGATTTAGACTCGCTAAAGTAGACTCATCTTTCATGGGGTACTGTTTGAGATGCTATAATAAAATTCCACAAAGTATTCTTGAACTTAATGAGACGAAATTTAAAACATGCATTAAACGCACACTGTGTAAGCAAGCGTATTACAAGTTGGGTGATTATATCGCTGATAATAACGCTTGGCTCAATGCTGGTCCTGCTCCACAAGGACAGGGGCGCATAAATTGATAGCATTATAGCATGTAACCTACCAGGGGTGTGTGTGGGATCAAGTGTAAGATCCAATGTAAGAAATCATACAAGAGCAAAAAAAGAATATGTGTGTGCGTGTGTTCTCCTATTAAAAATAAAAAAAAAGATGTATGTGTAACAATAAAAGAATTTCGGGCGCCGTGGAGACGCACACTACATTTAAAAAATACTTGCCAGATAGAACAATTCGAAGAGTCAGACTTTTAATCTGCCGGGGGTGACTAAACTAGGATAATAGAAACAATGGAAATACCTTTGTTAATACCTTGTTTATTATGTCAGTAGCTTCCTTTTTACTTTAAATATTAAATTACTAATTTGAGGTTATTATTATTGCATCTTTTGTGAAGAAAGTAAATTAAGTTTGGGCCAGATTTCTGGCATAAAAAAAATGTTAAATTAGACCTCAAGATTTCGGCGTCGAAGATGAGAGAATCCAGAATCCATGAAATGAAAAATTATAATCATGCGAAAGAAAAAAAAAACGCCACAGCAGGGCGTTTTTTTCCGTTAATAAATGACTTTTCCCGTGTGCACCGATAAATCCAAAGTAGGTGACAATCACACTAGAGCATCGTCCAATATTGAAAATCGAAGAAATTAAGGATCCCGTGTTTAAGGCAGCGATTATGGCATCATTTGGCCTAAAATATCCGAAATTATACCGGATTTGTAAAATTAAATTGGCGAGATAAATGCCGCGATGACGAAAACAGGTCGTAAAGTGAAACGTCAAAAAATGACAGTTCCCGAACTAAACCATTGCCAATAAAAGACAGTATAAAAATCGTTCCGAAATCGACTAACATGTGAAAAGCATGTAACGGTTTAAAAAACACGTTACAAGCAACATAGCAAAAACATTATGATTTAAAAGAGTGTCCATGGAGTTTCTTGCCCATTCTTCTCCATAGAGATCTACGCTTTGGAATGGGCAACTACAGTACTTTCACAGTTATTATGTCTTGTGACAGGGACTGTAGCTTCATTTTTTATTGCTGTCTTTGTTTCGACAATTCAAAAGTGCCTGTAATTGGCCTACTTGAAATAAATGCTTTGAATTTGATTTTGACTGTAAAACTTTTCTATTTATTTTTTCGTTCAATTTACATGAGATATAGTGGATTGTTAAAGCTGCTTTGTTATGGAATAATTACAGGAAAATAATGCATTACCTCCATCACAGCAACACTAACGTACATTATTTTTCACCCCCAGATGCTAGACCTCCGGCAACAAATGGAAGAGATGACGCAGAGCCTCACGAACAGCGACCTGGCGGGTACGCCCAACAGCGTGCAGTCGCTCAACTTCGACACGTCGCGCACCCCCACCGCGCCCCACTCCCCCTCCCCCCCCGAGCCCTCCACCCCGGTGCCCGCCGACCCCCCACACAACGACAACGACATCTTCGAGCCCATGCCTAAGTCTAGACCGGAAATGCTAAATAATTTGACAAAGATGGCGATGAAACCGCCGGAACCGAAGTTCTTCTCTACTCCTAAACAGAACAATACAAGTGTGGAGACTAAGGGCGAGTTGAAAGGGGTGGTTTTTAAACCTAAGATGGTGGCGATGAGGAATTTAAAGGTGAGTTCAGTTCATAATATTTTCTATTCTAACTCTCCTTTAAAATGGCATAATGTATGCGAAAGATCGATCGAGGATCTCGAGGCAGAATAAAAACAGCCGCTTGGATCATTGTTCTGGTTAAGCCGCGCTTGCCTAGGTTGGTCCCTGGATGAGTAGCCACCCATTACACACACGAGTTCCATCCATCCCTCGGAAAGCACATTTTTTCTTTAAAGCAACTCTATATTTTTTCTTATACATTACATAAAAACACGCCGAAGAGTTAGGCAGTCGTGCACCTAATAGTACACCCACATTTCCGCAGTTATGTTTAAGTCCCATGTAATACGGGGCGAGCCTATTACGTCCAACTTGGTATAAATCCAAACTCCGTGGCTGCTACTGAGCAATTCCAGGTGGGAAAATTCAATAATAATTTGCCCAACCCGGGAATTGAATCCAGGACCTCATGCTCAGCAGTCGCGATAGCTACCACTAGACCAACGAAGTAGTCATATCCAAATATGTCCGTATTATAGCCGTTGGAGTTGAAGACCAATCTGAACAGCATCAACCTGGACCGCAACGAGAACGAGAAGGATGAAGACAGCGATAAGACGCCGACCGCGGCTGATATGGAGAAGCTGTTCCCTGGGAAGTTCGATAAGGATAAGACTCCCGTAAGTTATATTTTCAGTAGTTATTACGAAGATATCAAATCAATCAAAATCATTTATTTCAAGTAGGACACTAGGAAATAACTTTACTTTCGGAAGTCGGTGACTATTGTTTTTTTTCATTGACTTTTTTGACACCGACTTCCGAAAGTAATTTTCCATTATTTTTGTGTTTATTTTGGAAGTCGGTTATTTTTTTTTTCAAAAATGTTTTTGTTTTACCCTTTTTAGTTCGTATCACACACAAAGCCTTGTCAAATATCAATTTCGCAATTTCTTTTACTTGGATAACGTGTTTTTACCAGATATTTTCATTTAAAAACTAAACTACTGAACCGATTTTCATAAAATTTCAATGGGACCAATCGGGAAGAATTTTTCAAATCGATGCATAAATGACGTAGGTATGAGGTAACAAGCACATTGAGAACCTCCTCATTTTTTTTAAGTCGGTTAAAAACTAATGTTTTTGGGTTATGACAGTTATTAAGAGGACATACGAAATGTGTTATCTTCAATGATATTAATAATCAATTCTTTCTAGGTGCAAGACCTTCTAGAATGGTGTCAATGCGTGACTCGCGAATACAAATCCTGTCGCGTCACTAACCTGACGACCAGCTTCCGGTCAGGACTCGCCTTCTGTGCCATCATACACCGGTTCAGACCCGACCTTATGTGAGTACAAAATATGTGGTTGAAGTTCAAAATAAACAAGTACTTCGGAAACTATCGTCAAAAGGCTATAGTCCTACACCACCCGTTAGGAGATTTAAGAATAAAGTTTTCTGTTAATGAACCCCTCTTGAATTATAAATAGTGGTGGCTTAACCATAAGTAAGAAATGAGTAGTTGTTCCTAACCTACTATTATCTTGAACAATCGAATACAACAGCAGAAAAATGCAAGCTTCTAATTACCTAAAAATGGCATTTCTGATATTTTGGAAAAATATAAAAGCAATTCGATAGACTCTAATCTCCCTTGCTACGCTCGGGATTCTACTCTAGAATCCTTCGCTGCTCTCGGGATCCCTCGAATTAGTCCCTCGTATTTAAATCCCTTTTTTTCACTTGTTGTATCTATATACATATAGTAAAATTGTAACAGGCTGATGTCTGTACATTGAAGATATTTAAATAAATAAATAAATGGGGTGTTTTTATTAGAGCAACAGAAGTCCAAACAACAGTTTTTTGAATTTTTGTCTGTCTGTCTGTCTTTCTGTTTGTCTGTATGTTTGCACACGCATCACGCAAAAACTACTGCATGGATTTGATCGCAGTTTTCAGCGCTCTACTGCTAGATGCCTAACTTAAAACATAGGCTACATTACCAACTAAATACCACACGTACGAAGACGCGGGCAAAGGCTAGTCTACTATAGATATAAAAATGCTACATTATTCCTTCTGTAAGTTTGCTTAACAATATAATTAAAACTTCTTGGCCACCTAATAAAATAAATATTGTTTGTGTTTCCAGTGATTTCTCAGGGCTGCAACCGGACGAGGCGGAGAAGAATCTCCGCGTAGCACTAGAAGCTAGTTCTAAGTTAGGCATCTCACAAGTACTGACCGCCACCGACGTGTGCTCGCGACAGATTCCTGACAGATTAGCGGTGAGTCTAGTCAATAAATATGCACAACCGTTCGTCTACCCTTTTAGACCATAAAAGAGATTTTTATTCAAGCACTTATTTTTGAACTTGTTTATGTATGTGTACCTATGTGCGCGTACATTGCATTCCTAAAAACAATCATCTATTGTTCCTTAAATTTGATTTCAAAATTCAATAGTGTCTAAAAAATAAATGAATGAAGTAAGTTTTTTTTTTTTAATGTTTTATTTAAGTAATCGTGCATTGTCACGAGAAACAAACGTGTGTGGCAAATTTCAGCCCGATAGCTTCAGTGGAAGTGGGTGAAATATTGATTGCAAAATTCCGGGACATACAAGTGAAGTTAAATAAAAGATTTTTAAAAAACAAAACGGTTTTTTCTTTTTCAGATAATGACATATCTCTTCCAATTGAGGGCACATTTCACTGGTAGCGAATTACAAGTAGAACAATTGGGTAAGTCACAATTTGTTGAATTTTCCGCGTCTCATACAATAATAATTTTGTAATAAAAAAAAAACAAAGAAATCGTTACTATTCGTATTTTTAAACAGGCCACCTAAATTATTGAACTATAATTTTGTTATAAAGCTCAAGATACTGTAGTGACGCTACATCGCTCCCCCCGGAGAGCGGGGTCCGCAGTGGAATGAGTTCTTCATGTATCACATCAGGGTCATCAGTTTAAGCGTATGAGGAACAGGGTGTGAAGTTCCTCATTACTCCATCGATAAGGGAGGTTCCTCCGACCAGAAGCGTTTTTCTTTCAAACTTTCTTTCTTTCCACGAGAATACGTTTAGTTCTGCGCAGGTTTTGTTGAAGACATATAATTTGACACAATTGAAAGACGTGAGCAACTAAAAAATTGACATTTTTGATTAATATAGGTATTAATATTGTTACTGGGTGTAATTTTTTTAACTTGTTTTATATTTTACGTTGTGACTTATAGGCATAGCATCGTATTGGATGAGTCTGTAATCTTCTTTATCGTGTGATTAGTTAACTTGAACCTGGTGTCAGAGTTTTTAAGCCGCCCATGAGCTGGCTTTACAAGCCATCGAGAAACATCTCTCAGGCATGCTGGTTTCCTCACGATGTTTTCCTTCACCGAAGCAAGTGATATTTTTTATAACGAAAAATCAGAGGTGGATGTTTTGGGATTGATCTCGAGACCTATGACTTGGCAGTCCGACGGTCACACCACTGGGCTATCACTGCTTACAGTCTGTAATGTTGCTATAGTTAAAAATAAATAATATTTGCAGGTAACGACGAGACGGAGTCGTCGTACCTGGTGGGGCGGCACGACACGGACGGCTCCATCCCGCAGGAGCTGTTCAGCCGCGAGATCAGCATGAGGCGCTCCAGGAACATGATCGACCGGCCCAGGCCGCAGTGAGTTCACTATACTTATTTGCATTTTGGATCATGGGAATGTTACTAATTAATTTAATAGCTGAGTTATCAAATTAAAGACCTTTTCCTCTTCTACTTTGCTGTGCCCGAACAGGGTCCATAATTATCATGTACTTATAGACCCAGTGCAATGAGCTGTTGCCCGCGACCTTGTGCCGTGAAATAATTATAAGAATATTACTTCCTTATTTGAATCGGATATTGTTAACAGTTTCAAGGGTTTTTAAGGTTTTTCACAGGACCTTAAACCCTTTTCTAAAATAAAGCCTTAGTTACTCCTTATTATACCAGCTATCTGCCAGTAATAGTCCCGTCAAAATCGGTCCACCCGTTTCGGAGATGAGCCGGAACAAACAGACAGACAGCCAAATTATCAAATATTATTTTTTCAATAAAAAGCTGTTTTTCTGAAATTACAAACTGGCTCTTGAATTTTATTTATTGTATAGATTTGTATCCTACCCCCTTCACATTGTGGATTGCAATAAATATACAGGGTGTAAGTGACATCAACCCAAAAACTGACACACTTACATGTGTACCCCACAATTTGGCTACTCCCACGGCGTCATTGGTGGTAGCACAGGGATCACATTGACTGTATGTTTTTAGGCACAGTGGGGCAGGGTAGGAGGTGTAATATAGTTTGCAATAAAACTCCACAGACACAGCTTTCTGCCGTTTCGTCGAGTCAGTTTTTTACTGGTTACGCGTCTGTCAGGAAGACGCTTATAACCACTAGGGATAAGTTAAGTTATAAATTATCTGTGTGCCAAATTTCATCTAAATCCGTTCAGTAGTTTTTGCGTGAAAGAGTAACAAACAAGCATCCCTCCATCTATTCATCCATTATAATAATAGTGAGAGAATTATTTTTTTCCAGTTCGCAAGAGTCACAAGAATCCCGTCATTCAGCCGATCGTTCAACCCCGGACAAGCCACAATCCCCGGCCGCCATGAAAGACGTCCGCGATATGTTCCTACAGCAGTCCAAGACTATCCTGGGCAAGATGCTCTCACCAGCCAAGGACCTGCGCGAGAAGCCCACTGCCAAGTGGTTCGCTGATCCCTTGAAGGTGAACGAGGTAAGCTCATAGCTCCAAGTTCGAATCCATGCAGACACTTTAATTTGTGCAAGTTATCGCATGACCTTTGCTCTGAAATCGGTGAAAAAAACGTCGTAAGGAAACCCTACCCTGGCCTATCTTAGAACCGAAAATTCATAGTCATGACGTGCACCCACCAGGTCTGCGCCCGTAGGGAGGAGGAATCTGACAGCAGTGAGAACTGATCGTGCTGTACAAGGTGGAAGGGAGACCGACGCACTAACGGTCACCACGTATTTAGTACATCATTCTGAACCCCCCCATAGAAAATTTTCAACGGTAATAGAAAAAAAAACAGCTGTTATCTACAAAATTGCAATACCTGCAAGTCAAAATGTATGGAACAGCGGGTTTAGAATGATGTACTGCATACATGGTAACCGTTTGTGCGTTGGTATCCTATCCAACCTGTATTATTCATCGTCATCTGCCGTTTCCTGGGGTCTCCAAAATGTAGCTTTATTTTGGAAACATCCGTGCGGGTTTTACTACTTTCAAATAGTTATTTAAAACGTGTTTTATAAAGTTTCTAAGACATAATATCGTCAATCTTTCCAGCCACCGCCGGCCCGACCTGAGAAGTTAATGACCCGCAAGGAGCTAACAGACCCGTTCGGTTCTGATGATGAAGAGGAGCAGCAAGAACCGCCCGCACCACCGCCCGCGCAGAACAACCAGAACAATGATATAGGTAACTTTATTAATAAGAAAACACTTTAATAGTACTTACAGATACTATATAATAGGAAATCACTGTTGCCGGAACGCCCAGACCGATCTGCTCCGACTTCCGGTACCTCGGGTCGCTTGTCCAAGGGGATGGCGAAGTAGACCGGGACGTAACAGTGGATCCATACAGCCCGGCGGCACTGCCGGCGGCTTGACCACAGGCAAAGCCGCTAAAAAGCCGCCGGCAGACGCGGCAAACGCGACTGTGAATCGTACAAGTCATATTTCAGTATTGTTTTGCTTGCCGTGGTTGATGCGAATTGTAACATTTTATACGTAGATATCGGTTGCCAAGGGCGCATATCTGACGGTGGAGTTCTACGTAACACTAGTTTGTTTCACAACTACAAAAATTAGAAGGAAGAAATACGCCTGTGCCTTTTTATTTCATCGGTGATGACACATTCCCCATCAAAGAATACGAAACGACACCACTCTGTGGAAGTCATCTGTCTTGGTATGGACATGTAATGAGGAGGGATGAAACACATGTTACTAAAGAATGACGGATATGAATGTTGATGGATGGAGAGGGAGAGGAAGGCCAAAGAAAAGATGGATGGATTGTGTGAGGAATGATATGAAAGAGAAAGTAGTAAATGATGCAGTGACGGTTGACGCCGACCCCAAGTGTTATAGGATAAGGGCAGGAAGATGAGATGATGAAGTATTTACTGTTACTGTTAGCTGGAATCATTCCATTTCTGGGCAATGTAGGAATTTTCTGATTAAGTGGGAAGCGTTAGGGTTGCGCGAAATTCAAATTTTTCAAACACTGTTTTGTGTTTTTTTCTTTAGTTTTTTGCAATTTCCAGGTCAGTGTCAGGTTTTATGTTGAACAAAATATAATTAGCGACCGTAACACGTGTGTATTTACAGAATTATAATAATTATAATTATCAATACAACCCCCTTTCTACTGCTAATGCCATTGATTGACTATTACATGAAAAATTCGTTCAATTAAAATCAAATTAGAGGGTTGTATTGATGATTATAACACTTAAAGCCATATTTGTGTTTGTAAACTTGTCGTCTAAGGGTTAAATAAGAGATAACAATTTACATGGGAGTTCCTTTCTTTTGTTTTTGTCAATGGGAAATCCCGCCAGTCTTGTTTATAGTAAAACCTTCGTCCTTACGTTACAGCCCAACCCCAACCCGAGCCCACAGCGGAGCCTGCGGCCGCGCCTGCGAGCGCGGCGCCGCCCAGCCCGGAGCTGCCCAAGCCCACGCCGGTGAGCGAGCTTCTGTCTTACACTGGATGGCTTGTTTGTATGCCGTAGTGTGCGACCCTAGTGTACTGTGACGGACCGACTAGCCAGGAGACAAAAACCGGGAGTCAAAATCGCGCCTTGAGATCCCCAAATCGATAGGCAGAGATGTATCTAGAGCACAGCCAGAAAATAAACATAAATTAATGGTTGGGTATACATAGTTTCAAAATTTGCGCAAATAATCTACTCGTACCGAGAGCGTGGATTCTAATATAAATGATTTTTTATTCACGTTTGCACTTTATTCATGAATATTCTATTATTTAAACTTATTTTAAACTTGAACGGAGCTCATACCGGGCTCGTCTCTCGGTAAGGCTAAAATCGAACTTTCGTTTTGAGCACCATTAACGTTTTCAAGGAAATATAGTCCAGCTTTCAAATTACAAAGTACTCTCACAACATAGTTTTAAAACCCTGGCTACGATCTCCAACCCTGTCTATTTGATCCGATATTTCATATACAAATACTTCAAAAGATACATAAGAACTGTATCTGAACTTTTCATGTGTGATACTGACTTATACATAAAGGTTTTCATTATTTTCCTAGTTATAATCGATAATATTCAGATAGTGACTGGTTTTAGCAATCATAGAAACTTAATTAGTGTTTTTTGTCGCACTAATAAGCTCAATAGCGAAATCATACATTGTAGAAATACAAAGTAATAGAAAAAAATATTTTAGAAGTAGAAATAGCAAAATTCAGAAACAATTTTCCAGTTTACACGAATAAAATAATTATTGTAATTGCCTATCTAGTTTGAATACGAAAAATCAGAATAATCATATTATTTGTTGGTATGTAAATGTAATATGTATATTTTTTTTTTAAATGTCCAGTGTTGTGGTTTAATATTAAACCGTATTTTTTACTGTTTGTGTTCGTCCAATATTGGGACATAATAACTGCAGATAAAAAGTTAAATACTAGTTTATTATCTGCCAGTTTATTCATTACCGTCACTGTCGTGTAACATGGTACGATCAGCAAAACAAATAAACATGTTATGAGTTTGTTTCATCCCACGTAAAGTACATGGATATTTATTAAAATAAGACTCACCTGTTATGAAACAAACTCCAAATATTACTACATTTATTTTGCCGATCGTCCAAATAAAAAAACTCATCATTTCTTTCCATTGCCCATCGACACCGCTTACAACCTGCCTGTGTTTGACGCTTCTGATTGGACGACGCTATGTAACCCCGCTTCGCTGATTGGTCGATCACGTCACCGCTCTCGATTCCCATTGGCCAGCAATTGTTATCGCGTCATGACGAGTTGAAAGAGCGAGCGAGACAGTTGCTCGAGGCTACGAAACGGGAGGCGAGGGAGAAGGACAGAAAGATGCGACAGAACGAGAAGGAAAGAGAGGAGAAGGAGAATGGACATAGGAACGGAGATGTAAGTCCCACTAAGGTATGAATAAAGGTTCGGATAAATTGACCGGACCGGTTCCTGGACACTGGATTTCAACCGATTATAATGTAAAGAAGTATCTCAAGAGCTCGTGGCTAAATAATGACAGCCGCTCGGGTCGATCTCCAGGTTAAGCCGCGCTTGCCTAGGTTGGTCCGTGTATGGGTGATCACCCATTGTTAAGTTTCCTCTGTGCCTCGGAAAGCACGTTAAGCTGTTGATCCCGGCTGTCATTTGTAGATCTTTGACTGTCTTTACATGTCAGTTGTACAGTCAGTGGCCCGAAGTTCTAACATCCAGTCTTACCGAGGGGTATCGTATTACCCAGTAACGGAGTTGTGGAGGTCAGATATGCAGTCTCTCCATTTAAAATACTGGTATTTAGCTGCATACGGTTAGATTGGAAGCCGTCCTCAACATAGTTATGAAATGGCTAGGCAGATGATGATGTTGAATGCACTGAAATATCCGTCTAAGTCTAGTGTCCGCAGTCAGTCCGGTCGGTTTGACTGAATCTCCACAGAGCACGGAGACGCGGCGGCGTGCTAGAGGCGACATTCTCAACACTTTTCTTACAATCAAAGTGTAACACCGTTTCCGGTTCTTAGTTATTTTACCTCTGAAGCAGTAAGCCAATCACAACCTTATTGTAAGAGTTATAAAGATCTAAAATACTAAAATTTTCAATCAAATTCATTTAATTAAATCAGACACAATGTTGCATATTTTTGTTAGTAGGCACACTTAAAAATAATCAACTGAAGCTGACTCTTATTTACTTCTGACTAAAGCCATAAATAAACTAATTATATGACCAGGGGGTTGTTCACGCACATTTCAGATGGAGGGGCCGCATATGTACATGGAAGCCGTTAGTCGCGGATCAAATAGAGCTCCAAGATTTTTACTGAACTAACACGGACAATTCTGTACATTCCTTTATGATATATGCGGGAATACTGTCTGGATCTACAAGAGAATTTGGTCTCAGTTTATGAATAGCTAACTCTACATCTTGCAATTTTCTATTTTATCAGTATGCACGACGTTTGAATGGTTGTCCTGACAACGTTTATTTTGCTTTTTGTAATCAAGACTAGGTGCCTCGTCAAAGACACGCATGAGAAGATGTTGGAGCAAGCCTGCGCTGTATCTCTGCCGAGCTGCTCAACCCCATTGCACTTTATCCTACGTTCAAAACCACCTTTGACTTTAAAGCTATTTATATGCTGCCAAAAGACACAAGGATCCCGTTTAAGTTTAATTTGAATGCGTTTTATGTATTCGTCGTAGGCCAGAGATACTCTCTTTTTAATGCTAGACTTTACAAAAGAGAATGAACTGTAAAAATCACGATTCTTAGAAGCTTTCCGCTTTCGGTGCTGTTCAGCCTTGCATTGAATATCACTGATTAAATCTACCATGAACTAAACTGGGTAGCGCCTACATGGTTTCTTAGGCCTGCGCAAGTGACAATCCGACAGCAACTTTATTGCAACGACTATAAAGATCATTATGATTTTGAAAGTGAAATAAAGTCAGAGGTAAACATAGAAAATCAACTATTTTCCCCTACTCGATAGCCCGGACAAACATTGCATCCTTTCACATGCACTATACACTCCATCAATACATAGACACACACACATCATGTCACAACATACTTTCATACACTCTTCATGTTTCCAATGATTGCGATTTCTTTTTTAAAATCTTTTATCACTAAGTACATTTTTGGTTACCTTTATCAAACACACCGACTTGGAACACTGTCTCCCAAGCCACATGTGTAAACCAAGTTTGGCTATCTGTGATACACAATTTTTGACAACATTGTTACAGACAGCTTATGGTAAAAACGCCACGGTAGCCCGCGACATTCAAATTTACTTGGTTTTTTTGCAATTTGCAGGTCAGTTTAGGGTTGTATGTCAATTAAAATAAGATTCGCGCACTTAAGAAATGTGGGTTTATCGAGTTATAATTATTAAAATCATCAATACAACCCTCTCAGTTCATTTTACCCTATTGAATGACTTTTCCTTGAAATAGTCATTGATTGGGGTTAATTGAACTTCGAGGGTTGTATTGATGATTTGAATTATTATGATTCTGTAACTACATACGTGTTACACTCGCAAAACGTATCTTGTTTAACATACTACCTGAGTGTACCCTTCAAATTGGCGCTTTCACCTTAAAGTACAACATATATCGGTATCGGTATAAAAAATATTAATTAAATTGATAAATTAACTAAACACAAACTCACGCCTTTTACCACGTAGGAAGAGGAAAATTATAGAAAAACAAACATCAGAGGTAACATAACTGTCAAAGAACTGCACTTGCAATGGTGGACCGTGACAGAAGTTCTGCGCTTGAAGCACTTTACGCGTCACGTCTCACGAAATTTATTAGTATTGCCATCTCTAGACGCTGCGGTCGCAGAGTTCCCGTGCTCTGTAGTATAATTAATTAATTATGCTAATGCCTTTCTCATGTCATGGCTAACAGAACAGTGAGTAGCATAGAGTAGACCATTACACCAATAATCTGTTACTGAAGATTAAAATCATGGTTTGGAGAAGCCTATCTGTTGTCATACGTTTTGAAGGGTTGCTATAACTTTCCAATAAAAACAGTCTAACCACAACAGATGTACTGAACTTGTTTGGGATATCAGAAGAGGGATAAATTATACAGGGTGGAAAAGAACCCCACGCCAATACGGTAACCACGTATTCAGTACATCTTTCTGAACCCGTCATGGAAATTTTCGTCGGTTTAAAAAAAAAAGCTGTGTCCTACAAAATTACAATACCTACACGGTCAAAATGAATGGAATAGCAGATTTTGTTTTCTTAACGATGTGAGACTGAATACGTGGTACGTTTTAACGTCGGTATCCCTTCCAACTTGTATTAATGAGCAGTAAGTAAAATATATGCAAATCTACTGTTTTGTACATGAACAAAAACTGTAAAAAGAAAACGGGATCCTGATTTACAAAATATAACATTGACTGATGAAAGAGAGAGAGAGAGAGAAGAATAGATATAATTTAACTAGTTACAAACTCACAAACTCTCTAACAAACACAGTCAGACAGAGATCCGTAACGTTTTATACTAAGTAGAGCCGACAAGAAAGAACAATAGTAAATATTGTATAGCACTTACTCTTTGGCGCAAGCACTTGATGTTAAAGCCTGTCTATGTCCATTTCACATAGGAAAGTAAGTAATTTATATATTTGTCTCTTTCTAGCCCATGACAGAGGAAGAGAGACAGGCGATGCTGCGGGAAAGAGCGAGAAAGCTTATTGCTGATGCGAGAGCCGGGATTGTTAGGTAAGATACTTTCTAAGCCCGATTTATGTACATTGGTCAAGGCGAGTAGCGAGCATCTAGCTAGACACTTACTGTTTGCTTGCTACTGTCTGATCCGCTTACACCACACTCCTTAGGGCCATGCATAAATTACGTCACACGACTCCATGATTTTTTAACCCCCCCCCGTCCTTGTCACATTTATGAAACTGCCCCCTCCCTAGTGTGACGTCACATATTTTGCAATTTTACATGGTCATACAGATAGAGTTGGAAATATTTTTAAGTTCTTAGGACCCCTCCCACCCTTTGTCACACAATGTCACACTTCGTCGACCCCCTCCTCTCCTTTTAACGTGTGACGTATTTTATGGATGGCCCCTTACCCACTTGCTAGGGGAGCCCAGAGGGTGTTCAGCAAACATATTCAACATGCAAACTTGATGGCTGAGTATTTTGGGCGTGATGAGGGAAACTCCTGACGGAAAAACCCAATAACACTTTGCCCGACCGAAATGGAATCAGGACTTCATGCTTGTCAGTCATGCTTGCGACCACTACAGCAAAACAAGTTGTTCATAATGATGAGCCCACTGGCCCCTTAAGCAAAAACCAAGTTTGTACACAAAATCAAAACTAAATCTCTTCCCTCTTCACCCTGCAAACCTTTGCACAAACAACTTGTTTCTTCAAATCCTCAATTTGTCAACAGTCCGACATCACCACTGTCGCCATCACGCAACTCTCGCGGCGGCACCGTCGAGATCATCAGCAAGCAATCAGTTATGGATGAGATTGTAGCAGGTCAGTAACATATTCAACGTTACCCTTTCGCATATGTAACGTTAAATATCACTGTTTTAAGCTTTCACGGTTTATAACTAAACTTTCACTTTCGGGATATCTTCCGCGATTAATGGCGCTTCAACAGCGTCGAAATATCGGGAGCTCAATATAAACATTAATCGCGGAAGATATCCCGTAAGTGATAGTGAAAGTTTAGTTAAATATCCATGTTGATCATTCGAATCCTAGACAACTCCTGCAATCGCAAACGTTTCGATTCGGCACGTCGTCGTATGTCTCCCTCGCTCTCTTTCGTTCATCTAAAAAAGACATACAACTACTATTTCAGTTTATCCGTGATCATGGTGCTTGCAACAGCACCGAAATATCGGGAACTCAAAACAAATTGTAAACATGGTAAAATAAATAAATATACCGTTTTCTGTGTTAGTGATGCGACTACCCCAATCGAATCAAAACGAATACGGGGGCCCAGGTGCTTCACTGCCTATCTGTATCATATCTCTACATCCCAACTTTGTTGAGTTCGACTTCCAGTCTAACCTAATGCAGCTTAATACCAATATTAACATGGAGCGAGTGCCTATCTGACCTCCACACCCAGTTAGTACTGGGTATTACGATAGTCCACGGTAAGACTGGTTGTCAGAGTTTCGAGCCATTGACTACCTGTAACGACTGTCAAAGATCTACAAATGATAGCCGGAGACGAGCGGAGCAGAGGGGAGTCGTGTGGGAAGTGACCAATCACATTAGTTGAAATCCATATCACTTCAAATCTTTACCCTCCTGTGATCGGTCGATTCTTGCGTGTCTCCTTCCGGCTCCGCTCGTTTCTGCTTTGGCATGAACAATGTAACAATATTCTAGTTAAACTGGCAGACAAAATTGATGGGCCTTTCATTTTTCATTTATTGTAATTTTGTTATTTACTAACGATAAGTAATGATTATGCTAACACTTTATGGATCTAACAGAATTAAATAATTTAAAATGAAATAAACCTGGCCTTGAACTGGCCGAGCCGTTTCTTTCGTATTGTATGACGGTTCTTTGACACATTATCTTTATTCTATAGCTGGTGGTGTAGAACAGCTGGACGCGTTGCTTGGCAGGACGGATTCCTTGCCATCCAGTCCTGGCTCCAGGAAGAGTTCTGTTAGTCCCGATCGATCTGGTAAGTTTTAATGACAAGATTTTCCTATTTAGTTTTTAATTCTCTGGAAGATAAAGCAGACTGCCTCGTTGGTGTAGGGTCGCAAGTGCGACTGCTGAACATAAGGTACTGGGTTCGATTCCCGGGTCGGTCAAAGTGTAATTGGGTTTTTCCATCAGGAATTTCAGTAGCAGCCATGGAGTCTGGATTAGTGCCCGGTTGATGGCAATAGACTCGCCCCCTATTACATGGGACTTAAACATAACTGTCGAAATGTGGGTGTACTTTTAGATACACCTCTGCCTAACATTTCGGGGATTACAGGCGTGATGTTATGTTATAAGCCAATTCTCGTAAACACTTCGTAATGAGTTGTTATTAGCTTACAGCTTCGAGGCGTATGATCCGCCGTGTCTTTTCCAAAAGAAGTATTATTTTCCCAGTGACGAAACGCGTTTGAAAGATATTGATATATCTATTTCCTCTAAGTAATTACGATCTTTTATCTTCTTAGGCAAAATATTTTATGTGAATGTTTCCCCAATGGGATTGCACGGTTAGACACAGAATTATCACACTTGTCTTTATATTTCAACAGAAGACCGGCACAGCGAGGACACGAAGTCCGTGAAATCTCTAACACTAAGCCTGGAGCGACGATCTCCGCTGCACTCCTTCTCCGCGCTCGTGGATAAGCTCACTGATAACGACGCTGTGCCCGATGAGGTACGTATTGCAAAGACAAAAAAACAGTAATAATTGAAGCCCTTGTAATGTTTGGAAAAGATGAAATGGTGTTCAATAGACCCAAAAGTAAGATTCATCGATACACGGGAATTCTTTGGTATTGGCTGAAAGAAATTAAGTAGAATCGATATCAACGACATCAAGTACTGTCGAAAGCGTTTTTGGATAGTATACGGAGACGAAACTTGGTGTAAAATTAAGTGTATCAATCTGTCAAAATTTCTGTCTGCGCACGCGCAGTGTCTACTGTACATGTTCACACTGTCTTTGTCGTACGTGTCCTGCAAACAGATCAATCAATACATTTATTATCTATTACCGCCTACGTCCCAAAATGTCCCTGTGTTCTTCTTACTATTCGTAACATGTTTTAACATGTATCCTCTTAATCGCGCAGGGTCGGGAGACAGGCTCGTACATCCAGAGCGAACTGGAAGCGTTGGAGAAGGAGCAGTGCGCCATCGACGAGCGCGCCGCCGCACTCGAGAAGCAGCTGCGACGGGTCATGGAGTGCGCGGATAATACTGAGGTATGTAGCCTCTGCATCCTGCAGGGTCGGGAGACAGGCTCGTAATTAGGAGGAGCAGTGCGTTCCATGTGTCATAATCAGAGATTTGAATAGGTAAAGTATATTTGCCAAAAGTTCAAGGAAGTAAGTCACATGATTATGGGATATTACCACCCTCTAATTTAACAGCTTTATTTCGAAACTTAAAGATAATTCCGAGTTTTTATACGAGGTTATGTTACTGACTTCCTTGAAGTTTAGGCAAATATACTCTACCTGTTCCGATCTCTGGTCATAATACTGAGGTATGTCTGTATTGTACAGCCACGTGCGCATCGCGGCATGGGCGACACCACAAACTTCGTAACTACGGTCTACTACTGAGAAATAGAAAAACCCAATAACACTTTGCCCAATCTGGGAATCAAAATCAAAATATATATAGGCCTATATGTGCACTTATAAAACGTGGAGCACAGGTCGGGTTGGTCGTTTCCATGGAGAAGAACCGGCAAGAAACTCCATGGTTAGTCTTTTAAAATCATTTGGTAACTTAAGTACGGGAAGATAGCGTAGGCCCGACAATAAATCGCTGCTTACTACAAAAACGTAGAACAAGATAAAAAATTAACAAAAGCTTACAGTCAAACCCAGTACCCCCAGCTCAGCAGTCGCGCTTGTAACCACGAGACCAACATATGAGCAAATACATATTTACACCATAACGTTTTACACCTTTAAATTATTCAATCAAAATTCACAACTTAAACCCAGTTCAAAATCAGTTTTCCTATTAGAAACTATAATGCAATTGTAATATAGTCCGAAATACAAAAACTCGCTTTAAGTTTGAACTAACTTTTTACTCGACTGCCCAAAAGGAGGAGTGTAATATTTTTAGGGTTCATGTATGTATGTATGTTTCTTATTTATAATCGAGTTCAAAAAAAGGAGGAGGTTCTCAATTCTTCTTTTTTTGTGTTTGTTACGTCATATCTTCGTCATTTATGAACTGATTTGAGAAATTCTTCGTTTATCTGAAAGGATATACTTCCCTATTGGTCCCATAGAAATTTAATCAAAACCGATTCATTAGTTTGGTTTTTAAATCAAAATAGCTGGAAAAAATATATCATCCAAGTAAAAGAAATTGCGAAATTGATACTTGACAAAGATTTGCGTGTGATACGATAACTAAAAAGTGTAAAATAAAAACTTTTTTTGTAAAAAAAAATAATCGACTTCCAAAAAAACACAAAAAATAGTGGAAAATAACTTTACTTTCGGAAGTGACTATCGTTTGCTTCATTGACTTTTTTGCCACCGACTTCCGAAAGTAAAGTTGTTTTCCAATTTTTTTAGTGTTTTTTTGGAAGTCGATTATTTTTTTTAAAGTTTTTATTCGATTGCTTTGTTACTAGGTAGACAATGATTTAAAAAGCTTTAGTTATGAGTCCTTCCCATGTTGCAGATAAAGTGGAAGAAAATTATATTAACCTGTATTCAAGTCCCAAACGACCCGGTAACCTAATCCTATCCTACCATTTAAGTATTGTAGATCTTATCCTTAGTATTGTTAAGGTGTCTTTTAGCATGAAGGTATTTACAGCGTGTACCAAATAGGCGATGTCATATTTAAGGGTGTGATTCAGACCATCAAGACTGGACAATGTTCTTCATGACACCAAATATCGTAATCGCGAAAACTAATCAGCTTATATATATAAGCTTATATATATACAAAGCTTCAATAATTACTCGTCCCAAATGTATGGGACCGCAGATTTTTTTCTTCAAGAAAGTTGTTCAGCTAGATGGTCCAAGTCAAACTCCTTTCTGATACACGCTGTATATCAAGTTCCCAAAAGAGATATTGGACGCTTCACTCAAGTGAGCGATGAACACAACAACTGTGCTTTCTTGATTCATTTAATATTCAAACGGTTGACTTGGAGTGAAATATACAAGGTGGAAGGGACATCGACGCGAAAACGGTAACCACATACTCAGTATATCATTCTGAATAACAACCACATAGAAATTTTTCACAAAAAAAAAAAAAAAAATTGCTGTTTCCTACAAAAGTGCAGTACCTACACGGTCAAAATGTATGGAACGGCTGTTTGTTGTAGGTTCAGACTAATGTACTGAGTACGTGGTTTACGGTTTCGCGTCCGTGTCCCTTCCACCCGATATGTAATCAAAGACAATAATGGAAGTGAAGTGTCTGATTTCGGCTCAAGTTGCTGTAGGACTGGGTGCTTCTTAGTCTATCGTATTTTTGTTAATTACAAAGCGTAGTTTAGTTAGAATCCCTTGTTAGTCTTGAAACTATTTTATCCAAAAAGTAGTAGAATATGTTAATTATTGTTACCTATTTAAGTATTAAATAACTATGTATTTTGAGCTAGTGTAGTTTATTTTTTTTTCTTTTTTCAGGAGGAAGACAGGCTGATGTCGCAGTGGTTCAACTTGGTGAACAAGAAGAACGCGCTCCTCAGAAGACAGATGCAGTTGAATATTTTGTGAGTATACAATGTTAAACTGGGGAAACAAAAGGGATAACTACAGTACTTTCACAAGTTATTATGCCCTGTGACTGGGACTGTAGCTTAGTTTATTTTTTGTGTTTTGACATTCAAAAGTGCCTGTAATGGTCTAATTGAAATAAATGCTTTGAGTTTGAGTTGAGTTTGAGTTTGAGTTGGATGACTATTTCATGAAAAAGTCATTCAATAGGATTAAATGAACTTAGAGGGTTATATTGATGATGTTAATTATTAACTGTCTATAAATACATACGTGTTACGGTCGCGAATCATATTTTATTCCACATACAGCCTGAAACTTTCCGCAAATGTAAAGAATGCAAGACAATTTGAATTTCGCGGGCTATCTGGCGCTTCCACCTTAATAAAAGAGTAATCATTCTCATTTCCTCTCTTCATCATCCTCTTAGTTTATTTAATCCTATTGAAAGACATTTTCGTGAACTATTCATTACATCATTCACCTCATGTAGAAGTGTTTGTGAGTGCGTCCGGGAAGTCAGTAATTAGTGCTCTGTATTAATTTTACGAGGAAGAAGAGCGGGGTATGATAGTGCAGAGCGCTGACCATCACCGCACACATTCCTGCCACTAAACAGAACTGCTGTGTTCTCATTTCCAAACGTCTTGGCGAGTGTAACTAACTACAGACATATTATGAGTCATTTCAACTCAGACAGTCAGGTTGGCTGCCTGGTTATTTGCCACAAAATCTCATTTTTTTTAATCCATTTCTTTATCTATCCTATCAGAGAACAGGAGGAAGATCTAAGTCGTCGCTGCGAGCTGCTGGCGCGGGAACTAAGACTGTCACTGGGAGTCGACGAGTGGCGTAAGACTCCCGGCCAGAAACGCAGGGAGAGACTACTGTTACAGGTAAGTGCTATGGTGAAATACGAACATTGACGCGCGTATAAGCTCGTGTATCACGCGCACCGGGAAAGACCGTTCCCGCTCGCCCGCTCACTCCGCGCGCACACGCAACACGCGCGTGCGTACGCGTTCGGTTTTTGAAGCGCAAAATGTGGGTCGGGTGGCAGCGCGTCATCCCATACAAGCTTAAGCCATCCAATGGATTAACGTGGGTTCTTAGAATATAAACTCCTTTACAGCACAAAACTTTTACTTAGATTTGTTTTACAAAATGTAGGACAATTCATGAAAAGTTACTTAGTGTTGTTCTAAACCAAATAATAATGTATTATCTATTTGCAGGAACTATTATCAGCCGTCAACGAGAGAGACAGATTAGTACAAGAAATGGATGAGCAGGAAAGAGCGTAAGTCTTATTTTAACTGATTCTTATCTGTAGTTAGGATTTTAGAGTTGAAACGAGTATTCAGCATTCAGTTTTCTGTCACGTGAGGTCTCATTTAATTATCTGGTCGGATACTAAGTGGTGCGTCAGTATCCAACCGAATCATTATCATCACCTTCCTGCCCTTGTCCCATGTTACTTGGTGTTGGTGCAACACGTTTTCTTCTTCCATTCTCCCCTGTCAATCGTCACGCTATCATTTACACCTTTTTCCTTCATATCATTCGTCACACATTCCATCCATCTTTTCTTTGCTCTTCCTCTCCCTCTCCAACCGTCAACATTTATATTCATCACTCTCAGTATCCAATCGAATAACGAACAGTTAAGTTTTATCCGTCCGGATTTCGGATGGTAGGTTCATATTCTCCCGGGTACCGAGTTATAGGTAAATATCCGTTTCCAGCTCATAAAAGACGCTTAAGCAAGAAAATCTGGTATTCAACATTTTTTTTTCCATAACAGGATAGCAGATGATGACGAAATAGAACGAAACTTATCCCAAGTGGAGATCCAGAGAAAGAACAACTGTATCCTACAGTGAACACGCTGTATACGTACACAGGGTGTACACAATACTAACAAGTGATTTTATACCAGTGGACTGACGTTTTGTGTCAATTTTACTGACAGTTGTCATTTTGACAGCTCTCATGCGCCATTTTGGATTTTTTTGTTCTTTGTGGCCAGTATTAACGAATGTAACACGCTTTTGAGTTATATTCAAGTGTAAGACTGAATACGTCACTTTATCAAAGAATTTATAACTTTATATTTGATTTGTATTTGGTTGATTGTATTAACGAATGCACAATCATCACATCAGATTTAAGAAGCTATCAGAAGCTGCACTTATAACATAACATTAAATAAAATCACGCTGTTTCCTCGAAAGGATTGGCAGAGATGTACATTTAGTTCACCCACATTTCGCCAGTTATGTTTAAGTCTCACCTAAAAGAGGGCGAAACTTAAGTTAAAGTCTAAATCATTTATCAAAACACAGTCCACTAGTGAAAAATCACAGTCCCCATAACACTATTTATTTATTAATTGTAAAAGTTTTATTTTTTAAATCAACTTGCGACTTTTAATCGCAAAATACATTTGTGACCTTAAAAATACCCTTGAAATGTTGGAACTTCGGGTAATGTATACATGGTGAAAGGGATATCGACGCTTCAATTGTTACTATGAACTCAGCACATGATCATTTTAGACCCCAGAAGGAGAATTTTTTCGTGAGGAAAATTGCTGCTCCATGCAAACATGCAATATCTACACTGTCAAATGTATGGAACAGCTGATTTTTGTTTTAAATTACCGATGAAAAATTTCCATGTGAGGGGTTCAGAATGATATACTGAACACACGGTAAGTAGTAAGCGTCGGCTTGAACAGCTGATTGTTTTAGTAACTGGTAAAAAATTCAAACCTTGTGGGTCTAGAACTATTTGCTTCTTTCTTCATCGTGTGGTTGGTGCCTATCCTGGTGTCAGAGTTTCTTTGCCGCCCATGGGCCTCTAACTTGGCTTCTGCTGAATTGATGGCAACAATTAGCGCGTCGATATCCTTGTCACCGTTTATTTTATTTTTGTTTGACAGTCCATTAGAGGTAACGAGACTTAAAAGAAAGAAAAAAAGGAATTTGTGAATGATGAAAAAAAAATAACCAGTCAAAATCTCAATTTTACATTTCAAATAAAATAATAAAAATAAATTAAATGATTGCATAAATTATTATAATTCTGAATAGTTTTTATTGGCATAATAATGTTTTAGTGAAATTGATGAGTTGGATAAAGTTGCGCGCCTGCGATTTGTCGCGGTGATTAATCGCAGTAACTGTTGTTTTTTTTTATGAAATGTATACATCTTTGGTCAGAAATGAATAAAATTGTTTGAATGTTAATGAAAGCTTAATATTTTGAACGTTACTGTGATTGATCGCTGTCGTCAATGCGCTCGTAAAGGATCTTACATACTTGTTCGGGTCGGCCATGTGCCGACCGCCAATATTTGTCTAACAACAAATCCGATATGAAGCAATTACTACACACATTCGACTTTTACCGAACGGCAAATTCTGTTCGGCAACTACTCTTGTTAAAACATGTCCAGGCTCAGCACAATTTGAGTAAAACAGCCGAGCGGGTTTCTCAACGCAAAAAGTGCAATATCTCTTCGGTGGTGATTCAGACCATCAAATTGGATAATTTTCCTTAAAAATAGCATGAAAAAATTAAAAAACTTAAGCATCTTTCTAATTGCGTCAGTCGATGCAATATTTTTTAAGGGAAGTACAAAACAAAATCATTTAATTTTCCATAGGGAGTGTCCAGTTTGATGGTCTGAATCACCGCCAAGGAGATATTGCTCTTTTTGCGTTGCACTTTCTATTTTTGATTTTTCCGCCCGGCTTGCCGAAAAACACCCGAACAATGTGTAGCATCCCGAACTTAATAAGGATTTGTTCGCCCTCAGTCGTATGACGGATAATACTCAAAATATTGTTTCCTATATATTTTTTTATATCTACGAGTATTTTAGCATTTCTCACTGTATAGTTTGTTTTGGGTTCTAAACTAGGAAAGATGTCGGATAAAAAAAATGCTGCGATTAGTCGTGTCGCAACACAATTTTATTTCTGGATTGCTATCAATTTACATACAAATTACTTGGGATTTATACCTGAAGTGGTAATCTCAAGTTTTTAAGTCAACTTAAATAATTGTGACAAAAAATCGCAGCGTTTCTCGAGGCTTACGATTTGACGCACGTTTGGAACCAAACCTTAGGATAGCATTAACATATGGCTTAATTTTATTTTGGTATAGTTTTACCAAAGAATATTTTTTTTAATACCTAACTAGCCCCTTTTTTAGATAGAATGGTGATATTTAAGTACAATTTGCCATAGTCAATGGATTCTTGTAATGCTATGGTTAAAAGTTTATTTTATATTTTTTTAAGTAGACATTTTTTTGAAGCGATCAAACTTTTTTAATTTAATGTAAATATAAAAGCGTTTCTTTTTTAGTTTAAAAGATATTTATTTGTACACTTCAATAAAGTCTTGCCTTGATTGTTTTTTCAGTATTTTTTTTTTAAAATGGGAAGTGACTCCAAAAATGTTAAAAGGTTAGACTAAACGATGCGACAAGTCGCAATTTCCGAATATTGAATAAATAGTCATCATCCCAGCCTTAATTTATAATGGGATCTTTTTTCAGTCTTAGCGGATGTATTCCTAACTTAATGTCGGAGTTGCGATTTGTCGCACATTTTTGTCGCGCCTAATCGGCCGGTGCTAAATTGAACCACGTGATCAGTCTTCACAATTTGTGCAATTTTTACTAAACGACGTACGTTTGTCTTATTATTAAATATATAATGTAAATATTTCACGTTGGTTGTTTTAAAGTTCTGTTCACGATCATGCATAGTTAAAGAAAAGTAATTTTAATCATTTTCTGTAATTGTTTAAGATTGTCCTATAAAAAATAAATAAGTATATAAATAAATATGTCGACAGGACCTTACTTGGCGTTTATTTTTAGCCCACTGCTTCAGATGACGGGTTTTGTTTGTTGTTAATGTTATTAATTGATCTCAAAAAATTAGTCGATTCGTAAAGTTAATCTCGACTTTTTCCTGGAACAAAAGCGCATATGCAAATTACCTTTCAATCGTCAAAAAGTACATTTATATAGTTTTTTTTAAGACTAACAGAATATAAAAAATAGCAAAGCCAAATTACCACTAAATTATAAAGATATTTTTTTTGAAGTACAGTTTTTAAAGTTTTTTTTTTATAATGTCCATGACCACTGTATTCAAGCTTTGCGGCTATTTTCTGCAAAATACAACTTATTTTTAGGTTAGATTTCTACAAAAAATAAACGCAACGATAATAACTTTAGAACAACCAATGACAACTCTTAAACGTAAGTTATACGATATTCGCATACTAAGGCTTCGAGGTAATCAGATGTATGATGTACACTTTATCGCGTAGAAATTACAATTTGTGTAAATTCAGGATCTTTAGTGTGATGTCACCTTTATGTGCATGGACTGGATTTATATGTTGAAAAAGAAAATGTAGTTCGATTTCTAATTAGGAGTGATATAGGGGGCGAAACGAACTACCCGCCTACCCCTGATTTAGTTAAATTATCAGTAATTTATTAGCTATACTCCATTGGTTTAGGTAGTTAAAAAAGAGTAAACAAATCGTAAAAAGGGTTTTTTATAGTTGACACTTTCTTGATTAAAAATACGTTTACAAAATTAAATTTATTTTCGATCACACGATAGTTTCCTCGTTTATTATAGTATGTTCAACTTTATCATTATTCTTAGCCTACTCCTCGTAGATGTACTTAACTGCTTGAGTAGAATTTTTTTGTTAGATTTATCATAATATGTAATATTTTGTAATCTGTCTTTAGTAAAGAGCCCAAAAAGACAGGTGCCCCAAACCTTTTAGAAAATACAACGAATTAGATAACGTTGCTAAATTGAAGAGTACAACTGGGACGTAGTGTGGCAACTGATGTGGCAGGTATTATGTTTAGTCGGTTAACCAGACGCCTTTGTTGACAGCGCTTTCGACATTCGCGAATAATTATATTATGCGTGTGTTTCGAATTGATTTTGTTGAATTTGTGATATTATTTGTTTTGTTTTTGTTATTTATCATTATTGGTTTTTAAATTCGTATCGTGGAAAAATTAGTGAACCCGAGGCTGGTACTAGCCAGACCAACTTCGTACACACATTTCCATTACCGAAGAAGAAACGCTTCAAAACTGGACCTCTTTCATCATCTGAGAAACAGACATTGATGTGTGTTTAAATATGTAGAAGAAACACGGAAATAGAGCCTAATAATATGTGACTTTAAATAATATGATTTTAACATTTGAAATAAAAGGTTTTGCATCTATGAGTCACGTGGTTTTTTTTGTTTACCCTTTTTTAACTACCTAAACAAATACACTATAGGTGCGATACAATCTCTAGATAATTAAAGAAATTAATTTTCAGTTACAAAGTCAGTATTTTTCATTCAAGTTTCAGGGTAGAATTTTTGAGTAAACCCGGAACTATTTTGTGTAACTTTTTTCTCGAAAATGGTGCGTCTGTTTAATTATTTCATAATCCAAAGAAAAGATCTCGTGCTTATTAAAATATTGAATTGAACCAATTGGGCCTGTTGTCTGCTCAATAAATAAACTGGTTGTTACTATTTTTGGCCAAACAAATATATAACACGAGTGTATACAGATCTCCAAAGGAATCATCGTCTGTCTTCGGAGATACCTAACGACATAAAAGAGCTGTTACATGGAAGCACTTGACTATTTTGTGTTGTAATTATTACAAAATTATAGATTAAAAACTTGTATGAAATTCCAAAAATAATATTTTTTGTTATAATTATTACAAAATTATAGATTAAAAACTCGTATGAAATTCCTAAAAAAAGCTATTCAACATTTTGAGTGACTTTCAAAGCGCGGCAGGACAAAAGTGAGCTTTGCCCTGTGACGTGATTTTCAAGCTAGTTTTGAAACACGAAGATTACCGAAGCGCATACATTTGCCGGTTTAATTGTATCTTATGAAGCTTCTAGAAACAAGTGGAATGAATATGTTTTATGTTGTATTTTAGGGCCAAAATACAGAAAGCATATAAATCTAGTCCGTAAGGATAGCAAAATCAACGTAACATTATACCGTGGTAGAATATTTGTGTGTTTCTATATTACAATGCGTTGATTACACACATTTGACACGTACAATTAAAAGGCGGCATCTATATTATTATCCAAACAGCCTACAGTGTTACCATCGCTAGGACCTGAGGCCTGAACCTCCTCTTTTTTGAGAGGTAATGGGCCGTAATCCACTACGCGGGCACAGTGTAGGTTGGTTGTCAAGGGGGGGGGGGGGGTCGGCACTTTGTATTTGTCAATACTTGTTGAACAACAATGCCGACTTGAACTTGAAGCAATTAAAACACATTCACAGCTTTCATCCGAAGGCCCGATCGGCAAAGTCCGTTCGGCATCTGCCATCGCTGAATCATGTTTGGGTCGTCTTAGGTATATTCAATTTTGCCGCCCGGCTACAATCGGGCCAAGCAAAGAGTGTTATCTTCCTGATATTCCCAGACTCATTTTTGGCAATGTATTTGCTGGCTAACTATCTGATAAAATCTGTTGTAAGAAATAACTACCTTATGCCCGCGGCTTCGCCCGCGTGGAGTTAAGTTATTGTCCCACGGGATCGTACTACCGGGATAAAAAGTAGCCTATGTGCTAATCCTGGTTATGAACTGTGGTAGTTTTTGCGTGAAAGAGTAACAAACATCCATACATACAAACTTTCGCGTTGATAATATTAGTAAGGATATCAGTATTATTGAACACTATTAATTCATTCTGTAATTTTTTGAAACCGCGTACCAATGACTGATACTTTGAAAATTAAATGTGATTTTCTAACCAAAAACTCTTCCATTAACTAAGAAATGGTGTCAAATGTTTGTGATCAACGGTATCGACATAGAGTAGTTGTGACACGGTAGTCAGTGCAAATATTTGTAAGCCACGCCATAATTGTCTGTATTCGACGATGCTACTATTATAAATATGGACCGTAATAAAATAAAGTGATATTGTAAAATGGATTTGTGTTTTATTAACCACTGTGACCACACTACACCACCACATTCACGTTCTAATATTATAATAAAACTTAGTCAGAAAACATACGCAAATAAAATAAATATAAATAAATCACCGGAGGCTGAAAGAAAAATCGAGTAAAATACTCTTTATTGTGCGCGCCGCTCGGCTACTTGCTGCTTGCGGCACTGCTTTGTTCATCTACCCGCTCACTATATTTCGCTAAGTTTATTGTTAATCTTGGTGTGTCTAAACTATTGTGGTTTGCTTTTTAATAATGTGCTTTTAATATCTAAGACCTTTTTCTCTTTCTTACTACAAGTGCTTTCTCTGTATTAACTGTGTTTGGGAAATACTTAAACCCCGTTCATAGAATGAAATTGAATAGAATAGAATAGAATAGAATATTCATTTATTTGCTCAGAATATAGGTATTTACAATAAGGTTAAAATAATATTGAAGAATCCTTGTACATTCTACCATTTTGGCATGCAAACATTGATGCAGTTCATCATCACAGATACAATCATTGGTACACAAATAAAATGGCGAGGCACAAGATGCCATAGGAATCTTCTGTGATATCTCGAAGCATTTGATTGCATGAGCCACGAAATCCTACGCAACTTCTCTACTAAACTTGAGCATTACGGTTCAGAGAAACTTGCGCTCAGATTAGTAAAATCGTATTTTAACGATAAACATCAGCAATTACAAATAAATGGTGTCAATTCAATGGGTTTCAAAGTAAGGATTGGTGTACCACAAGGCTCGATATTAGGTCCTTTCCTCTTTTTAGTCTATATTAATGATCTATCCCATTTATTTAAAAACCAACCACAAATGGTGTTGTTTGCTGATGATACTTCTTTAATATTTAAGATTAACAGACGTGCCTCAAATCTTGACGACTTAAATAGCGCCCTACTGCAGGTTCATAATTGGTTTACCGCGAATAATTTAGTATTAAATGGAAAAAAACTAAGTGCATAAGATTTACTCTACCAAATGTCAAAAGTAGTGATTGTGACATAGTATTGAATCAAGAGAAACTAGAATTCGTCGATGAAACTGTTTTCTTACGGATCACGCTCGACTCAAGGCTACAATGGGGTCCTCATTTAACATCTCTTGCTGGACGGCTGAGTACAGCAGCATATGCTGTTAGAAAAATCCGTCAATTCACTGATGTGGATACCGCGAGGCGTCTATTTTAGTTATTGTCATAGTATTATGTCTTACGGTATTTTACTATGGGGACGGGCTGCAGACATCGAGTCTTTATTTATTCTGCAGAAAAGAGCCATTAGGAACTTATTAAGGAGAACTGTTTAAGGAAATTAACATCATGACAGTACCTTGCCAATACATCTATGAAAACATCATGTACGTTAGGAAAAATCTGCATTTATTTAGTAAAAGAGGCGACAGACACCACTATAATACTAGAACCAGGGACCACCTAGTTCAGCCAGGTTTCAGGCTAGCTAAAGTAGACTCATCTTTCATGGGGTACTGTTTAAAATGTTACAATAAAATACCTCCCGGCATTCTACAACTGAATGAGACTTAATTTAAATCTTGAAAAATCGCACACGATGTAGGCAAGCATACTTTAGGTAAAAATGCTTGGCTCAATGCTGGTCCTGCTCCACAACCATAGGGGCAAACTTTTTGATTACCATGGGAAGTTATTGTGGAAGCTGCAGAAGATTGTAAACATATATTTTCATATTATAGATTCAATCTCTTAGTATTGTATAATTGCATAGTACATGTGTGAGTACTATATACGATAAAGCTACCATTTACATCTTTTATTGACTCGCATTTTCCCTGGTAGTTGAGAGAATATCATGCTCACTAAAATGTCTCGCTGATGGTGGCGCGTGTGTCGGGTCGTTTAGTTCCCTTCAAAATAGTTGAGTTGAATGATGGCTGATCCATGCGTCATGTTCGTGAACGGGCGCTGTAGTAGTAGTAGCTGTCAGTAGGGACTGGTCATCTCGCAGGTGCCATGGATTATTGTATTTTTGAATTGTTGATTGTATCTTTTTACTCTGGACGTTCTTACTCGCACGTCTTTCTACATCGTTCTCACATATACGTATAATCTCGACATGAATGTTGTAACCAAGACTTTGTAACAATATTCTGATTTAAAAGAGTGTCCATGGAGTTTCTTGCCCATTCTTCTCCATAGAGATCTATGCTTTCGAATGGGCAACTACAGTACTTTCGCAAGTTATTATGCCCTGTGACTGGGACTGTAGCTTAGTTTTTTTTTTGTATTTTGACATTCAAAAGTGCCTGTAATGGTCTAATTGAAATAAATACTTTGTGTTTTTGAGTTTTAATGTATCAGCAAGAAAGTCCGATACGGAGTAGTAACACTTCTTTAATAAAAGTACAGTTAGTTTCTTTTTGAAAGTTGTTACTGGTTCCTCTTTTATGGAATCTTAAGAATGTGGTTAAAAGTAGCCGGTGCCATACCAAAACCACTTTTCCTCCACAAAGCAGTCCTATATTTCCCAGTGCGTAACAAGTTTCAGTATTGAGATCGCAAAGTTAAATGTCGGTATCTGCTTTCCGATAAAGCTAAAAATAGATTTCTGTTACATTTAACAAAAAGAACAATTTCTAAAATATGAAGGCACGGAAATGTCAATAAATTGTAATTTTTTAAAATCGGAACACATCTGTCAGTAACTTTTAAACCAAATATTGCTCGTAGGCAGCGTTTTTGTGCTTTAAAAATACTCTCCCTTTCGGTACAATTGCCCCAAAATATAATACCAAACCTGAAAATGAAAACGGCAAGACCATGATATGCTGTTACTGTTTTGATATTAACTTTTTTCCTAAGATAATAAAGTGGATATGCAGATGTGCTAAGCCTTTTACTGATTGCTTCAGCCCGTGGTTTCCAAGTCAATTAACATTCCTAAAACTTTTCTAACCTCTACTTTGTCCACATTTTGTCTATTAAAATTAATATTCAAATCATTAATACAAAGTCTTTGATAAAAATGCATTATCTTTGTTTTTTGTATGTTTAATTGTAAGTTGTTACTATTTAGCCAATTATAATTCTAATGGTGTAGTTTATATCGTTTTCGTAATTTTCATTATTTTGAAGTTGAAGATTTCGTTGCATTGACGCGACTACACCCGCCAGAACGCTTCAACAAAAATAAAACTTCAACTATGAAATTAAAATCGTTTTTATTGATTATTTGTTGTACAAGCAACTATAATTAATAAACATTGTATAATCAACTTATAACAATTAATAATTTGTTAAAAACAAATAAATTGTACTGGAAGAACGTTTCCATAAATATATCTTACAAGACTTATACGTAATAATAATCACTTCGGTTTCTCAACTTTTACAACAATATTTATCAATTCTTTCAGTTTGTACTTTGTACGCATTGTAGAAATAATGGAAAGGTGAAATGAAATGATATTTACTTACGTAAATTCCATCCCAAATTGTTAGTAACGTCTAGTGTCAAATAAACCGCAACATAAACGTAAGGGGTGCTGCTTTCGGGTCGGCACATTCGATGCGGCCGTATTTTTTGAATTAAATCCGATCTAAAGAAAAGTACAGTGAAAAGTAGTAGTGATCGTCTTTGTTTGGCACTTATCATCGATGACTCATGTTTGGGTAGAATCGATAGGTACCTACATTTCGGGCTAAGCCGAGCGCGTTTTGGCCGTATGCAACGTATTTCTTTTTTATCATACTTGATTTTTCCACCGGCTTGATCTTGTCGCCCCGATCATGTATGTGATACCCTTTATCCGTCGTTGTTTGAATGGAATTAAGAGGTCATATTGTGCCGTTCACTGGATCTAAATGAGCTGCATCCATTATTTCTTCAATGCATACAACCAGACGTCCAAACATCATAATCGCTTTACCGAAAATCACAACAGTAATGGCCAGGCCGATTAACAATACAACTGGAAGTCAAATGAAATTACATCTTTTGCGGGTAGTTGAATATTTTACTGGAGACGACAGAGAACAGCGTCCTCGCGGTGCTTACTCATCAACTATGAGCTTCAATACGCAAGGATTGAAACATGCTATGTCATATTTTGAGCTCGAAATATCGGTTTATTCCGAACCTGACCCGAAATCCTAACCCGGTCGCGGGTTAGGTTAGGAACTTGAAAAAATTTATAAAATTTGTTCCGAACGTAACCCTCTTCCTAACCTGACCCGATGTATCGTTCCCATCATAACCCGAATTGCGATATGGTAGGTTTCCCTCTCCTCTTTCTCAGAATAAAAGGTACCTGTGTCCAATCAAAGTTTAATATTTACAATATCCATATAATAACAATAACAATTACCGAAATTAACGAACAATAATTATAATATCACAGAATCAACATGAATAATAAACAATATAATTTACTTGAATGTAAAAATCACTTTAACATTTCTAAGCCGTGCCCTACAGTAATCTTTCTTTTCTTAACTTGACCAACAACGTACAAAATCTATAAATCTCTGTTAATGGAATGTTCACTTCTTTTTTCATTTAAATATATATATTTTTTACAATGTTTAAGTCTGAATCACATTTCAGAGCATTTAAAACTGTCATTAAATTGCATTTCGCTGCAATTTTTTTGTTAATCCTATTGTGCCACCCTTCAAGACAATTTGTTGTCCTGTGTCGTTCCTTGCTTAAACACCAGATGTCAATTAACTTCTCATCTTTTAACCACTGCTATTTAAATGAAAAAAGGAGTGAACATTCCATTAACAGAGATTTATAGATTTTGTACGTTGTTGGTCAAGTTAAGAAAAGAAAGATTACTGTAGGGCACGGCTTAGAAATGTTAAAGTGATTTTTACATTCAAGTAAATTATATTGTTTATTATTCATGTTGATTCTGTGATATTATAATTATTGTTCGTTAATTTCGGTAATTGTTATTGTTATTATATGGATATTGTAAATATTAAACTTTGATTGGACACAGGTACCTTTTATTCTGAGAAAGAGGAGAGGGAAACCTACCATATCGCAATTCGGGTTATGATGGGAACGATACATCGGGTCAGGTTAGGAAGAGGGTTACGTTCGGAACAAATTTTATAATTTTTTTCAAGTTCCTAACCTAACCCGCGACCGGGTTAGGATTTCGGGTCAGGTTCGGAATAAACCGAAATATCTTTCCGGATTTTTCCCAAACAAAAAAAGGGCATAAGAAAATCGTTATTGTTACCTACATTTGAATCAAATTGTGTTTTCAAACAGGAAGGTCCGTTGGATAAACGTGGGTAACGTTGCCCTGTCATTTCCAGTTTAAATATTCGTAATAACAAACACATAATTATTTCATTAGGTATTTAAATAGCATTATGTGGAAAATTGTCAAAAAACTACACTTCATCGCATTATTAGCGGTTACTTTGCTAAAAAATCTTGTTAATTGTGATCGCTACGTTAGAAATATCAGTTTGGTCATATACAAAAGTTTCTTAGATCTTAAACTTTACAATTATCGACGTGATATAGAGGAAATGTGGGTAGGTATAGATAGACGCTTCACATAATTATCTGTCAATGTCATGGTGTAAGTAACTGCATGGATTTTTGACTGTCAAAAAAAGTTAAATTAAATAACAATAACTGCAAGGGGTGATGACAGCTTTATTATTTAGTCTCTTTTTTTGCAATGTTTCCACATATATAAATAAATAATAAACCTACCTACAAGGACTGAAATAAATATGTTGTTGACCTCGTAATGGAACATAATCACACTATGAATATATTATAATGCCACTGAAATTCTGAAAAGCCCTCCAAAACATAACGGTTTTACGAAATAATTTCCTCTATAACATGTCGCTCAATTTAAGTGTATAATATTAATAATACTATTTATAGAAGCACTTGGGGCCCATAATCATACACATTACGTTAAATCTATGAGTAAAAGTTAGAAATGACCTCGCGGGCGGAAAACTTCGTATGGAAGTCGAGTTTGTTCGGAGAAAACCGTTATTTTTAATTTTTTACGGTTCATATTCTGACCAGCAGATAATTTTAAAATGTATACATACATATTTTCTTTCGCTTTTTATTTTAAATATATTTTACATAAAATTTTGGAACATTTTTCGATATTAAACTACGTATTTCAAATTTTTAAGATAGAATCTATGTATTTATATTTCCAAATCGTTAAAATTACGAATCACGACTACCCTATTTTATTTACAATTTTTAGAATGATCGTTTAATGCGTCCCGTTGGCAGTACTGACACTCTTATGGTATAGAGAGAGACATAAATATTTCAATTATGAAACTGTTGTGTCCTTTTTACAATTACATAATTGTGATTTCATTGATATATTTACAGAAAAAACAGTAAAAAAGTCCCACCTCTAGAAAAGATTGGTTTTATCATAACTAAAGAAAAGGTACATCTTTTTGATATTTCTGATATTATATACGGTGACAGGGGACATCGTAACATGAACTTTTACCAAAGGTTACGTAAACGTTTCTCAATTACCGAGTATTTAATGGAATTCGTGCAAAATATGCTCTCAGCAACCAGTATTAAGTCGTATAAATACATGAAAATATGCCATTTGCCCGTGTAATTCACAGTTACGATAAAACCAACGTTTACAGACAGAAGGTACATCGAGTTAGTTACAAGACGTGCCGTGTTACGCGCGAGTATGATTGTTGGTAGTCACGGGGGGCGCTGCCTCTGCTTCTGCCGCGGCCGCTTCTTTTTTTAGCTTGCGATATTTACCTGAAATTATGATAAAGTTTTTCATATTAATAACGCATATAGTTATTGCTTTTGGTTCCTATCTATTTTAAAGGGATGTTGAAATTACTCGTTATTTTTGTAATTAGTTCAACTTGGGTTAGCAGCTTCGCGAAACGCTATATTTCCTAATAGTCATAAATGTAATTTTGCACCCCGTCGGTAACAAGTCAGTGTGGCAGAGAAGATAACTTTATGTAGTACTTGGTAGATGTTGTTTTTTGTTATACTGAGTCCCAACTGGGCGCCAACTTAGATAGTAATTTACAATTACATAGTCCCACCTGGGCACCAGTTTATGTAATATTGTTCCCTACTGGGCGCCATCAATGTATGCAGCATTAAGTTAGTTCTATCTTGGGTGTAAAGTTATTTGGGGTTTTGTATTAGTTAATATCTACAGATACAATATTCTGCTGCCCAATTATAAAATTACCTAAAAGGGGTGCTAAACCATCTTATTCATATTGACTCATAAGGTGTCCTTGGAAACGAATATAAAGCTATACGGGGTAAAAGGGGCATCGACGCACAAACTATTACCACGTATTCAATAAATCATTCTGAACCACGCCACATAAATTGTTCATCGAAAATTAAAAAAAAAACTGGTGCAGTTTTTTTTGCGCTGCTGTGGGTAACAGCAGTTTTGTTTTTAATAGGGTGATGGGTAATGGGGTAATCTTTTGTGCATCGCAAACGACATTCTGAACCACCCCACAGCAATTGTTGATCGCCCTCGCGTCGATCTCGTGCGTCGTGAGTCGTCTGTTTATTACGCCAAAAGGTAAACTCACGTGAAGTCTTGACCATGATGACGCCCCACCATATCGACCATCCCCAACCAACGAGACAGAACAGCACTGTGAACAACTGCCCGGCGCCAACTAGCAAGTTTATCACGAACGAACCTGAATTGAACAAGGTGAGAATTTAATAATTTGTGATGATAGATGAAGTAAACTTAGTAGACACTGAAACAGTTTCACATAAGAATGGTGGTTCTATCAGACAGCCTGTGCATGAACCAAGGAGGCACTGGTGTATTGCTATTTCAATAAGCGTAATAAAGATGATATCACCATTGACGTACTGTGCCAAAATAAGACATTTTCAAACTGGTAGATATGAACAATTTTATTACAAGGACGGCTTTCACCTTAATGTTTTACTTAAGTTAAAAGCTGATTATAAGACTCACCTATCCTATATTTAGCTCCATCGTGAACTCCAAATCTGGGAATGCCGAAGCATAAACAGAACAGGCCGCTCAAAATACTACCTGCAATCACCATATTTAAAATATTAGTCAAAGAATAGAAGTTCGTATTTTAACCTGCATATTTCCGTTACCCTAGACTAGATAATTTGACTCGTATTCATTAATACGCCGTCTCGTATCTGTAGTCATCTTAACCAATTGTTCGAGTTTCATTTATTCGTACACCATTTAAACTCATTCGGTTGCTACCAGCCACCCTGCGAAGATCGATACTGCATCGAGTCCGAGGACGTCCTTCATTTGTCGATACGCGGTCTCCAGTCTCCAGTCAAGAACACGTGTACTCAACTGTCATCAGCTCTACGATTTGTTTTCATTTCCTAATGGATATCGATTTAAACTTACCAAGTCCAGGCACGACAATATTGCACAGCAGACAGAAGTAGGCAAGTACTATAGGCAGCACGGGTATAGCGCCGCGCATCACACTTGTATGTTCCACCAGCGAAGTGTCTAGCTTCTTGCGGGTGTCCTGCGGACATTAAACATGGCTATATGTAATAGAAGACTACCACAAAGATTGAGGCCACGATTTCCAACGACTAATTTCCGTTTCGAGAAACGCTATGTCCAGCTATTGACTACTAACTGGAACATACGTATCTATCAGGTATATATGTATTTCATTGGCATTCCGCATTTGTATAGTCACTGTGTGTTCGAACTGGAGAAACATTCACATAAAACGTGTTAAAATCTTTATTTTCTAGTTCTTTATCTTCTATCAGTTGAAGTCTTATTAGAAATGTTTTTAAGCAAATGTTACGCCAGTGGGAAAGAAGTCATGGTAAAAAGCAGTCAATCATTCGATAAATCAGGATTAACTTCAATGTGTGCAGAGATAATGCAGCAAAAGCTTCGAAACCCACAAAAAAAATGTTTCATTGAAATCTATCAACTTCAGAAGTTAACCTCCAAATATTTTGGTAAAGGCTAAACTAGACAGTTGAAGAATATATTCTAGGTTTAGAATAATAAATACTCGTAGGTGAATAGTTAAAATGTCGTGGAGTGACCTCGGTCGCTTTCACAGGTTAGATCTAGAGCGTGTGTTAACAGACTCGTCATGTCGCTGACATGGAACATGACGACATAGCCGCGGCGGCAGCTCACTGACCGTAGTATTTTAATGTCATTTTTTAAATGTTTAACTTATAATATCGTATGAATAGTCTTACAACAATATTAGACAGTATTCATGTGAAAATATAACGCTGAGGACAACGTATTACCTACTAAGAAATGAGGATCAGTCATTGCCAGCCAAAGCCATTCAACAACTTAAAAAAAAAAGATTCGTTTCTTTACGAATTATTGGAAAACTCTTCATTTAGACCTTAAGCAACATTTTCATGCAAGATAAGTCATCGTGTCTCGTTTATCAAGATAATCTGAAAGTCATCCTTATCAGTGGAAACAGATTCACCTTAATTTGGCTTTTGAAAAGTCTGACCAACACTTTTTGTTAAAAAATGTACCCACTTTATGAGTCAAGAACTTAAATACCTCTGCGTCTTCTTCGATATCCACATCCTTCTTCATAAAGTCCTTCGTGATCATAATTCTAGAAGACTTTCGCGAAGGGTTGGGTGACGGGTAAGGTGTCACTCGAGGGGAAATTTGAATAGAGGGACGCGGTGACGGTACGGGGGTCACAGCTAATTTATTACCCGTAGCCATCGTCATTAGCGGGTAGTTAGGATTCTTGGAATATATCTCACGCGGTAGACTGTACAAGTAGTTCTGAAGACGCGGTGTTAGGTAGAGCTTCTGCATTTGTCTTAAGCTGCTTATTTTTGCGTTCACTGTGGTACTGTAGCGGGTTTTGAAATTATACATTGGTATTTAGTTGTTTAGCACTCATTGTCACTGAACTATTATTGGTTAAAGAAACTATAAAAAACTGTTTCCTGATATTATTCCTTAATTCTCAGCTAAGACTTGAAAATTACTATTTATCGAATATTTTAATGATAATCTAAATGTTTGACGCAAGCACAAAATTAAATATTCCGAAATTCGTAATACGATTGCGTTTCAGTTAACAGTCGAATAGACACTGCCATTAAAATACGCTAATCATACATTTAATAATGCCATCGATTATTCGTCCCTATTGTTAGACAACCGACCTTGTTTACGCTAACCCATTTCATATAAATAGCAACTACTTATTAACTTACTTTTAATTATATATGGCGAATAGATTAAAATCATAACTAAGAAAAGTCTACACGCGAAGAAATTGAATATATATTTTTTAAACATATTGTTCTACTGTTTAGCACGCAATAAATATGTGCTTTTTATTATTATGAACGAGGGACATAAAGTTCCTTGAGTTATAATAGACTTAATTTATGATCTGACGTGTTGGGCGCCAACAATGTGTTATTGGCGCCCAAGTGTGGGACCTTCATCTTTGCTATTAATATTAATTACATAATTCTTTTGTGTTTTATTCTTTTTGCGCATTTATTACTTTGGATCATTTCGTATGATTATTTTTAATGTAAAATTCAACCAAGTGATTCATTGGTTGTGAAATTATAACTACAGGTCTAAATCAACTGACCATGAGTAACATGAGTCCCATTTACATACAAACGTTATGCGACATCCTTTTCCCATTCAAATTACTTTCAGATTTCCACGAAACACCCACAATTATAGGAACAAACAAAGTTTTAATAAGTGACCAGGTTCAGACCTTGAGTCATATTTCTCGAGACACGCGTGTAGGTACGTTGCGTGCCGACGACGCGATTATGACGGCCAACGTAAAATATGCTTCGGCGACTTGTTGGGTCTGTGTTGGTCATAGAAAGGCGTAGGTTCGGGTCATTTGGGTGCGTATTTACATGGAACAATGAACTTTGCAACATCTAAGATCGTCCAAATGAGACACAACAAAACGCCCTGTTTTTTCTTGGTTGGAATAATATCGAAGAACAACAATTAACGATATTGTGTTGTAAGCTGTGTTTCGGTCTTGGTTATTTCGTTATAATATATTCTTTGTATAAACATAAGTAAACTACGGCAAGTGAATCCAAAAAAGAACACCGAAAAATAAAATAGAGAAGGTTTAAACTTTCACTTCGTTAGAATTAATGCCTTGCTCAAAAATAGAGAAAATACTCAAAAAACTAAATTCCTATAGACTAAGACTAAGACTAGTTAGACTAAGACTTAAAACACACCAAAATGGCACGACATGGCAGGACAGGGGTGAACTGAGTGAGTTTCAGTTTAAAAGCATTTTAAAACTGCGAAATCGCAAGACTTTGCTGACGATTTTTTTGGTAAAGGAGATAAAGTTCAAAATGCTTTGAATATAAAACTCTGTGTTGCGTTTGGAGCCTTAGCCTAAGGGGAATTACTAAAATATTGTGTGAAACTTACCTCAGGCGGCAGTGTTGGTGACATGCTCTTGTTCTTAGAGAACATGCTCGTACGTCTACTGGACGTCGACTGCTCCGAGCTGCGCCGGCACATGCCCTGTAGCCACGTGCACAGCCGGTTGTTGCAGCAACTGTTACAATACAATGATTTTGTTTTGAGAGACCTATTATGTTAGTTGGATAACTTCGGACACTCAGTGTGCAGTTCCATGGCCCACTTGTTTGCTGGAGTTTCTAAAGTCTCACTAGACCTGCACTTTAGAGGATTTAAAAAAGGTTGTTTCCGATCAAAGAGATTTAAAAGATTTGTAGAGCGGACATTGAGAATATTTTCATACAGTAATTTTGACACACGAATGCTACCTGACAAGCGTGCGTGTGACACTTGACAGAGCGACATGTTACCAAGTAGTAGCAAGTATTGGATTACGATTTTCTTCGGTTTGTCCCGTCTATCGCTCGTGAATACTTGAATGTCTTTGTTACCATTGCTCAAAATAAATGAAGTAATCCTTTATTCCTATATTTGTCTTCATTTCCAACTAAGTGTGACACCAACTAACTATGTACAGTCGAATGCGACTTTACTCCAGTTTTTCGATTAACTAAAGTTTTCTTAACGCTAGCAGTAAAGTTGTGGTTAAGAAACTTACATAACTGCACCACAAAAAACAGGAATAGAAAAGATTCTGCTAACAAGCAGTATACTCATCGTGTAATGTGTTATACTAAAACTATAGCTATTTAATTTACTGAAACCAACCTAGTAGGCGGTCTATCACTCAATATACTATCCCTCCTCTCAATTGTCCTCTTCCTCCTGCCGCAACAACCCGTCTCCTCCTCTGGGGCAGGAGACATGGACTCCGCAACGTTGCGGGGCATCGAACTGGTGTCCGCAACGCGGCGCCGTCGCCCGCAACAACCGCAGAAAATGTCACGTAGCGTACGCTTGAGTTTCGTTTCGTTTTCGTATTCTATTGAGGCCTGAAAACAAAATTTTAGTTAATTATAGCCCATAGTGGGAGAAGCCTTTGCCCAACAGTGGGATGACGCAGGCTAACAGTATCAGTATCAGACCATAGTGGCCAATGCTGCCGGTAGGTCTCCTCCAAATTCTTTAAGACAGTCTTCTTTCTACCCATGACGGAACGGAGAAAGTGTATTCGTTTAGGGTGAGAGGTTGGTTTTAGGTTTTGATAATAACCAGAAGGTAAGCGATCAATGGTCGACGCGGGCTTGCCTAAGTATAACCTATCACTCTAGACTTTTCCCGCGCCACCTTAAAGCAGCCATCGTAGTAAGTAGACATCTCGTCTTCTATTGGAGTTCATGGTTCAAAAAATAAAGCAATACAAATCAACTCACTTTACCAGCAGCCCTTTCCATGTCCCTTATCTCTCGTTCAGCCTTTTCTTCATCCACCTTCTTCTTACAACAATTCAGTTTACTCATCATACCTTTCTTCCCTTCCTTCAATTCATCTTGCTTTCCCACTCTCTCTTTATCTTTGTCTCCGTCTTCTTCTGAGTCCTCTCCTTTAGTGCAGCAGGCACAACATTTTGTCTTGCATTTCTTCATGAGTCTTTGGCAAAAGTTTGGTTCTTTCGCCTTATCTTCTGAAGATTCTGCTGTTGGTTCTGAAGTTTCTCTCGGTGTTTCGGGTGGAGGAGTCTCTTTCGCTTCTTTCTTGGTCCTCGCTGGAGGCTTAGGGGTTGTGCTTGTGCTTTGTGGGAACCTGGAATTTGAAGGTTGTTGATTAGCTTTCTTAGATATTTCGTAAGAAATTTTAGTTTAGTCATAACTGGCGAAATGTGGATTTAACTTTAGCTAGACGTCTATATAACCTTCGGAGATTTCAGGTGTGACGTTATGCTGTTTAAAATTAGATTAGCTTCTAGTCTTACCAACACAACAGACCTATGTAAGACATACGTATTCTACGTGGACCCCGGCCTGCTCGCTGTTAGGAGTAGGCCGTAAGTCACCATGTGGGCCCATAGCGAGTTGGTAATGATTTTTATTTATATTGGTAGGGCTTAATGTGTCTCAAGTCTAAATGATTTTGAACTTATTTCAGTGAGCATTACTTCATTTTTCCTTTTGTTTAGCAATGCAAATACAGTAGAACTTTAAATGCTTATGAAATACTTTGTCACAGTTTTCAGTGTAGGCCTTGACATTAGATAGTTTCTTTAAAAGATACATTAGTTTATGTTTATAAAGTTTTAGTTACTGCTATTTCCCTGTAAATAAGTTATGAAACAGATTGTAGTCCATTTTGTAAGTTTGCAATACGATATGGTGATTTCGTGTATTTGACATTGAATACCTATGTCATATATGGTATTTGGTTAAGACGAAGATTGGGAACACCTTAAGACAGATTTATATCCATCTAAAGGACTGTGATAAGCTATATCAATTGTGTAACGCCTTAGCCACTAAAGGTTTTGTGGCTATTGGGCTCAAAGCCTTCGCTTTATCAGTCAAAGCGAACACAGTGCTAGAAAATAGTGATTTGTTTATATATAAAACTTTCAAGGCATTTTGTGCTTATAATGCTTGATTTGTTTCTACCGGTGCTTTTTACCTTTGCAGCATTGGTAGGCCTGGTATAAGAGGTATAAGTCTAGAATTCAGGAAAGTAATATGTTAATCCAAGTAGGAATTCATAAAAAAAGAAACGAAAACAGAACTAAGAGAAAATAATAAATAACTGGGAGGAAAAAATAGCATTTTAAGCTTTCACGGTTTATAACTAAACTTCCACTATCACTTACGGGATATCTTCCGCAAATCATGTTTATATTGAGTGTGTTTTGCCGTGAATTTGTACCGAGATCTAGTAGTGCGCGTAGCAAAGACAAAGAAAGAGGGTAGACAGATTTGTCTGCACCTAACAAGTTTTTACCATCCACCCGCATTCTCCAGTCATCTCGTGATCATGGCGCTTGCAACAGCGTCGAAGTATCGGGAGCTCAATATAAACATTAATCGCGGAAGATATCCCGTAAGTGATAGTGAAAGTTTAAAAAAAAAATAGAACTACACTAAAGAATTATTCGAAAGAAATTAACATTGATGTATTAGAAAAGACTAGTTAGTGATAAGAAAATAGAAGTAAATTATAGCGTATAAATTACTCCGAACGAAAGATATACAAGAATTAACAAAAAAACGTAGCAGGGAATATGGGACAACGACTGGAAGTTGATATTGAAATTCATAAAAAGGCGTTTGGGAACATTCATCACACCAAAAAATAACCCTCTCTGCCCCCATCAGATAGAAATTATAATTTTTACAACTCTGTTATTACGGTTTTGTCCACCGGAAGTGGAGGCCTTGTTTCATGTGCCTATTTCCGGTGGGCTATGGTGGGTAAATAAGACCATGTGCCAACTTGACACATTACTCTAGTAATGAAATGATGTTAACTTGTAGTTTACTAAAATAATTTAATAAAAAAAGCTTTGTACCTCAATATTGATTTAATCTTTAGAAAAATCTGAAGAAACAAAGCTAGTTTCCAAGTAGGAATAACCTCCTCTTTTGAATAGGTTAGAAATAAGTACTGAAATGGTCAAACCATAAAATAAATGCCATCCGTCTGAATTACGGTCAAATCTTTTTCTACGGTAAAATAACGAAAATATTTACCTATTTTCATCGCCATAACGCTTCGGCAGTAGTTCATTTGGCAAAATATACACAGTGCGGTTATGTATCATTATCAAAACTAGATCAAAACACTACTAATATCCAAAAAAAACAATAATAAAATCATCTAAGTCGACTATTTTCATTACATGGAAGCACTGTTACAAAACAAACACTTTTTTAAACCAAAGATGGCGTCCACCTCCATTTCAAATTCAAAATTTACGCGCCAAAACGCAACACAGACACTGTTATTGTTTTCAGGCAAAGGTAACAAGATTTACTGCCACATCTTTATAATGTTTATGATAATTTTCGCGCCGTTCGAGGGCGGGTGTGGCGTCCAACGCTCGAGGGCGAACTAGGAGTTTGAACCACTTCTTAAGGGCTGGTTTAGTATCGAATGCCAAGAATTACGTGTCGATCGTAGCGTGTACAGCCGTAATGAGCCTTGGACAGAAAGAATGTTGGAAAGTGGACCCTTGTAGAAATGTACATTTAGGTTCTGTAGTTGACAGTATTTATAGCAGGAGTTTTTATTTAATCGATGAATGTTTATTTTTAACCATAATTTTTATTTTCTATTACGTCTGTAGAAGTAGAAAGAAGAAAACCAAATTAAATAATCGAATAAAGCCTGTTTATTTTTAAATTCAGTGTTCAAAGTTCTTTTTCTTTTTGGTGAAATGGGTCATCAGAATACCGATAGTACAGACGCTAAAGAAGAACGATAAAGTAGAAAAAATCAATTTTACAGATTGTTGTAGCTTCGTGTGCTGGCGTCTGTTCATTTGTGATTGTGACTAACGATCAAGAGATATAAATTACATTTAAATCATGTTTAATTCTCAAGTCTCTCACTTTGTTAAATCTTTATCAAAAATATGGATGCCTACATAGGAAAACTAGAATACCATTTCACGGAACTATTTCGCAAATGTTTCCTAACTGCGCGCCCTGTCAACGCCAAAAGATCTTTTTAACCCCTCAACAAGTTAACCTACCGAAAACCTACCTACACAAAAAGACGCCAACACATACAAAAAAAAAACCGAATCACTGCATTAAACGTCATCGCATGCTAAATTCAAGATGGCTGCCAGCTGCCATCAAACATTGGTCAAATTGAAAAGGAGATTCGCATCTCTAATTACAATTTTACGAGTTACTTTTATACTGTAGAAAATTATGACTCAATTTATTTTAATGGTTCTTTAAGTATTGTGTGCACTTGTGTAGTAGGACGTTGACCCTATTCCAAGGCTGCAGATAGATAGCACCTAGACTGTAACGTGTACTAAGTAGAATAGATTTGAATAGGGCTGGGTCGGCTGTTTAATAGTCGAAAAGATAAGAATAAAATGGCGGGAATGTTTGGACTCCCAATGTTAAGGTCCTAGAGTAAAAAGTAAGGTTAAAGCCATACAACTTTAGGAAATAAATTTTTTTGCAGAATTGAACAAATGTCCAGCATCATTTGTAGAGCTTTATTCAAGATAGCATATACACATCATAAACATAGCATATATGCATGTACCGCAACGGAACTCCATCTTGCACCGCATCGTTTTTGCCTTGAGCAAACATAGAAAGTGCAAAACCAGTGCCATTGGAAATGTTGCCGTTGTTACTTCTGCGCCTAGATCGCTCACAACACTTTAATGTTTTTTCTATCGCTCCTTTCCAGTGGCGCTAGACATCTTATATAACTCTGGCTCTTTCTCACACTGGAATACAACTAAAACATTCCTGCATTAAGATGTCATGGCAGGGCCCTAGAAAGGAGGTAACTTTGATGCAATTATGCTGAACGTGCGGGTAGGTGCAAATCTAACCACTTCACTAAGAGATCTCGCGCACAATCGGCCTCGACCACGGCTTTTCGCATTGGGCCTGTCGAGAGAAAGAGACCTAAAATAATCCTGCATTAAGCGGTCATAGTAGCCCAACTGGTCGAAGCTTCTGCGGTCAAAAGTCATGGTCGTGACCACGCAGTGCGCGAGGCCCCTAACGTCTATGAAGCCTCTACCCATCATCGTTAACAGCAGGCAGCCAGCCCAGGTATTATTGCTAACATGACTCAGTATTTTCTTCGTCACGATTACTCACGACTTCCCGTGGTCAAGAGGTGACGTCACTTGTAACGGATTGGTCAGAGAGACTGAAACGGTGTTTTTAGAATTAACATAAAAGAAATATAAACCTGGGATACAGCTAAAAGTTAAATATAGTGATGACACAATATCACGCTTGTAATCCCTGAAACGTTAGGCAGAGGTGTACCTAATATATGTGAAAGGGGATGAGCCTATTGCCATCAATCGGGCAAAAATCCAGACTGTACCCGCTACTGAGAAATTCCAAAAGGAAAAACCCAATAACACTGCCCGACCTAGGAATTGAACCAGGGCTAAGCTCAGCAGTCGCGTTGGCGAGCACTAGACTAACGAGCCATTCATGGTGAACGGTAAATAGTTATAGTGATAAGTACGAGACAAGAGAGGCCAACGATGTTTTAAAAAGGCGGCTGATGGTAGAGCTGTGATAGCAGAGGTAACGGTTCCGACTTATGGTTCGGTCATGGGTTCAATCCCATGAAGAAGAGCTACTTTTTGAAATTAATTCGATCACCACTGACTGCTCTCAAAAATAGTGAAGGAAAACATCTTGAGGAAACTATCCAATTTAAAAATCGACTAGACAAACATTTTTGCAAGAAGAAAATCTAGTGGGGAACAACAGGATACAGGCCTCGACTACCTGCCAAAAAAATAAACTAGAACATTCTAGAAACAAAATTTTGAAGACATGTTACATCCGCATCCCTGGTCCCGCGTGGTGGATTACAGCCCATTGCCTCATACAGAGGAGCATAATTGAGTTTCAGCTGTGGCAAAATTATAGTCTGATATGCTATGAGAAACTTTCCATCCTGCTCACTTCTATGTATAGTTTAACAGTTCTATATATCACTTGCTTCGTTAAAGACTACAATTTGTATGTAAATTTGATACATCAAATTTTACTATTATAATATAAAAAAAGAAAAGCATTAAAGGGCGTCAAAAATATTCGTCCACATCGCTGTCAACAGGAATAGTGCCCAGAAGGCTGGCAGCATTGCCACGTTGAATGGCAATGCTGATTCTTTGACTCAAAAATTGGCCAGCCATCTGGTCACGAGAAGAGTCGAAAGACTAGGTGCGCACTCGGACCCCTTGGCCCTAGTTTTTCAATCCCAAACGGCTCAAACACATAGCTACCAAAGGCCAAAGGTAAAGGTATTTTCCTGTGTTCACAAATAAAGATTGATTGATTGAAGGCCAACCCAACTCCCAAGGCATTATGGTCATACTGTCTGGTCTCTTCCCATCGTCGCGTGTTAAACCGTTGGTTTCTAAAACGGCTGGCAAACCCGCGGTGGCAAGAGCACGACGGATAATGTCATTAATGCTGAAGTACCTTGCTATCCGACCTGCACTCCTACTGCACGAAAGCCCATGGTGTCCGAGGCAGTCGACGGCTTGCTTCGTTGAAGGAAAACATTGTGAGTTAACCAGCATGAGAGATCATTCTCGACGGCATGTAAAGTCAAGTCAGAGGCCCACGGGCGGCATAGAAACTCTAAATCCAGTTAGGCACTAACCACACGATAAAGAAATGAATAAATTCCACAAAAAATACACATCAGACGTGATGAATAGTTGTTGGTTAACATGGTCGGAGTTAATAGTAGGTAATTATGTGCAAGATGCATGGGTAAAGAGACCAAAATATACTTAACTCCAACAAAAGGGAGATTTTTCCCATAATTTCAATTTTGTTGTGTTATTGTAAATTATCTTATGTGGCGATCGTGGGTAAATCACAGTACCATTACGCTATCGTTTGCAATGCGACTTTCATTGATGGCAATAGGCTCGCCCCCTATTGCATGAGACTTAAACTTAACTGGCGAAAGTGGGTGTACCTACTATGGGTACAACTCTGCCCAACCCTTCGGGTATTACTGTCGAAATTTAATGTTCTATTGAGATCATAGTTCATGCAGTGTCAAATTATACAGGGTGGAAGGGACAGCGACGCTAAGTCGGTTACCATGTGTTCAGTACACCATTCTGAACCCCCCCACGCAGAAATTTTTCGTCGGTTAAACTTATATACTAAGCGACAACTCACTAAGGGCACCCCCTGTGGGGTACGAACCTCGGCTTAGGGCGTCGCTGGGGGAGGGCAGCAAAGGGACAGGCTGGATCTGAGTGATATTATTTGGGGACTGATTTATAGCTACAGGCTCAGCAACGCGGGCTGGCTCTTGCAAGGGTCGGGGGGGGACTCCTCTGCCAACCGTCACGATATCATTTACTCCATTTTCTTTCATATTCCTCACACAATCCATCCATCGTTTCTTTCGTCTTCCTCTCCCTCTCCATCAGTCAACATTTATAGTCAACACTCTTTTAGTCACATGCGATTCGACCCTCCTCAAATCATCGATCAATCATTCAAAAAGATTTTCGAAGCTGTGTGTAGTGTGTAACAACTGCATCTAATTAGAGCAGAGGTTCTCAAACTTATTTTGTCCGCCCACTTTGAAAATCAATTATTTTTTAGTGCCCCCAATTTTGATTTTATTTTCCCACTTCTTAAAACCACAATGACACTCATTACTTTAATTAATTTAATTATAGTGTGCTATATTAGTGTGGTCTGGAGTATAAACTTACATTCTAAACGAGACTTTTTTACCAGTGAGAGCCATTAAAACGCAACTTTAAGTATTAATTTTTTTTTTTTTTCTGGGCCCCTTACCGCCCCCTCTAGACCTCCCCACGCGCCCACAAGGGGGCGTTATCACCCACTTTGAGAAAGACAGGATTAGAGGGTCACCAGCCGCTGCTAGCGTAAGTTGTTACTTGAAAAACTGTCAAATTACTTTCGCTTTATTAGTGTTTCACAGGGAGGAAGCCTTCGCCCCAGAAGTGGGAACGTTATGGGCTAATTATGCTAAATATTTCCTTAAAAAATAAGCAACGCCGCGCTAAGAACACAATAATAGCAGTAGGTACTGCAATAATTATTCAAGAGGTTTTAATAAAGCTATTCCACAACTAAAAGACGGTTAATGCAAGTTTTGTATTCATTGATGAGTTTTCAAAGAAAGGGGTAGTGAAATTAATGAACAAAGGCGCTTTTGTATAGCGTACAATGTGAAAAGCTCGAGTTTATTATCAAAACAATAGGCATTGTGGTTTAGGTTGTATGTTGTATGACTCGGTTCACGAATAGTGGAACTGTTAAAAAAAAATTGTTTTGATGTAAACCGATTTGAAATGAAAGAAATGCCCGTTTTGACTCAACGAAATCTTAAAGAATGCCCACATTTCATTGCATTGTTGGATTTTAAAATTCTTGGCGCTAAGAGCGGTTACAGATTAGTGTATTTTCTGCGCATATAAGCTCGTTTTAGACGAGTATGTACGAGTTTACGCGCGCCCTTTGCCTCACGCGGAACTCGTACGAGCGTTGACGCGCGTATAAGCTCGTATAGGCGCTCATGTACGCGTGTAAGCCGGTACAAGATTAGTATACGCTACAAAATACGCTTGTATGAAACCGCTCTAAAGAGAAAATTGAAGATCTAACAGTGCAATTGGTAATATTAAATTTTATTGATTTCGACCTATTCATTCTTTATTTTGGTTGGCATTGTTAAAGCTCATTTCATTTTTGGTTTTATTTGTAGGTATAAGAAAAAAATTTTATAAATAAAACTTCATTTATTTATCTGAACATACGTAAATGTAATTCGGGCAAGATCAATATTTTAATTTTCAATTGAACGACGTTTCTAGTACAAGCTATGATATGCCCATATTTTTGTGCCGCATCACCGAAGTCAATAGGGCTGCCAAAATTTAATATAGCGGTTTTTACGCAACGGAAATTAAGTTAATATAGGTTAAAGTAATTCGTAGTAATCGAGACCGGCAACCTTGGTTGTTGAAATGTTGGTCATGCATGTGGGGGTTGATATAGGTCAAAATAGGGAAGACATACCTAAGAAAATTACAAGAACTGGTAGGTACATAACGCCATCAGGGGCCCTACTATGACCTCTTAATGCAGGAATGTTTTAGTTCCCTTTCCCACTACAACCTAAATAATGCGATTTTATGATGAGCATTTTAAAGGGCGTAAGTTTGATTAAATTCGTTAATCAAAGTTATATTATGTATTGGCAATAATAATAATTAACGCAATCAGTTTTAGTATTCCATGTTGCTCTCAGTTTAACAGTTTCAACATACAAACAAACAAAGTTGCTGCAGTCAGAAACTATTTCCCTAAATCTCTTAAAAGCACCCAGTTTAGTGGTTTGAGTAACAGGGTAGAAAGTAGAAAGTCCCTCATCTTCCATAAAATAGGGAGATCCTTCGACCAGATGGATGTTGTGTCTGGTGCCCCGTGCCGGCTACCGCAAGACGGTTATTGCCACACGAAAAATTTAATATTGATGTAGGATACGTCCTTGTAGTTCGTATCTGGTGGCATAGATGTTGCCATAAGTACAAATCGTCGTTTAACATAACATTCATTCATTGTCAGGCAACTTTGGCCCATAGATATATACCTTACAGACTAATATACATAATATGACACTAAACGTTAACGTTAACTTCTAACACCAAATTTTTGGTAGTTTTAACATTTAAATTTTGATATCGTTTGCTAGAGAATTAGAAGACGCGTTGTTTCAGTCAAACAGAAACAAGCAACGTCGTGATCTAATTTGAAGGGAACACAAATGATAAAATGGTATTGTACCATTACCTAGGTATGCAGTTTTTTTACTCTGTACCTACCTGTAAAGTTGCTATTTTTGACTTACGTGGTGTTAGAACTTAAACGACGAAATAGTGGAAAAAAATTATCCAACTTTTATTGTCAAATTAATCTAAGTATACAGTTTTTTCCCAATTACAGAATTCGATAGATCAATCGAGCTTAAATTATGAGCTAGCATAATAACTGAACTAAAACTCGTCCAATGCCAACTTCCCCAAAAAGTTGACCCCATTTTTCGACCCCCAAAAACTTATCTCCCCAATATAAATAAAAGTAACTGCAAGCAATACATTTGTGTCCGTCGGCTGCAGCCCTACCTGCCCGTATGCTAATCAGTTGCTGGTCACGCCACGGGTCGATATTACCCTCGTTACTGCATACTGGCCAGTCCGTGGGACCACTGTTGGGGTAGCGTAGACATGCGTGCAGTTGATTTGATGAGTGATGTATGAAAGTGAGGAATGATTGATATCTTGACGTGACGTTGATAATATTGAAGATTAACTTTACTACTTAATTCCGTAACAGACCATACATAGCTTCAAATAGTTTATCATCATCTTCCTGCCCTTGTCCCATTCTACTCGGGGTCGGCGCAAAGCGTTTTCTTCTTCCATTGTCCCCTATTAGACGTCACGGCATCATTTACTCCTTTCTCTTTCATATCATTCCTCACACAATACATCCATCTTTTCTTTGGCCTTCCTCTCCCTCTCCATCCATCAAAATTCATAACCATCACTCATTTAGTCACATGCGTTTCACCTACTAATAGACATTTTTTTATCCAAAATGGACTGGAAATTGATTTTTAAACAATAGTTACGGGAAAGGCCTAAATTACCGGGAAGGCCATAGTGCAGCAATGCGTTCAAAAATCCGTCAAGCTGAATATTTCGTAAAAGATAATGGCAAGTTTTAAAAAGATTTATGATTATTATTCAATAGATTTTTGGGTCTAGTAAAATTTTGTAAAAATGATGCATTAATAACTTTACTTTGAAACTTTCCCAATAAAAGGAGTAGGTGACCCGAAAGTTTGAACCAGTCTTACTAAGGGGTTTCGTAATACCCAATACTAACTGGGTTGTGGAGGTATTCAGCTGCATCCGGTTAGACTGGAAACTGACCCCCACATAGTTGAGAAAGGAAAGGACACTCTTCCTATGGAAAACTGAATAGTTGAAATACCTAATTGGAAAAGTTTCTGTGAATGTTCAGATATAAGGAAATATCAATGGACTGCAGCAAATATTAACAAACGGAATTCTATCAACAAACGGATGCGTTATACTTTATTTTGGAACCGAGAGGATGCAACATAACAGCTCATCGCCCGAGGACACTTTCACTGACGGATGTCCAAGCAACAGTATGAAAACATTGTCTTACGCACTTGTAATATCCGCTAGACTAATGAAAACGAGTTGATTGGTATGCAGAGCACTATTCCTTTGGGTTTTATGTGTATGTATCAATCATTAGGGATTGTAGAGAAAGCATATTGTTGAGGAAATCTCGGAGGGATTTGTTACGTTTCATTTATTTGCGTATATATTGATGTTGTTTTTAAAACGTGTTAGAAAATGAATTCTTAGATGGTATTGTGTTCCTCTTTCCGTTCATGATGATAACATAACTGCTTTCTTGCTTCCTATTTTTAAAGAAAGACGAAGTGGCAAGTATTTGCATCTTCGTTTTTCTATGTCTGTCTGACTGGATCTCACGCTGTTTCTATAAGCCAGATTTGGCAACATTCAGTCCTCTGCAACTAATTATAACTAATTATATGTAACGATTTTGTTAAGTTTTAAGTAATTAGATGCTTTGAGTTGTTCTACAAGGTTATCAATAATCTACAGCCTGATGCATAAAAACGAATGCAAAAGTATTTTATCGGGCAAAATGTTGATCAAGCCATAGTCAATATATATTTTTTTAATATGCTGATACTAAGGTAAGACTGGAAGCCATTCTCAAATAATAAAACAACAAAAGAACTCACCCGCCATTACTTCGAGCAGATCTATCAGATCCGTTTCCATCCGCCATCTTCTTATGCACAGTTATCTTGTCAACACCCGGAGTGGACAAATTAGAACTTTGCACCTCCACATCACCTTCACCTTTCACTAGAGTTTCATTCACTTTCTCAGCTATATTAGCTCCACCATTTTTCTTTTTCTCATTCACTACTGTCACTATTGGTTCGATGATATCTTTTTTTACCTCTTCCATCTTTTTCGGGACATCTTTTACTTTATCTTTCTTTTCTTGAATATCTTTTGGCTGTTCGACTGGAGTTATGATGCTGTCGACAATTTTAGTTACTTCGGAACGTATTTCTTCTGTCATCTTCTCGTTTTGTTTGACAACTTGTTCTTTAATGTCTGTTAGTTTCTTTGCTGCTTCGTCTTTAGCTTCTTTTGCGTCTGTTTTTGCTTTTTCAGCTGCTTCTTTAATAGTATTTTTGAGTTCTCTAGATTTTGCCGAGGCCGTTAGTATATTCTCTGTAGATACTTCAGGCTCTTTGAGGATTGCCTCTATTTTTTGTTTCGCCCGTTCAACTTGAGGATTGTTGTACGGTGGTTGTAAAAGTCTTAGTTTCATTTGATCGTCTGTAAATAAAGGCTTCATTTCGTGATTATTCTTATGCTGCCTTGGTGGAGGTTTTCTCTCTTCAACCTTCTCTTCTACAACTTCTTTATGTTCCGTACGTTTGTGTGGTTTTGCAGGACTTGGTTCTTTTTCATGATTTTCCGGCTTTTCAGATTTTTCTGTATCTTCTTTACCTACCAGAGATTCTTTAGAACTCAGTCTTTCAAAAATACCCTTCTCTCTGGCCTTTTCGAATGCAGCCGGTAGCTGGTTGGTGACTGTAGATACAAGTTGCAACGGTTGAGACGTTATAGCAGCGGTTGTCATCGAAATAATGTTTTTCTTTGTCATCAAAACGAGGTCACTCCGGCTCTTATCGTATTGAGTTTCGTTGTCTTGTTTCATTACATTATCAGAATCAGTCATGGAATCTGTGCTTCTTGTACTTTTAACTTTAGCTTTATCTTCGTCTTTTCCTTTTGGAGTTTTCTTGGGATCTTTCACTGAATCTTTCCTAGCACCAACTTCATTTATTTTACTCGTAGATTGAGCTTTCTCATTAATATCTTTTCTGCTGTTATTTTTCTTTAATGGCGGCTTTTCTGCTAAATTCTTTGTACTTGGTGCCCTTACTAAGCTTTTCATACTGTTTGTACGACTCACTGGCTTTTTAGGTTCTGGTTTACTCACTGAAGGTTTCTGAGTAGTTCTTGTACTTGCCGCTCTGCTAATAGGTTTTGTAGTACCGTTAGTTAAAGGTTTTGTAACGGGTTTGGTTTTCCGCTTATCGGGGCTGGGGTCTCTGCTAACAGTCCTGCTAGGCTGTCTAGAAGTCAATCTAGACGTAGCAGGTGTGTTACCTGCAGTTTTCACTGTTTTTCTAGGCATCGGTGTAGGTTTTAAGCTCGTTCTTGCCGAACTTGGTTTCAAGTCATCTGTTGGACTTTTGTTTGGAGTCCCAACGATTGGAGATAGTCTTTTAGCATTGATAGTCTTATTTGAAGGGGGTGGGCCTCCTCTTCCGGGAGAGATCGGAGGTTTACCCTTTATATGTGCTGGGGATATGCTCAAGTGTTGAGTACTTTTACTAGCTCGTTTATCATGGACCTGACTCCCAATTCTTATAGTCTCATGAATACTGCTTGTACTACTGGAAATGAACCTTTGATTTTTGTTCAAGTTATTCTCAAAAGGTCTTCTAGACATCGACGGTGCCCGATTTGTACTAGTTCTCGTAGGAGAAACAGAGTTTTGTCTTTTAGGAATCTTAGAATGTTTTGGCGATCCATTATTGGATTGAGGTTGGGATTTAGAGACAGACCTAAGTCGAGATCTGTGTGTAACAGGCTTTCTGATACCATCATCAGGGTTCACAAACTCCTTGCTACTAGCTGGAATATTCTCGTAATGTATAATCGCTGATGGAGAATTATCTCTCGATCTCAAATTGATTTTACTGGGAGAGTTGCTTCGAGAGTTGGTCCTTGATGCAACAAGGCTTCTAGATCCTGACCTTGACTTATCTAAGACTCCCATTTCTTTAAGTATCGCTTCTTCTTCCTCTATTCTTCTCCTCTCAGCCTCAGCTTCATGTTTTTCTCTATTCAACTCACTTAGCTCTCTTATTTCTTCTATATTCTCTTTGAGGAAGTTTCTAGGAGAGTGTGGTCTAGATAGATTGTGTATGGGTAGAGGTAACGTGGCTGTTTGAGCCATGTTGTCTATCCTAGACAAGGAGTTGGTTCTTCTTCTGGGAGGTGAATTTGATCTGGAGTTGGCTGCAGAAGTCTTTGGAGTGTTGTGACGTGAAGTCTCTTCACGGAAACCACGACCTGGAGAGGATAGAAATAGAAATATTATTAAATTGTTACATTGACAAACTCAAGTATTCTATAGTTGCTTCAAGATACGGGGAAAGGTAAATGTAGTGCTACTCTTTGTATTATTTCTTTGATATTTGTTGAAAAGGCTACATTATTGTCATTATGACATAAATGCTACCTGGACGATTTCTCTATGAATTAACTATCTACCACAGTCCTATGAAAATGTCATCTATGACTTAACTTTGATCTTTGATCATCAATCTTTCATTGTGTTGGCTTTTTGAGCGTAAGGTACTCGTGGACTGCAGCTAAAAATCAGCGTCAGGTGGTACACCTTGTTTTATTACCTTGTATTATGCTGAGCTAAGGCGCTTTTGGCATTAGCTTAGCTAAGTTATTTTAAGGTATTTCTGTTTGTTTCAATGCCAAGCAACACACTTTTCTTTATTTTTTTCATAGTAAGAGTGATAATAGCAGAGACAGAAAACATCGTTAGGAAACTAGCATGCCTGAGAGATATTTCTCGACGGCATATAAAGCCAAGTCCGAAGCCCATGGACGGCATAAAAACTCTAACACCAGGTTATGCAATAATAATAATATAATATCAGCCTGTAACTATCCCACTGCTGGGCAAATGCCTCTTTTCATACAGATAAGGCACGAGCAATAACCACACGATAAAGAAGAAGAAGAGACAGAACTTACCCCCATATCTATGAACAAGTGAAAGTGTGTTTTATTATGTGATTTTTGATGTGTAATTGGTTGAACTTAGAACTGTAAAAAGTTAGAATTCTTAGCTTCGCTTTCTTTGACGGTTCTTAGTTCTTTTCAATTCTCGTCTTTGCATAAAAAAATTTGCACTACTAATTGCTTAAGCTAAAGCAGTTACTTTAACTTTACGATAGATACGGGTGTTAGACTTTATGGTTGTTATAGTTACCTCTAAAAGGCGAGACCCTGCGCGTCCTGATGTCCACGGGCAGAGACCGGGGGCTGGTCGGGCGCGACACCGGCGTCTCCGCGAGGATCGCGAACGAAGTCTCCTTCTTCCTCTTCGATGTAGATACCGCGCTGTGGAGGAGAGGAATTCATTAGTAAGAGACCATGTTGTCTTTTATTTTTAACTGGCTTCAAAAATATGAGGAGGTTATGCATGGTCTGCCAGTGTGCCAAATTGAAATCCGTTTTGCCATTAAGGCGTGATAAGGTAACACAGCTGGATGGCCTAGTTGATTCTTCAATACGCATTGGTCTCAGGGTGAACTTGGACAAAACCCAGGTTATGTTCAACATAACCGTCACCCCAGGACCTATCGTTGTCAATTGTAGTCCTCTCGAGGTTGTTCGAGAATATGCATGTTTACCTCGGGCAAGCTCTGCAGTTTGGTAAAAACAACTTTGAGAGGAAGACTAACAGAAGGAATCAGCTGGGCTGGGCAGCATTTGGAAAACTTCGTCGGGTCTTCTCGTCGCAAATTCCACAGAGCCTAATAAAGACTAAGGTCTTCAATCAGTGCGTCATGCCTGTTATGACTTATCGGGTCAAAACGTAGACACTCATGGTTCTGCTTGTCTATAAATTCAAGGTCGCTCAGCGAGCCATGGAACCGGCTATGCTTGGAGTCTCTCTGAGGGATCGCCACCGGAACGAGGTGATCCGACAGGGAACCAGTGTTGTCGACATAGCTCACAGAATAGGTAAGCTGAAGTGGCAATGGGCCGACCATTTTAGCCGTAGAACTGATGACCGTTTTGGTAGACGTGTTCTTGAGTGGAGACCGCGAATCGTTAAGCGTAAGGTGGGACGCCCTCAGGCGCGGTGGAGCGAGTGGCGTGCGATTGAGGATGCCTATGTCCGACAGTGGACTGCTGTAGGCTGATGATGAGGTAACACAGAGACAGACCGGCAGACATGTGTAGTTGCTTTCGCATGTATAATATTAGTATGTTATACGATATTTTTAATCAAGGTCTAAACTACCCACGTAGGTGAGGTCAGGGATCGAAAGAGAATGAATTATAAAGATAAAGAAAACTTTACTGAAATAATGCATATCATTGACATTGGTTTGCTCTGCCCGAATTAATTCTTGCCTCTTTTTTTTTTTGATGTTTCACCAACAATAAGTGATCGACACTGTTATTTTAATAATACCATAACCCCGAAAAGGTAAGTACCAATAGCTCACCCAATTTTTCCACAGTCCCATGTAATAGGGTGCGCCTATTGCCATGAACCTGGCACATCTCTAGATTCAAGGCTGCCAGTTTGATAGTAATAATCTTATGTAAAACATTTGCCAATAGACATCAGGTCTTTAACTGATGCAATAAGATCTTCGTCTAATAACAGACACCCAGAGAACTAGGAGGCGTGTCCCATGCTCACAATGGGTAGTGACGAAACGATAAAGGTATAAAAACACGCTGAAATTCAAGAAAACAACTACCCACATTTGTGTAACGCCGACCTTGCGTTTACGTCAACACAACTGGACCGATAATAATGAGGTTTTTGCAATTTTACTTATTTAGGGTTCCGTAGCTAATTCCGGCGCTATTGAAATTATGTTTTGGGATTATGTTTTCTGTTCATAAATAATGTATTCAATAATATAACTGCTATTCTTTATAAAACCTATGTGAAACGTATTCTGTGTATACACGTTCTTAAACATAAATTTAGATAGGGCTACATTTATGTATAAACACGTTTTCATTTTGACTTTGGTTTATTAAAATGAAGAGGAACTTGTTATTTACTTTAACTGGATATTAAAAAAACACACAAAGGATGTGGAATAAGTACTACACGACACAAGCAGAGTACTCAGCTTTTTTCTTAAGTAAATCTTTGCTATAATTTATTAGTTACTAGACTGTTCAATAGTCAAACCAAGTCAAGTGATGAAATGGGCTTCTATTATTGTAATCAGTTAATCACTACAAGTAACACGAGTCATCTGTTGGCACATTGTTCTGATTGGCTTTTTCCAAACATTCAATTATTTACGAGCAATAGACGGGTCAAGACGAAGAAAATCGTAATCTTATACTTGTTACTATGTATTTAGTACAGTGACAAGTCGCTTTGTCTGATATGTCATTCGGGTGTCAAAATCGAAAATGTTCGGGATCAAAATTGTTAGTGAAAATACTCCATACTTTCGCTCTATGAATCTTTTAAACTTCTTTGGCTTTTGCTAAACTGGGTGATTTGAAAATCTTCAACTTTGTCAGAAAATAAATGTACAGAACCCTTGTCTAACAAATCCAACTACACCTTTCCCACTTTTTATTACTAGGTAGTGTTGTTGTGCATCATTTTCGATGATTTAACCGTCGATCGAATGGGCAGCGTTTGGTTATTAACGAACTGAACCAGTTAATGTGTTTGGTTAATTACGGTATTATACAGTTTGTTCACTTTATCGGCGTTACAAAATTGTAATGTCTGAATATATTACTTGCTGAAGAGGTGTGGAAGTGTGTTATGAAAGGTATTTTTGGACGTTAATTGTGTAAACAGTGTTTGAAACTGTTAATATTATAACTCCTGCGCAGTGCTACTGTTGAGCGTGGGGTTTTGAGTTCGATTTCCAGGTCGGGCAAATCGTTCTTCCACTTGAAATTTTATCAGTACGCCGGAGTTTGAAAGTCCCCGTGCCTCGGAGAGCACGTTAAGCCGTAGCTCCTGTACTCATCTTTAAAATCAAGGAAGAGACAGTTCATCTGTGTTTTTGCACACACTTACGCGCTACAATATTTGGTGGGCGATGGCTATAATCTCCTCTGAGATTGGTAATCATGATCACAAAAGCAGCCAGAAAGACCATTACTGTAAAACTAGTGCTTCAGACCGAATTTCCTTAGTCTCAATGATAGTCCGATGGCACGGCAATCCGACACAAATGCTGAACTGACAAATGCTTGCACTGGCTGGACAGGACCACTCAAATCTGTGTGGTTCTATCTTCAAAAGACCATCTCAGACACTCACCTGCATAGTCCTCATGTGAGTTTATCAAGATTATGTCTGGACCTTAAAAGAGACTATGACCTCTGAGTTTGTTTCGGTTGTTTCTTCTCAGAGTAGTCAGATACGAAACACCGGCCTCATCTAGTTATAAAAAAGAAGACGTGTGAAAATGTTTGTAAAAACCTATTTGCAAAATAAACATCATTTATCACAACCGGAGAGAGATCAAGCGCAGGAATAATGGCTTAATGTACTTTCCGAGACACGGGAGTATCACACCTCCAACTTCCAAACTCCGAGCTGTTTCTGAGAATTTAACATAACATAACATCACGCCTGTAATCCCCGAAGGGTTAGGCAGAGGTGTACCTAATAGAACACCCACATTTCACCAGTTATGTTTAAGTCCCATGTTATTACATGGCGACCCTCAATGGTCTTCATTGGATTGATGGCAATCCATCAATCGGGCACAAATACAGGCTCCGTGGCTGCTACTGAGAAATTCCTGATGGAAAAAGCCAACAACAATTTGCCCGACCTGGGAATCGAACCCAGCATCTGATACTCAGCACTCGCAATTGTGACCACTAGACTAACGAGGTAGTCTAGTCGTTCGAGGAGTGCAAATCCCCTATAATAATAGTTTGAGCCTCTCCAGATCTGTCCCACTGTTTCATACAAGAATTCGGCGTAAAACCAGAGCCACCTTCTCTTCGACCCCTTATCCTCGTACCCGGTTGCTAGGTGATCCATGTCACGGTCTGCGTGTGCCGCAAAGTGGTGCGACACGAGCGTATTGTTCTAGTACGCAATATACTTTCCCCGGATACGCACCGCTTGTTAGGGCCGGGTCAAGGTATAAAAGGAAGCGGGAGCGTGTTTAACTGAACAACCAGGTAGGCTGGCGTACGCAAACATCGATAGAACGAGAGTGGAAGATGGTCTAGAGAAACGATTTGATATTACATTAAGTTCCATTAGGCAACAGTTGTTTGATTTTTTAAAGTAGTTTGATTGCATTTCTCCAACCTTCAGCTTCTCATTAATAGATTGTTTTTTTTTAAGTCAACTGACTAGTGGTGTGTCCGTCACGAGTTGGAAACCAATGTACGCCCCTCTGATTTTTCTGCTTCATGTGCGTATTGTATAATTACCATTAGCTTCGGCGAAAGAAAACATCGTGAGGAAACCAAACATGCATAAGAGATATGTCTCGACGCCATGTAAGGCCCATGAGTGGCATAAAAACCCTGACACTAGGTTAGGCGCTTACCACACGATAAAGAAAGATTTTTCAAAAGCTATCGCACAATATTGTGTTACTTAAAGCCTCTGGCATGTTCTTATTTAGGCATGTAAAGAGTGTATATTTTTACACACGCTCCCGAATCGCTGCGCGCTCATCCCTCGTCCCCCACGCTACGCACAATGTGTAAACACAGTGATAGCCGGGGTAATTACACGCTGCGTATGCGCCGATGTGTTTCACGCACCGCGCTCCCTTGAGTATCACCCACTGTGCTCTAGTAGATATGGAGTGACAGTAAAAATATATGCTGATGTCCACTGGCTTACAAAACAGATAAAGAAAACAGTGGCAGAGCGATTGATAAGCAACTACTATTAGAGCCATGATAAGCAACCAGCGTTTCATATGTCTGCAACAACTGTCGACATGATTGGTGAAGAGCTCGTGGCTAAATAAAAACAGCCGCTCGGGTCGATCTTATGGCAAAGCTGCGCTTGCCTATTGTTGGTCCGTTGATGGGTGATCGCCCATTACATACCGAATTTCCTGCCTCGGAAAGCACGTTAAGCCCCGTATGCCATTTATAGATCTTTGACAGTCGTTATAGGTAGTCAGTGGCCCGAAGTTCTGACGACCAGTCTAACCAAGGGTATCGTTTTACCCAGTACTAACTGGGTTGTAGAGGTCAGATAGGCAGTCGCTCCATGTAAAATACTGGGATTGACCTGCATCCAGTTAGACTTTAAGCCGACCCCAACATAGTTGGGAAAACGCTGGGCAGATGGTGAACTGTCGATATGACTGACAAAGGTTTTTCGGTAGCTTATGTCAAATGCAAAACATTTTTGACTTTCTGACCCTGGTTACCGCTGATAAAATGTAATCTTGTCTAGGCGGCCTCTGTATACTATCTGTTGTTACAAGCTTTTATTTAACTTGCAATGGTTGGGTGTATGTTTGTTTGTTTAGGTCAAATCTTGCAACTGAATTTTAAAACGGTTATCCCCAACCGGTTGAGCTGAAATTTTGCATACACGTTTAGTTTGCATGACAATGCATGTTTAGCTAAACATCATTCTGAATTAAATATGGCGGACTCCCAAACATGGCCGACTAGTTATTTTTATGCACCCCCATGATATGAGTATCAATTAAAAGGGTACGCTGAGAAGAATACGAAATAAAAGACGGCACACCTATATTTAAAAGCTTTTGGTTTATTGTTTTTTTTTTACTATAAGCTTTTCCGATATGCTAGAATAAAAAAAGTTAAAACTGAAATCCTAAAAATAAACTACTTGAATGCTAAGATTGATATTATTATTCAATGACATCTCTGTGTGAGGCAGTTAGGTTCTCTACCTTTAAAAAACTCTCTGCAAACATTTAACAATTAACTTTCAGTATCCCAAACCATACATCTTTCTGCTCACAACTTTCCTCGACCGCAAATTGTTCTGCCGACCACTAACAGCGCCGGCGTGATGGTACCCCGCTGTATTACTGTACAATTGATAGTGAAACTTTTAATGTACGGGAAAACGACGCAACGCTTCTAGATAACGTTTCTTACACGGTCTGACCTAGTTAGGGGCAAAAATATTGGTTTTATAAAATGGCTTCGTGGTTGGTAAGTACAGTCGACTAAACTTGCATTTGACCACCGTAATGAATATTCGTGCTTGCAGCGCCCCCCGGCCACTATAAACTCTTCTTTGGTCCTTTTATTTTTGTTTTTTTTTTTTCCTATTGGCCGAAATAAGAACACTGAAACAAAAGAACTGTTATTGGATCTTTCTATCGGGAATTTCTCAATAGCAACAACAGAGTCTGTATTTGTGCCCTGTTGATGGCAATAGGCTCGCCCTCTACTACATGGGCCTTAAACATAACTAGCAAAATGTGGGTGTACTGTTAGGTAAACCTATGCCTAACCCTTTGAGGATTATAGGCGTGATGTTATGTACTATTTAGCCATAGCGATCGTTTAGAGTTCTACATTCAGTAGCCTTTTTAACTGACGTTGGAAAATGATCAGAACTTCAAGAAAAACGAATCCAAATAATTGGTCTTATGTAAAAAGCCAACAAGAAACTCAATAGTTATTTTTTACGATAAGTCCGGTCAGTAACCCGATAATATTTAATACTCCATAATTGGTGAGGCCCATGTGAAGCCGTGGACAGCGGCCGGCTGTGTAGGTGGTAGCCATTTTTCTTGGCAGTACAACTAAAACATATGGAATAACCAGACAGTGATTAATACAAGGTGTAAACGGACCCTTCACGAAGCCGGCCACCAAGCGTTCTGTACAGTCACGAGAACCAATATGTCTATACTTTCCTAAATTAAAAAGCAATTTTCACGAGCAATAACGATTGTAACTTGGAGATGGGATCTATTTCATACAAATATAACTTTCAAAATGCTATGTTCGTAACAACGTGTAATTTTATTCAGAACTGTAGGAGAAAATCACTTTTAAAAGTTGCTAAGTGTTTACATATTGGTGCTCGTGACTGTACATCAAACTAAGTAGCTCTACGCAAAAATTATCGCTGGGAAACGACCAGTTTTTATGTATCAAGGATTGGTCATCCATCCACTCAGAGAGGACGGCAAACGCCGCTTAACCTCATCCAAATTTGAAATGAGTTTATGAATAACTTGCTTTTGCACGCGGCTTCGCTCCCGTTATGTTGGCAAATTAATCCAAGGGAACGTTTTAATGTAGCCTAAGACACTCTGATATAATGTAGCCGTTAGCGAAAGAATTTTCGGGACCGGATCAGTAGTTCCGAAGATTATCCCCTACACACAATCTTACAAACAAGTGTATTATCAGCCTTTATAATGTTCCCACTGTTCGGGACATAAGCCTGCACTCTGTGAGAGGAAATCCAACACGTGGGCCCGTCACGTTACCTACTTACGTCTTGGAATTTTAGCTGTTCACAGTACCACTGGCCACTACTCATCATCCACGGCCTAAATTCACCCAATGCTGGCTAAAGGCCTCTCTTTTCTCGTGCTAATTTCCACGTTCTTGTGCCAGCCTCATCCAGGTTTTTCCACCGATAGCAACTATGTCGTCTGGGCGACTACTACTCACCAACAAGTGCAATAACAGTAAAAACTAAACATCGAATGCCAACTAACAGTAAACCACTAAATCCCACGTTGGGACATCCCATACTAATTACCCACGCATTACCCAACTGCAATTTACTCGAACAGAACAATAGAATCAGAGTTCCGTAGGTGAATAGTGGGACGTGGCGAGGTTCCGTACAATTTCGTAACTGACGTTGAGTCATAGAGGTAGTTGACATTGTATAGGCGTCAGATTGCTCTCCGCATGTGGGTTGAAACGAGAATAGAAGTGCTTTTATTATGGCTGTTTTTTTTTTGTTGTTGATTGGTTCGGACCGATTTGTAACGTGAGAAATTGCGTTTTTTTTGTAATTGGTTGTGGTTGGTTATATGTCCAAAACTGTTGCTTAAATGTCTGAAAATCTAACTGCGTTGAAAATGCAGCTAGATGCTTCGAAATTCCTAGGTACTGATTTGTGGGCAATTATTTATCTACAAACTTCACCTTAGACCGTTAAAATGTAGGTAACTGTATTCGTAACGCAGAAATATTTATTATTATTATTTAGTCTTTGAATCATAATCTATCTAGCATTTCTCAATTGAATATCAATATTTGACATAGCGCGATTGTCTATAGTGTATATATTCTGTCCTTCACAGCCCAATTACTGGAAATCACGACAATCTACGGAAACTGCGATCCATGCGTAAAAGACTGATAAAATGAACCTTGTTTATTTTCGTTGAAATGTTATAAGCTTTATTAAAATTCACTACATTCAGCACATGGCCAATATTAGCATTGCAACACTCACTTTTAATTTCATGTAGGTGTAAGATATTGACGAGACGCGTCTCCATGAAGGTCGCACTGTTTATCAGAGATCTATTGTTAACGTTATTATGGTGTAAGAGGTACATAGGCACCTGTCAATCTGTTCCGCAGCTCATCTTAGTGATGTATCGGTGTTTGACTTAATTATTGGTTGCTCATCAACTGTCTAATCCTTTCTTAACTACGTATATGGCATTTAAAACGCCTTAAACAGCGTTAAAAGACTCACCCCTCACCAACTGTCTTCTAAGCATTCTTCACCTCAAACAGTAACATCATCTACTTGCGTTTTCCCAACTATGTTGTAATCGGCTTCCCGTCTAAACGGATGCAGCTGAATACCAGTATTTTACATGAAGCGACTGCCTATCTGACCTCCACACCACTTCACTCATTGCGCGCAATGAGTGAAGTGTGTCCCGATATTGGGACCAAACATAATCCCCGAAGGGTTTGGCAGAGGTGTACCCAATAGTACACCCACTTTAAGTCCCATGCAATAGAGGGTGATCCTATTGCCACCCTGAACCAGAAATTCCTGATGTTAAAAGCCCATAGATCTTTGCCCGACCCTGGACCGAACCGAACCCAGGACCTTAGCGCTTAGGCAGTCAACCATAGGACAATAATACCGATATTAAAGTAAACTTCCGCAAATACTTACGTAACTAAAACCTGTCCAACTCATTCACTTACCATAGCATCAGAACTGTGAGCATGTCACGGTTGATCAGCCACAAATTGTGCCAATCATTCAATCAGACAGACGTTTTCCTAATTCCTGTTTGTTTTTTCGTAGGCAGAACAGTTACTGGTGAACAGATAAAGTTTTACTAGTTTCATTGATTGATATACATAATTGAGGGCTGAGTTGAGTATTTGTAATGATTTAAATGGCAATAGGAATCTTGTTAACATCTTATCTGACTAGGTACTTCAAATCATCTACCTGCCTTTTCCCAACTAAGTATGTATGTTGGGTCGGTTTCGAATCTAACCGGATGCAGCTGAATACCAGTATATTACATGGAGCGACTGCTTATTTGACCTCCACAACCCAGTTAGTCCTGGGTTCTGGTATGATTGGTTACCAAAATTCCGGGCCACTGACTATCTGTAACGACTGTCAAAGATCTACAAATGACAGCTGGGACCTACGGCTGAGCAGGCTTTCCGAGGCACAGAGGAAACTCAGTATGCAATGGGAGGTCACCCATCCTCGGACCAACCTAGGCAAGCGCGGCTTAACTTGAATACCGACCCGACTAAAATATCGTAGTATAGATTGACGAAATCTTAATACGGTTATAAACTAACTATGCCTATTAGTGTTCTTTTTTTTCCACACCTCTGCCCACCTCCTAAGATTACAGGCGTGATTCGTGCATATCTGAGCACGTTCTGATCGCGTTACGTACGGCCAGAAATTGTGTCTACATTCCGCTTTCTAACCAACGCGTAATTTACTTAATTAACTAAACATATCAACGAAATGTTGGAAACGGTCAAGCGCGAGCCGTGTGGTAGGATGTGGGAAAAAATAATATAGAATTTGAATAAGGTACAATCCCCGAAGGTTTAGGCAGGGGTGTACCATTGTACACCCATATTTTGATAGTTATGTTTTATTCAGAAACACTAGGCCCGGTCAACCGGGCCCAAATTCAGACTCTCTATAACTTGTCCTGTGACTACCCTTGCCAGGTCGGTTTATCCGGTTGACACCTTTTTGTTTTTTTATTATAACAGGCAAAATTATCACCGAATATTCATCTACGGATCCCTAAAACCTGGTTAACAGGTGCTATACGACTAACTACACGTTGTTTCTTTAGTTAAAATAACAAAAAAAACAGTTATTTCGTAAGTTGATTAGTGTCTAGTTTTATAGCTCGATGATTGCTTGTTTACAACTCTTTACAACCTCACCCGGTATGCCGTGATTTATCCAAATGTTTTGAAATAATTAAAACTATCGAAATTCATCGTCTTTAACATGTACCTTATATAATATACCTAAAAATATTAACTCATATGTAAAAATATTCTGGCCAAATGGGGTATTATTGACCCATCCCAAGTACAATGAGCCAATGTGGCGCCTTTCTGCAGGATATGCCCCATCTCCTTTCTTGCCCATCCTGCACAGCCACCTGCATCTTCCAAGATTTAAACGAAACAAACGAAAGAGCTGTGCAGGTGGCTAAATACTGGTCGGTTATTATTTGAGTTCATCAACACGCAAAGAAGAAGAAGAAGAACACATTTGTAAAGATTGCGTCAAACCTGTACTTACGGAAAGGTTCCGGACCGGATGCGACACCGGACATAGACGGATAATAGAGAGCATTATCTGTCAAGAGGAAAATGTCGCTAGGAAAGTTTTAAAAGTATGAATGTGGATGAAGACAAAAGAAAGAGTAGAGGAAGACCAAAGAAACGATGGATGGACTGTGTGCAGGATGATATGGCAAGAAAGGAGGTGTCTGATGATATGATGAGTTATAGAGTTTAGTATGGAAGGCGAAGACATGCTGCCGACCCCGAAAAAATTGGGACAAGGGCAGGATAATGATGATCAAAGTCTGATGGATGGAGCCGCGTCCGCAATTCCTCTCTTAGACGATATCAAACAGTAACACTTTTTGTTTTCTGAGATCGAACTGACACTCCGTTTTAATTTTTCTGGTCTTCATTTGTCCATCTCTGTACGCGTCACCGGGTGACCTAAATATTGTGTTAAAAATCAAAATCCTACGTTGCATAGACTTTGAGTAATACCTCTGTGAAAGACGGACCCTAAAGTGAGATTATGGTAGGTACCTATTTTTTTCGGAGCCTTAAAACACCAATTTGCAAGACCGACCCGGGAACTTAAAGTATAGTCCATAAAACGTTACTTGATTAAAATGACAGCTGCCAAACTTTAGGGACTAGTAGCTTTTGTCATATCGACATAAATAATTAAATACTAATTCATATTTATGCAGTCAGTGTTTTACTCTATGTAGATACGGGTTATTCATTAGGGACAATGGAATTAAACTATAAACATATAGTCAAATTAATTAGCGGGTTAATTATGTATATCCTGACAGCTGTCATTTTAATTAAGTTTTTAAGAACACATCGTTCAACAGTCGCTTTAAATTGTCACCACTAAACGACATAATCCCAGAATATTATGTCCTAATTCTATGCTTATAATATTTGAGCAGAAACCAAAATACATCTGTCAGTTATTTCAAGATCTCTCTAGAGGAAACAATGATTTTCTTACGCATCACAAACAAGCCACGGACGATCCATAACTTCAATGGTACAATCACGTTCACAATAGTATAACCACTTGTCATTAAAAACAGCATGTGACAGTTCGTTTCCCAAGCAAATTGACAGTTGTCGGACTGTAATGGCGGACGGCTGGCATAATGAGGCTTAATAATTAATCTGCGAGGTTTTAACTTGTTATTAGTGGAAGAGGCATTGGCCTAGCGGTGGAGTATAGCACTGGTGGGTTGTCAACCTATAAACTACGCACGGAAGAACTCTAACACGAAGTTTAAGTCATCAAATGACTGAGACTCGTCGTATTTTTTAATCTAAACTGGGGGGTTACGATGATCTGTTAGTGAAGGAATGTTTTAGGACTATTCCGAGAGTGGGAAAGTGACAGCGCTAGACAGCTGTCTAATAGCGCCATCTCTTACCCATCCTCAGAATAATACTAAAACATTCCTGCACTAAAAGATCATGGTAACCCACCTGAAATGGTGTCAGAATAACGCCGAGCAGGTAAAAATGGATGTTTTGGTTACACAGCATGCGAAGAAGAGCTTCAAAAGCATTTGGAAGGATAATCCACGACCGTACACCCTCTCAGCGTTGACGGCTTCGGTGAGTCGAGTGCTAATATGTTTGCTAATAAATTTAAAGTTGTGCCATCTGATCATCCGACTGTGGTGTTGCGGGTGCTGGCGAGGAAGGCTGATGCTCGGAAGTCTAATACGTTGCCATCTATGTATTAGCTACTAAAGAAGGGGCTTCCACTACCAGTAAGATGATGAGGGGTAAGTTCCCCGGACATGACGGAAGTAGCATTAAATACCTGATGCATGAGGGTGTACATTTGCCTAGAGTGCTATCTATGTTTTTCACTTTTTGTATGAGACACTCGTACATACCGGACGAGTGCACGAAAGCTATTGTTGTGCCAATAATCAAGAATAAGACAACTGACCCCTCGGATTTCTCTAACTATAGACCCATTTCGCTAGCCACCACTGTAACTAAGGTACTGGACAGTATGCTAGATCAAGAATTATGTAAACATCAAAAAATTGATGATGCACAGTTCGGTTTCAAAGCCGAACTGTCTACAGGAACTGCAATCTTGTCTTAAGCGTACTGTCCGGTACTACACGAACAGGAAAACTCTAGTTTATGGATGCTTCCTTGACTTGTCAAAGGCTTTCGATTTGGTGTCTTATGAAAATCTTTGGGAGAACATTAATAATAAATGATATAAGGCGGGCTCACGTTATGTCTGATGAGTAAAGGTTGGAGTGTGGTGTGAGACAGGGTGGCTTAACATCCCCTCGGCTCTTCAACAACCGTCTCAGCAGCACTGCAGTGGGCTGTACTTTTGAATTTTTCCATCAGAAATTTCTTACTAGCAACCACAGAGTTTGAATGTATACCCGGTAGCGCTACATGGCAATAGACTCGCTGCTCTCGCTCGCCTCATGTGGGACTTTAACATAACTGGCAAAATGTGGGTGTACTATTAGGTATACCACTGCCTAACCCTTCGGCGATTACAGGCGTAATATTATGTTATGTTATGTGTTTACATATATAAGTACAAAAGAACCAACTTATACAATACCAGTGATCTACATTAAATATAAACAATGCAATATCATATCCCGTGTTTTAATAGAAATTACACCAAAGATCATTTCTTATTTCTTGACAGTTAATGACGAAACATACGACAAAAGCATGACGTAAATCGATACAGAGATTTTTTTGTTTTATTTTACAAAGCAATCAATAACTTGTTCAATGACTGCAATAGTTTTGTAAAAAGTTAAACGGTTTCATATGTTGCGTTTAGTTATTTGTAATAACATGTAAGAGTTAATATTTGAATAACAAGTTTTTGAAATAACATAATTCTAAACATTGCTACAGCAAAGAAAAACCTATGATTTGTATTACATAAGCATCGATGTCGATATTTACATAGGCAGGTATGTATATTATATTGTAGGAATGTAGCACACGATGTGCACGAAGTAAATCATCCGAAGATTTCAAAATAACATAATATCACGCCAGTTTTATCCGAAGGTGTAAGCACAGGTTGACAACGTGAATGTTAGTTCGTGTTTATTTTGTGATACAGAAATTCCATGTAAAAAACCAAAGGCTACACAGATATGAATTTGAAGGTGCCTTGAAGTGCTAATATTTATTTTTAATTTAAACCATAACGTTGAAGTTCCTTGTAAAAAGGGAAAATCACTAGAAATACTCTAAGCACTAATCTTAACATTCCTGAGATGTCCATATACATCTGATATGTTCAAGTCTGAGGTAGGCAAAGAAATAATACAGCCTGTACAATGTCGGTATTCAAAATTGAGAAGAAAAACATTTTCCTTATCAACTTTCCTTAAAGTTTTCACATTTCATTGAAAAAGAAACAGAAGTCGTATCACGTAAATAGCTACAACACACCTATATACTATACATAGGCAGCTCTATTGTAGTAATTAATTGAATCGACTTCCGTACCAATTACGGAACCGATGTCTGAATTACGTGAATCAACCGCTATTGGTTACAACGCGGTATTTTGTCAAAGTCAATGTTTTCAGTTCAATTACTTACAAGTTCACTATTAAAGAATACTGGACTAGTTATTAAATATAATTCCAAGGATTTTTCCATCTTCAGTTGTCATTTGTTTTCAGGAGTTTCCTTAATCTTCCGCTTCCATTAATAGGCTTTAAACCATTTAGAACTCATCATCATCATTCTCCTGCCCTGATCCCAATTTATTTGGTGTCGGCGCAGCATGTCTTTTCTTCCATACTTCTATATTACTCGACATCTCATCAGTCACCTCCTTTCTTGTCATATCATCCTTCACACAGTCCATCCAACGTTTCTTTGGTCTTCCTCTACTTTTATAAGTACCCAATCTACATTCATACTCAAAACTTTCCTCACGAAATTTTCCTCAAAACTCCGCATCACATGTCCATACCACGATAACCGATTACCACACAACTTTTCAGTCACCGACGCCACTTTCAGATTTTCAACTTTTCAACTCAAGGCTCAAAGAACAAGAGATTAAAATCTCTTTTCATGCCTTTAAAGGCTTAACGGCTTTTGACACTCGGATAGACCATGAGCTAAAACTGATAGGTCAAGTCGGTCTTGATGTTATATAATATCGGTAGCTTATGTCAGTCCAACACATTTCCGAGCATTCCACTAACTTAATTCACTTGACACTTTGTCTAAGCCCCCTGATCTAAAGTTATAAAGCCTATATACACTTACAGCACCAAGGTATTTCTAAATGCTTAGCAGACAAAATCATTACATGGGCTTCTAAAAACAATACCACGCAATAATGTCTATCTGTAGCAATAACTTATCTATGCCATAACACTTCCGCCAAAATCTTTCACAAGATACCTCACAATCAAAATAAATGTAAGCTACGCAATGTTATCACAGTCAGTCTTCATTGTATATCAACAATAATCTACATACATTACATTTTAGACTACAATACCAAAGCAAGACTTTCGTAAAGAGTAAGGAAACAGCGGATCATCAGTGACGCAATCTGCCGACGACCGCGTGTCGGCGGCGTGACTATAAAAAGAGACCGCTGTTTTGTTCATGTGAATATGGAATGCCTTTTATGATTGGTATGCATATGCCTGGGTGCTTTTGGTTTTGATACTTTTAATATTTTGGTTGGCATCTGGGTTAGACTGGAATATTTAGTAACAGGTATGCGCTAGGTCGGAAACAAAACCCTATGAGGTTAGCCACCCATCCCCTGTGTAGTTGGATCAGCCCCAATTTCGGCGCAGTTGGCACAGTGACTGAGCGACTGACTGCGCTGCGTGTCGCTAGCCCGATCCCAGCACGTATGGCCTACAGATAGTTTTTCCGCGTCTGGCTGTTTGTGTATGTGAGTTTCACGATACAGGAGAAACTCCAAGAATGGGGCAAGGTTTAAAAAAAAAAGTTTGGAATCTCAGATGAGGTACTCTGGTAGGTGATCTCAAAGTAGCTGAGAAGCAGATCGCAATCTAGTTGAGAAGCCAACCTCTCAAGATTAGAGAACCAATCTCCAATCTAATTGGGAAAAGTCTCTAAATATGTCATGATATATTCTACTTTATAAAAATCTGAAATTCACTGACTGACGTGGCATAATCTAAACAACTGGGTTTAGCAGCTTGTTTTGTACCAGGGTTTCTTATAAGACGGAAGGGACCATTACAGAAGGATTTCTGCCCCTGACTGGAGGTCTTACACTCAAGGCACCCACAGGATAGGCTGGTTAAGCAGAAGCCAGCCTGATAGATTGACCTGCGAGAGATTAAACAAAAACCAGAAGGTTTTTTGACAAAAATTCATCCCCAGAAAGTGTTGAATAAGCGATGGAAGTTCGTAAACTTTGCCGTTAAGAAATCTATGCGTCTTTTTATCTTCCACGGGATTTTCGCATTTCTGTGATTAAAACACCCTGAGGGATATAAAAGCAACTGCAGATTACACAAGACATTGCTTCAGTGTCTTAAACCGAAGCAACACCAAATAATAACAGCTAATTGGTAAGTAATTACTAGCAATTAGGTGTTAAAACCGTGTTGTCAGTAATATATTATGAATCGTTAACAATTATATCATACAAATTGGTTACGCTCCTTTTCCTTTGCAGTTTAACACCAGCGTGGAATTAGGGTGCATTTAAGGAATTTATGATTTATCCTACTTAGTAAGTAGGTACTACGGCTGTTGGTCCTGCGCCTGATCTCTTTCTGTTCGTGTCGAATTGCCGTCCCAAACTATCGTCCTCCTCACCGTTTTTCGATCACGGCGCGCGGCGGCCAATCACAGCGGAGATTAGCCATCGGCGCGGGAGACATTATAGTGCACAGGTGTGTGCGCAGACACAGGAGCACTCTCTGTTCCCTCACTCTCATAGTCCGATGGGAGGGTATTCCGACACGACCCGAAAGAGATTAGCGTTGGTCCCAACAGCTTAACGTGCTTTCCGAGGCACGGTATTATACCACCAACTTCCAAACTCCGAGCTACTACTGAGAAATTTCTAACGGAAAAAACCCAATAGCATTTTTTGCCCGACCCGGGAATCGAATCCAGGACCCCACGCTTACGACCGCGAGACCAACGGGGTAGTCATCGTCCCAAACTATGAGCGTAAGGGTAGAGAGAGAGCTGTGTCTGCCCTCGCACACTTGCGCTAATACATAATGTCTCGACTGATATTGGTATCACTGAAAACGGTCAGGAGAAAGAAATAAAGAAAAACGTTTATTGGCACGCCACAAGTACACAATATAAAAAAGCAAATATAAATAAAATTTAAAATTAACCAAGAAATATTGTGTGACTCACGGCTGCGCCAAATAGGCCCAGTTCAGCAAAATGCTGGACAACTAGTGCCCGACGCTGGTTTTTAACTGAACCTAGGAGGAGGACTATTGGTAAGTGAGGAAAACCTTGAGTAATCAGCCCAGTAACCACTGACTGGCTAATCTTTTGTATTTTCAATAACAGACAATATACAAGGTGTTGCTTTGCATCCTTGTCAAATTTAAGGAGGTAACTATGCTAATGATTCTCGACCCGAATCAATAATAAAATGGATAGGTAATTTTTATCTTAATATCGGAAATCAATAAGTGTACACCACCCGTATTAAAACGCAGCCCATCTAATACTAGCCCTATAACCGCGGTTTCACACACACAAACAAACGCAGACGTTTATTCCATAAACGGGTGATTCTCCTCTTTTGAAAAGGGCTTCATTCAGAAATAGTGTCAAATTAAAACATCTAAAAAAATCATCGTTTATTATTATTGACTAGGTACGGTAATTTATATTGATAGTTTACGTCTTCTTTGACAACCTCCTAAATTTCGACGAGGTTGCAAAACTACACCTTGTATATAAGAATTTAGCAAAGATTTTCTTTACCGTTAAGAGAGAGTGATTTCATACTCTCTCTAAACAATAAAAATAATCTTTGTTAGGCAATCGGTATGATATTAGAACAACTAAAAAACTGTGAGCATTTAATGCGTCGTGGATGCGTCGCCAACTCATATAAGTTCTGTATAGGTATCTTCAAGAAGGAAATTAATGGACTAATTATTATGCTATGCTTATGACAACTACTGCCTATAGACTAGCTGAACTGCCAACTGTATGCCTGAGAACCGTGAGCTCAAAGCAAATCTTTAAGATTAATAGGAATAGAAGTGTTACTGTTAGCCTGTTCATCCCACTGCTGGGCAAAGGCCTCTCCCCATGACTTCCAAATTCTTCGATCCAGGGCATGGCATAAAACTGTGGCGCTGCATCTGGAGCATCTGAGCAGTAGCTCTAAACGGTTTAGAACGGTGTAACAGTACAGGTTACCAGTTTGGCTGGCGGCGGAAGAACGATTGCATCAACAATCGTCAGCGGCAGCAACCAGAGGTCGAGCTATAAGGCTTACTGTGCACCCACCAACCCGCATCAGACATGCGTGGTGGGTTCATTGTCTACATTCCTCCTTATAATTAGAAGTGAAAATTCAAAAACTCTTTTTGGGTCGTTTTTATTCAATGATCATCATCGACAAACCTTGCTCTTGCAAGACAACCAATTAAGGGTGTCATAAAACCGATAAAATTGAACTCACCACAACAAATAAATCATACAACAAACTATTTTGTTGTGAACATTCAAACTTCAAGGTGATTGTAAAAAGTGAAGCCAGCAGACCGTGGTCTGTGAGGCGAACCGTTTGAGTAACTATTTAATGTAAGTAGACACAATACACTGGACTTGTTGAGACATGGATAAAGTCAGTTTTGTTTTGAGTAAACAATATTTTAATACGAAATATTAAGTTCATAGCCTAACATGACCCACAGTTGATTGATTGATTGATTGACAGTTATGTTTAAGTCTATGTAATAAGAGACAAGCCAGCAACCGGGCAAGAATCCATACTCCACAGCCACTAATGAGAAATGACACAACATGGTAAAACCCTTATAACACTTTTGCCTGACCTGAGAGCCGAACCCTCATGCTCCGTAGGCGCGCTTGCACCACTGAAGGCAGTGAAAAATAACTATTGCTTATGATGTATATTAGGTATATAATTCTGCGATCGATTATAACGGCTAGGAAGAAAATGAACTATTTATGAGATGACGGCCAATACAATATAATATAATACATAAAAACAGCGAAACTAATCGCTACGCAAATTGACTACCAACTATGCGGTTGGTAAATAATCAGTATCTACATTCAAATCATAACTGTGCAGGTGGCTTCTGTAGTTCCTGCCTACCCCCATGAGAAAAGGCTTGAGTTTATGTGTGTATGTAACGGTCAAATTATAGCAGAAATGGATCTGATGATAAATCCTAGGATAGGATTTATATTTCTATTATATACATATCTTTAGCGCCAGGGTGGCCCGCAAAAACTTAAATTTTCTTACGGCTTTTGCAATTTGCCGGTCAGCGTCAGGCTGTATGTTGAACATAATATGATTTGCGGCCGTAATACGCATGTATTTAAAGAATTATAATAATTAAAATCATCAATACAACCCTCTAAGGTCATTTAATCCCGTTGAATGAATTTTTCATGAAATTGACAGTCAATGAGATTAAATGAACGGGGCGCTGGCATTTTCACCTTCAGATGTCCATTGGTATCAAAGCGTTTAATTTATACTCATACATAACATAAAAATGTAAATAATTTCCCCATTTCTTTCACCAATTCTATCACATTTGCACAACACCTTTTCAGCGCTATCACCAAGGCTATCTTATACATATATTTGAATACACCACACCACGGGATAGCTCTATATGTATACGTGAAACAAAGCAAATAATTAACTTGGCCCTAGCCTTGGTTTTGTCACAAATCAGGTGGACTAGATGTTTAATCGTTTCTTTTTTTTTCTGAAAAATAATTAAAACACATAACGTAACATGTCGCCTGCTATCCCCGAAAGGAAAGGTTAGGGCCGGTACCTATCTGCTGGGGTGATTGTGGAGAATGCAATTGTGTCCCCATACACCAGCCTGAGGTGACGAGGAGGAACACCGTGTGGTTTTAGTATCCTCCTGGGATACTGACAGACCCCTTCGCCGCCGCCGGCCCCATGGCGCAGAACATCCATTGAGGATTTCCACACGTAAAAAAGAGGTGTACTCACAGTATAGTATAGTACAGCCACATTTCCCCTTACGTTAAAGACCATGAGTCGTGAAAGTGTTAATAAATAAAATTAATTCATAATAACAACGTATCGTTGCAGCCCACCTCACTCGATTGCTTCAACCAGGTTGTTCCCAAATGTGGAGATAATTGTCACACAATCACTAACTACTTATCATTAAATAAGGGTTTTTATGGTTATAAATTACACAGTACTAACTGGGTTGTGGAGGCCAGATAGGCAGTCGCTCCATGTAAAATACTGGTGTGCAGCTGCATTCGGTTAGACTGGAAGCCGACCCCAAACATAGTTGGGAAAAGGCTAGGCAGATGATGATTCATTTGGCTATGTTTCTATACGGCTCGTTCATCTAGCGATGATTAAAAGCAAGTGTCGGGTTGGGTTCAAGTCTCATGGAGTCAGGATTCTGAATATAGGCAATATCATTACACTTCTGTTTTCCCCATCGGGGATACAGTGGTGTGATGTTATGATAAACTACAATATATCAATTCTATCCGAGACGTGCTCTAATTGTCATTGAATGAATCACTCAGAGTGAATTTGAAAGTCTCTACAATTAACAGTCTAAACTTGTTTTATCGGATACTTACCCACTGAAAGATTACTTTATATGAAACTAAAACGTTACTTGCAGTGCAAATATATTTATATATTTTTTCATATTTTTCTGCATTTTAAAATCAAATTATTTTATTTCACGTAGAATAGAATATACTTTAGTGTACACCAAAATTAGTAAACCCAATATTGGTAATTTTATGGTTACAATGGCGGTCTTATCGCCAACACACACATACACACATACCCCAACACATAGGCCCCTGGACTGGACATAGGCCCATGGGTAGTTTCAAATCGTCAAAAGATAATTGCATGGTTCGGGTTGGTTGTTTTGTTTCCCATGAAGAAGACTCGCCACGAAACTCCATTGTTACTCTTTTAAAAATATTTTTATTTCAAATGTTCTTTGTACTTTTTACATTAAAAACCTATCAAACAAACACTGTGAAAGTAAGTTCCTATCTGTACCTTTAGATATCGTTTACAGCTAAACTACTGAACCATTTTTCATACAATGTAACTCTAACCTATAGAGTAACATTGACTACTTTTCATTACGAATAATTAAGAGCAAAAATGCAGGCAGAACCACAGAAAACAGCTAGTAAAACCATAAAACAACCAAGTAAACTTCTTACACTTCGACCTTGGTTATGTCACAAGTCAGTGGTGTTATGTCAATGGTTTTTGTACCAGAAACCTTGGTTTTTACGTCATCATATGATTAAGGTTATTAAAACTCATTTAGGTTGGAATTGTTAGTGTTTTTGGTGTTATTTCATGTGTTTTCATGTAATATTTTGTTTGACTTGGCATGGTTTTTTGTTATGAAAGATGAGCAGGTTTGTTGTACCCGTAATTATACTTCTGTCTTACTAATGCGTAACGGTAACAAATTGAGGAGCTCGTGGCTATAACAGCTGCTCGGGTCGATCTTCAGGTTAAGTCGCGCTTGCCTAGGTTGGTCCGTGGATGGGACACCACCCATTACATACCGAGTTTCCTCCGTGCCTCGGAAAGCACGTTGAGCCGTTGGTCCCAGCTGTCATTTGTAGATCTTTGACATTCGTTACTGGTAGTAAATGACCAGAAATTCTGACAACCAGTCTGATCAAGGGATATCGTATTACCTAGTACTAACTGGGTTGTGGAGGTCAGATAGGCAGTCGTTCCATGTAAAATACTGTTATTCAGCTGCATCCGGTTAGACTGGAAGCTGACCATACCATAACATAGTTGGGTAAAGGCAAGCTGGTGATGGAGTACGGTAATAAATTGAGATACAGCTGGGTCTCCATGAGTGGGAGTAGGCTGTAATCCAGGCGGGCCTAATGCGGGTTGGTATATATCACAGGTCCTCGATTATCTACATGCGCAAAGTCATATTTTGTGTAGTTCTTTAGGGATTTACTTCAGGGGACTGCCTCGTCGGGCTATTTCTCACGCGACTGCTGACCTCGAGGTCCTGGGTTCGACTCCCAGGTCGGGCAAAGTGTTATTGGGTTTTTCCATTAGGAATTTCTCAGTGGCAACCACGGAGTCTGGATTTGTGATCAGTTGATGGCAATAGGCTCGCCCCTTATTACATGGGACTTAAACATAACTGGCGAAATGTGAGTGTACTAATAGGCACACCTCTGCCTAACCATTCGGGGATCCAAGCGTGATGTTATGCTATGCCATGGTCTTTAGAGATTTCACTTTGTAAGAAACATCAGGTGACTTTACGACCACTAAGCAATCATAACAATTAAATTTGTTTTCAAAACGAATGCATTTAAAAACAATTTTTACTAAAACAAAAACCATAATTTATTCAAATTAAACACTTCTTTAATTATCCAAGGTATTTAGTAGCACACAGTTACTTACATATGTAGAAATATTTAACCCAATTCTGTTCCAACAGTGTGTGAACGAAATTAATTACGTAATTACATGACATAGTGATTAATTACGAAAAAAAAGGGACGTTGCGTCAAGAATTTTTGTGCAGTATATGGCTTATTTCCTTGAGGCAAATATTGAGCCGAAAATTCATTTATATTCCTGTTTTATTTAACAAAACAATAAAAAATACTGAAAAGTATTCTAACGTGATGAAGAAGAGACGCTGTCCATTTGAAAAATGAATATAATATTAGGGAAACGGACATTCCGAAATATTTTTTTTTTTTTTAATTTAAGTGATTCTATTTGCTTTAACCTGAGTAGAACGACTTACAAAATTCACTGGATAGTAACGATTTAGATCGAAAAACAGATGCTTCAGAGCAGTTTAGAAACCACAATTAAGCGAAGAAGAAAACGCATACAAAATCGAAACACTCTTAGAATAATAGAAAGATGCAGTGTCGCAATGGATAAAAACAAATCTATATTTACACCAAAGATACACAATGACATAACATCTACTTATCGTAGAACAAAAAAAAAACAACATTGAAGGCAACCGTTTTTTATGAAATATATTTCAGGAAATAAATAAACAATGGAAAGGCCATCTTAATCACTTTGCGCTCCATTTGTTTACAATAATGCAACGTTTTTACTTCTTTTAAATATTCAGAATCACTGATTTATTATATTGAAGTTTTTGTGAAACACTCAGCTTATCCGGAAGATAGTCTAAAATTAGCATAGATTATAGAATTTTATTTATTGAATGTTTGTGGTGACGAACATGGACTAAATAAAGTGCTCGATAAGCTAAAAAAGGAAGTATTGGACAATAGCAAAAAAAAGTTAAGGAAAAATCTGCTTTAGGTGCTATAAGATTCTTTATTGTTTCCTTTAAAACGAACGTATCTAGACAGAGAAAGGAAAGTATCCAAGAATTAAAAAAAAAAACGATCTGTGACAACTACCGACCCTCACTTATCTTGCGTGGGTATAACGGTGTGAGTGTAGAAGGTCCAGAAACATTTGGGACATTACATTGATAGCTGGCTCGTTATGTAGATGATCACAGCTATCTATGGTTTAATTTGTTCCCATTTAGGTACAATGGTAGATTAATCAAAACGTTTAAAAAACATCACATATTATTACGCTAGTAATCCCGTGAAATCCTGTAGGCAGAGGTGTACTTAATAGTACTCCTACATTTCGCCAGTTATGTTTAAGTCCCACGTAATGCGAGGCGATTGCCATCAACCGGGCATAAATCCAGACTCTGTGGCAGCTACTGAGAAATTCCTGATGGAAAAACCCAATAACACTTTGCCCGACCCGGGAATCGAAGCCAGGACCTCATGCTCAGCAGTCGCACATGCGGCCACTAGACGAACAAGCCAGACGTTTTTCAAAGACACATACATAAAATTACGTGTATTAGAGTCAGTGAGACTGTAGGCACCGTAGATCTGACAGTATTTTCCACTAAAATTAACACATTTATTAATCAGATCGATCATTAACAACGGAGGATTTTACAAGATTTCTAATAAAATTATCTAGGCCATCAACCAGTTTGAGCTAAGGTCAACTCTTCCGTAACAACTTGGCTACATTTTACAGCTTCACAAAAAAGTTTGCCGGCTCTCAAAATTTTGTTGTAGTTTCCAAGTTTTTGTCGTCAAATCACGATGACATCAGACCGGACCGGTCACTCAGTTAAGCGGTATAGACTTATATAGACTCGCCGATGTATAAGTATTTAATAGCTAGACTAGTGACCCGCCCTTGCTTCGAACGTTGTGTGAATATGTAATATTGTGGCCATAATCTAAACACGTCGAGATTTTAGCGCTGTATCTAAGTTGAATTTTATCATAATATTGTACTAATTTGTACGCGAGAACTTCTGAAATCATCAGCATCATCATCTGCTTAGCCTTTTCCCAACTATGTTGGGGTCGGCTTCTAGCTCAACTAAAATCGCTCCATATAAAATACGAGTACCTACATATATTACATAGAGCGACTGCCTATCTGACTTCTACAAACCAGTTACTGGGTAATCCCCTTGGTAAGACAGACTTCTGCGGCTTAGTTTATAAGAACGACGCGATGACACAGACAGACACGAATAGTAACTTATGTATAGGTACTGCTTTCGATGTCGGGCTTATTAATACTAGCACTATATGGCCCACGACACTGACATTATCTTCTTTTGGAAAGACTAGTTTTGTTGATAACTCTAGTGCATTTAATATTGCAACGATAACGATTTTGTTTGGTCAGACATAAGTGCTGTGATTTTAAAACTTGTATCATCATCTTTCTGACCTACTTAATGTCCTGATTCATTTCCAATTCAGACACTTCTGTTTTTAAAGTTTTCTTCTCAAATGGCCCTGAATTATTCTTCCGCAGGCCTTGCATGTATTGGTGTGGTAAGAAAGCTTAAAGCTATCTCGTAGACAAGACTTACATGATACATAATTACAACAGAAGACTGACTAAAATTCATCGCGAGATATGACGATATCTAAAAGTCGCATTTTTCTGTTTTATGTTGACCCCACATACAAACTAAACACAAATGGTCAAAAGCCTTGGTTACCATATTCCCCAGCATTGGCAACTTTTACTAATCTTATTATGGTATTTAAACTTAGAGCCTCGAGCATAAGATCCAGGTTCGATTCCCAAGTTGGGTAAATTTTTATTGGGTTTTTCCTTCAGGAATTTCTCAGTAGCAGCCACGGAGTCTGGATTTGTGCCCGGTTGATGGCAATAGGCTCGCCCCTATTACATGGGACTTAAACATAACTGGAGAAATGTGGGTGTACTATTATGAACACCTCTGCCTAACGCTTCGGGGATTACAGGCGTGATGTTATGTTATGTAAAATTAGAGATCACAACGTTAAACATTGATCTATTAACAATTTAACAAGCTCAAGGAAATCGAAAAATTAAACAAAAACAAAGGGAACTGGTTTTCCCTGATTCGTACCATTACGAATTAAGAATAGTTACCCGTAATGCCACCGCACAATTACTATCCGTTTTTGTTACCAACGCTTTGTTTGGTCATTTCCGACTGTTAGTTACTCTTGTAGTTAAGATCTTACAACGTTATGTAATTACTTAACTTTGTAATGATTTTCTAGGTTAAATTTCCTGGTAAGAAAGTTACTTCGGTCTTTCTATTTTCCGTTAGTTTTACAAGGCTTTTTCGAAGGGTTCGGCAGAGGTGTACCTAATAGTACACCCACATTTCGCCAGTTATGTTTAAGTCCGATGTAATAGGAGGCGAGCTTATTGCCATTCACTGGGCACAAAACTAGACTCCGTGGCTGCTACTGAGAAATTCCTGAAGGAAACCCTCAGTAACACTTTGCCCGACCCGGGAGTCGAACCCAGGACCTCGTGCTCATCAATCGCGCTTGCAACCAACGAGGCAAACCAATCGCGCGGTCTTGGATACCAATACGGTACTGATGTCATTAGAACCAATGTAGGGTGAATAAAACCATTCCTACTATATTACTGGCAAGCAATACCAACTATGTATTCATATATCATACAATTTCTTCGTATAAACTTCGTTACATGATGTTAATAAAGATATTACACTTACTTTTTACGCTCACGTGCACAAACGAGCATTCTAACGTTTGAATCTTATGTTTAAAATCATCGCTAACTATTAATTAGTAACACATATGGTATATGTTGTCCAAATTAGCTCCTGTCATCACTCATATGTAGTCCGACATTCTTGCCACCTCCATCGATTGTGGTGGTATGGAGCGAGGAAAATGTTGAGTATGAATGTAGATGGTTATAAGAGTGGAGGAAGACCAAAGAAACGATGGATGGACTGTGTGAAGGATGTTTTGGCAAGAAAGGAGGTGACTGCTGAGATGACGAGTGATAGAGAAGTATGGAAGAAGAAGACATGCTGCGCCGACCCCAAATAAATTGAGATAAGGGCAGGAGAATGATGGTGATGATTTCCACCACCAAGGAGCATCATAGTATCCAGTAGCTGAATTGGTGAGGTCAGATAGGTAGCAGCTTCATGTAGAATATTGGTATTCAGCTGCAGCCAGTTAGGCTGGAAGCCATCCACAATAAAGTTGCGAAGAGTCTAGGCAGATAACGATGATTTCTACCTAACTTTATAGTCTTGCATGGCAAAGGCGTCTGCTCAAAGATCAAAAGTCATTTATAATTAAATAAGGCTCGGAGTCAACACTTCTTGCATGTCAACATTATATTATACAGTTTCCGAAAATGCTCACCCTTCGCCACTTCCTAGTGTTTTAGGTGGGAAGAAGACGTGGTGGGACAAACTGCCCAGCAGCAAATCTGTAGCATGCAAAGATCGAGCAATGCTCTCGAAATATTATGAGTAGTTAGTAACAATATTACAGTAGTAATAATTGGTCTATTTTTGTTAGGTGCCCCAGGTTTATGAATTGTGTCATTTTAAATAACAATTAAGGCACTAATTTATTATGCTTTGCGCATCCAATTGACTTTTTCTTTCTTTTTCGTGTGGTTAGGTGAGGTTAGGTGACACCAGGCTCAGCAGCCTGGTGTCAGAGTGTTTGTGCCACCCTTGGGCCTCTGACTTGGCTTTATATGCCGTCGAGAAATATATCTCAGGCATGCTTGTTTGATTTCTTTACGATGTTTTCCTTCAAGTGATTATACTATACGTACATGAATCCGAAAGATCAGAGGTGCGTGTCTTGGTTTCAAACTCGAGACCTATGACTTGGCAGTCCGACGGTCACACCACTAGGGTATCATTGCTGCGTGTCCTGACTGATGCTAGAAGAGGGTCCAGCGAGGGCCAATCGTTCCTATTTCCGACAGTTAGATTTTCCAGTCCTTTTGGTTGTATGCTATCTTAGCCTTGGTTGTAGTAGGGAATTGAGTTTCCAAGATTGCAAGTTTTAAGTTTGCCGACTTAATATCCTTTTGTGACACATATTATTGCAGTGTTTGCCCTATACACTACACAGGGTCCACCCCAAAAAGACTAGTTTTTTTTTCCAAAATCGATGAACGATTATGGAAAATTCAACATTGTATGGGACTGATATAGGGCACCGAGAAGCTTGTGTAATCTGTGAATCATGTAGAAAATCGTAAAATCGTTGTAGGAATACGATTACAGCGATTGCTACTGATTTGGCCCCATAAGACCCTTAATTAAATCTAGTAACAACCAGATAGAATACAATTTAGGCTCTCACGACACAATTTACTAACACGGAACATCATCATCTGCCAAGCCTTTTCCCAACTATGTTGGGGTCGGTTTCCTGTCTAACCGGATGCAGCTGAATACCAGTATTTTACATGGAGCGACTGCCTATCTGACCCCCACAAGTTAGTACTGGATAACACGATACCCCTTGGTAAGACTGGCTGTCAGACTTTCGGGCCACTAACACGGAACAGACGCACAATAATTTCCCTGTGCAAACTAAGTCATATAGATCTTTATAATGAAAGATAATCATCTGTTGCTTTCACACGCGTGTTTCAGTTTAATGCGGTAACGTTTTGTGATCTCGTCTTTATGAGTTTTGAGTTTATTACTAAAGAGATTTGTGGAGAGAGATTGTGAGCTAGCAAGGTGTCAATTAGAAGTAGTAGAATATGTCTTATCATAATCTTGCCCCTACGCGATCTTGCCCTTTGGTGGAGCTTGTAGCTAAATCAAGTCTATCTTCAAAGCGCACTTGCCTAGGTTGGTCCGTAGATGGGTGACCACCCATTACTTTTCACCGTGCCTCGGAAAGCAAGCTAAGCCTATCGGCTTAACTTGTCCCGGCTGTCATTACTGGGTCTTTAACAGTCGTTACAGATAGTCAGTGGCCTGAAAGTTGGGAAAACTCTAAGCAGATAATGATGCTGCTCTTACGAACAAGTACTTAGGGTCAGCCCAGCATGGCTTCTTCTCTCATTCTAATTCTCTATTATTAGTCATCACAGTAATCCCCCCCTTTATAGCCATATCAACACGTGTGACAGCAACCACGCCGCAGTCGAAACTTTACAGGCGGATTTAAAATGATAAAGTGGAACTAGTGATAACAAAATTCAACACTACTACCATTATTTTCAGATTCTTTTAAAATGGTATTAGTGATTAAAAAAATCATCAGTAGTTCCATCATGGTACTGTTAATGGTACTAGTGGCAAGGGAGCGTCTTGCGATCTACAATTTGTAAGTTGAACTTTTTGATTTTGAATTTTTACAATGTCTTCTGATCTTCTATAAGATGTAGTTATGTAATGCAGTGGGCTTCTAGTAATTTATAAACTGATAATACTTATGATGTTTTAATACTTTGTTTCTATCAGAAAACGGTGAGAGAAGTATATAATCGCTGTATTATTTGGATAAGCCGTTTTATGTTTTAAGCCTTGGCGCCTACGCCTGCTTATTGTATGAATAATCAACGAATGAGATTTTAAATGCGAATATGATCATGTTTGATACGATCTATGTATGTACTCTTGGATAAACTATCAACTTTTAACTATTTTTGGCAGAAGTTATTTCTGTACCTACATTCACGGAAAAAGAATATTGTCAATTTTTTTATTCGGAAATGAAGATCTTTGAGGCGTATTTGTGGAAATACTAGTTTTCTGTGCATTTTTGTGCACAATTGCACATGACTCTCTCACGCATGAAATGATCTTACATCGCAGATACAACTAAGATTAAGTAAATAAATAATTGTCTTAGAATACGAGTGAAACCAGAAGCAACAGCTTGTAAAATAATAAAACCAAATAAGTATAGAGCAAGTTAAAATATATTTGTCGCCTATTGAAGACTATTTTTGGCGATACACAATCAGCTTTGCCACGGGCTTTGTGTGTTCGTTTGTTTTGGTCTATTCTCGGGACTGTCTGATCTCCGATGAGCGCTTATTTATGGCTGTAATTAAGTAGGGTTGATGGCAATAGATTTGTGTAACGTTTGTTTGTAAGATTTGTTGGCGGTTATTACTTATTTAGTCACTAGATTTGGCTCACGGTTTCTCTCGCGTGGAGTTCGATTATACTGTGAAAATATACTTATACGATCTAAATGGTCCTCTGTTTCTAACCCAGGTCACCTGTGTGTCTGTCCACCCGTGTGCCAAATCGAAATCTGTTCAGCTCTTTAGACATGAGAAGGTAACAGATAGACATACAGATATCAGTAAAGATTTACGGACATAATTTTGGAAAGTACAATTGAAAGCCACTGGTCTCGGCTGTCAATAGTAGATTTTTATCAGTCGTTACAGATAGTCAGTGGCCCGAAAGTCTGACAACCAGTCTTACGGAGGATCAACCAGTGTTGGCAGTCAGATAGGCAGTCGCTATCCTGATTTTCAGCTGCATCCGTTTAGACTGGAAGCCGACCCCAACGTTATCTAGTTGGGAAAAGGCTAGGTAGATGATGATGAATATTGGGAAGTTAGACACATATTTTATATTTGGTACTAGCTGACCGGCGCAACTTCGTCTGCGTAACATTTTTGATTAATGCTCCGCTCCTATTGGTCGCAGCGTGATGTTTTATAGCCTATAGCCTTCCTCAATAAATGGGCTATCCAACACTAAAATAATTTTTCAATTCGAACTAGCAGTTCCTGATATTAGCGCGTTCAACCAAACAAACTCTTTAGCTTTATAATATTAGTATAGATTTGTACCAACTACAGTTTAGATTTGCGAGAAAACCTGTGTATTACTTATTCCTTTTAACTTATCAACCTTACTCTGCTTCTAGCTCAAGAATCATGAGTAGGTAGTTAATACCTACACAAACAAGTGCGTAGAAGTCGCAAGTATCATTTCCGTGCGAAGGTAAGACCTGGTAAGATACGACATTGGACACACACAATTGTGTTTTTTGTTGACATTTTCTGTCAACTCATGTTACAGAAATAATACGTCTACTTATCACAGTAGCCGTGAATCGTGATTAGTAACAAAACTACGGTATCATTGTTGTTTTTAAGTAAAACAATTATAGAGCTTACCTCGTGGAACCTTTTTTTGGTAATTACTAATTACCCACTAGTTTAAGGCAAAATATACATAAATATATTTTGCCATATATTATACATAAATCTTCCGGAATAAATTTTCTAAATGTAAATTTCAGTTGCAAAATAAAGAAGAAAGCCGCATTCACATAAATAGACGCGAAAATTGACATTATGCATAGATAAAATATTATAAAAGTAGCCAAAATTTTGATTAACTTAATAATCCTGACATCAAAAAATCTTTATACTGCTTATAACTTGACCGTATAAATTATTTTCAGTAACTTCCACATCTCATTTTGATAGAAAATAACATCCTTAATTTTGTTGATGTCAAATCATAAAAAGACAACTATTCGTTGCTGTCAAAAAAGTATCTATTTAATACATAATAACGGTGTATTATGTATTAAATAGATACATTAAGATGTGGACGAATTTTTTGACGCCCGACGACGAATTCTTATCCCATTTTGTTACTTGAACATATTTTAATTATTATTTTAGATGTAATAGTAATTTGTAAATAATGTGCATAGAAAAAAAATCAATAAAGCTACTCACGGTTTAGCTGACAGCACAGGCTCCTGTCTCTTCACATCCGCCGACAGAACCCTGAAGGCCTCATCATCCCCGCCAGGACTTGGCACACGCACACTGCTCTCACACACGTTACCACTAGGACTCTCCGACTGTCTTCCAGACAGATCGAAGTATCGATCCTGAGCATGGATCAACTGCGTCACCGTAAACGCGGGAGTCCCACAATCGCTCACTTTCAAATCGATTTGAGGACCGAACAACGACTCATCGTATTCCAAACTAAGTTTCCGTTTGAAGAAACGGTCGTCTTGAATGTCTTTTGAAGGCGATGTTTCGTCTCGTTGGATTGTTATATCGAGTTTATTTGCGCTGTTTAATCTGAGGGAGCGTTCGGTAGTGAAGGCGTACGGTGTGTTAGCTAGTTCCTCCTCTATACTGTTGTAGCGGCTTCGGAACAGCGAGCGAGGTGTCTCCCCTCCCGAGTCAACGTCGTACTTGCCTCCGAAGAGGTCGTATTGCGCGAATCTGTTGTTGATTGTGTCGAACTGCGGGTCGGTGATGTCTTTGTCCGGTTCTTTCGGGCTGGAGGAGGGGCTCATGTTGATCTGGACTATGCCGTGCTCGTCTTTGTATTTTAGTTTCAACGCCATGGTTTAGGTGTACATTTTTGCCTGAAAAGAGAAATGTTTTTGGTTAATAAATGATCAACAACTTTGGGTACAAATTAAACTAGCTAGCCAAACTTCGTAAATGGGTTTCGATTTTTCGACATGATAAAACAACAAAAATAAGGATTTGATGATTTTTGGAGGTCAACGACCCCAGTTTAAATAAATGTAAAAAAATCCAATAAAAATAATAAAATGTAAATCGGATTTTTTTACATTTATTTTATCTGATTGTTACGTTTCAAATGTTAAAATAACTTTGACATTTTCGTGAATATTTTACATTGAAACAAAATAATAAAAGGTCGTTGTTTTAATCAGTACGTAACTCTTGTTCATGTTGTGTAAACTAGAAATAGTTTTTAGCAGTATAGTACCTATATTTATGGTTAACATAATAATCAAGGCTTTTTACGGTAAAATTGAGTTTATAAATAAAATATTAATTAACTAGCTCAAACACGGATAAGTCTGTTTATAAAAACTTTTTAATGGTTGCTCTTTGGTCTGGTGGTCACGAGCATAGCTGTTGGACATAAATATCCAGGGTTCTAACGTCGGGTTGGGTAAAGTGTTAGGTACCTACTTACTAATATTTTTATACAATATGTTGTGGTATGTAAAGAACTCATACAATTATGAAAATCGCATTGGGTATGTAGCAATAAATTCTTTAAAATTAAATAAAAAACTGATAGCGAGTTATCCGATAGAAGAAGAAGATAGAAGATAGAAGGAGCCCGGATTTTGGACTGATTGGTTATAGGTTCGAACCCCGGTTCATAAACACTGCTCTCAAAACGGTGACGGAAAACATCACGAGGAAACCGGAATGTCTTAAAAAAATAAAAAATAAAGTAATTTAAAAACTAAAATACCCGACTGCGGTAAAAAACTTAGGTAAAAAAAAAACTCTAAAAAGCTAAGAACAAGCACATTTTAAATTTTAAAAAGTCGGAAGCAGGCGGGAGCCATTCCATTTTTATATTTTCAAACTCAAATGGGTCCCACGTGCTTCCAACTTTTTGTTCCCTCCTTCTGGCGCAGTCGGGTAAAAAATGGAACGCATGTGACATTCAAAAACCCGCAGTGGACCCGAGTGATGGATGTCCCTTTTCTCATAAAGAAGGTCTATGTATGTGCGAAGGAATATGCTAGTAAGTGGCTAAATACTCACCACCCTTAAGGTAGAAGCGCCAGGGTAGCCCGCGAATTTTTTTTTAAAATGTTTTTTGCAATTTGCAGGGCAATTTAGGGTTGTATGTTGATTAAGATATGATTCGCGGACATCACAAATATAGGTTTACAGAGTTATCAGCATTAAAATGATCAAAACAACCCTCTAAGTTCATTTAACCCCAATCAATGACTATTTCATGGAAAACTAATAATTTGAATGATTTTAATTCAATAACTACATACGTGTTACACTCGCAAATCATATTTTCAACACCTGCAAGGAATAACATCGTAACTCAGTTTAAAACTGAGTTACAATCATATTCTTGCTGTACAAAAAATACAGATCTTTTTTGCACTCACCCCTGTTGGCTAAATTCCTTTACGTAAAGATTTTTATAGTGTCAAAACATTGTAAGTGAGAGTCAACTGTAGTTAATAAAAGGGTTTTTTAAATCTTTAACGCGCTCTCCTCTAAAGTTGCTAAATATTAGTTACGATGTTATTCCTTGCAGGTGTCGTTTTGTTTAACATACAGCCTGACAAAATACAATTACCTATAGATACAACTGTTCCCAAGCCTTACAGTGACAAGTGTGACTTTAAGTATTTAAGATGAATCATTAGTTCATCGTTCTGATGCAACTCCATGCCCACATAGGAAATATTAATAGGCCTACAGTTTCTAACATTATAATAGAAGATGATGCATCCCATCTTGTGGGTGTCAAGGTCGTTGGGAGATTGTGTGGTTGTCATGAGTAATTACTAACTTACGATGTACTTTCATTTTATTGTTATTGTAGAGTAAGTGGTTAAAAGGTTAACGACTTATTTCTTATAGAATTGGTCTAGATAATAGAATAGAACTGCCTCTTTAGTCTGGTGTTCCCAAGGACAAGTGTTGAGCTGCTAATGCTAGAGTCTGGATTTATGCACGTTTTAATGGTAAAAGGCTCAATTGGCTAAATGTTTGGTTGACTACTACATACACCTGTGGTTTGTACATTTCTTGAACTTATGCACACTAGTAGCCAAGTTCTGGGCCGACTCAGTTTAAATTGCCATCGACTCGCGTAGGAGAAGATTTATAGGGCGAAGGGCGGGCGTTTTGGGGGACTGTCTCTTGTACACTCGACGTTCGAAAAGTGCTGATTATCAGCCTAATTTGAATAAATATGACTTTTGATTTTATACACCCCTGTCTACTCCATGGACGTACACAGTCAAGGTATTATTGTCATGTAATGTTTACTAAAATATTTCATAACATCAAACCTGTAATCCCTAAGGGTTGGGCAGAGGTGTACCCAATAAATAGTACACACACATTTCACCTAAGTATATAAATAAATAAATGAAATAAAATAAATAAATATCGCTGGACATTACACACAGCGCCATCTAGTGCCACACTAAGCAACGAGGCTTGTGTCGTGGACACCAGATAGTTGATATACTACATAGATACTTTTTGTTTGTAAATACATACTTATTATACATATAAACATCCATGACTCGGAAACAAATGTCCATGCTCATCACACAAACACTTGCTCCTACCGGGATTCGAACCCGGAACCCTATGAACGAAAGACAGCCTCACTACCGCTGCGCCATTCGGGTCGTATATCATATTTCAATAACGAAAAAGAAAGGATTTGTCTTTACTTCACCACCGCCAAGTTTATAAGAATCAATCAATTACAAAGGTTACAAAACAGTTAGTTCTGAGATATGCCCTTGTACCATATTGTTGCATTTAAACAATTATCCACTTAGATAGCTCGATACTCGAGTAATTACTGATTGAGAACTGGCGTAAAGTTTTATGGCAATAGCAGTTCAATAAAATGGTAAATACGGTTAAGATAACCAGAAGAGTATGTGGCAGTAATATTAAAGGACTAAACGTACAGGTAGGTATGAGGAATAGGGTGTATATATTTCTTCATCCCCCATTTTAAAGGGAGGATCCTCTGAGCAGTCTGGTGTTGCGTCTGGTGGGCTACTGCCCCACGGTTGTTGTTGGGGTCTATATGGTCTTGAATCGCGGATAACTTTAACAGCACGATTTAGAATTTTGATGTTAGTTCTACATTTGTGCCATAGATGGCGCTGTAGTACTTTTTGTACCATGTTGCTATAGTACTTTTTTTTAGTGCCGCTACAATACGCATTACCGCATGAGTCTGTTCATTTATATAGTAGGTAACATCGCGACATAACCAGGGTATGGCGGGATAAGCAGAATTCCTTCGAAAAAGACCACATAATCCTAGACAGAGAAAAGTGGACGGGGAGTAGGGTACTCCAGGCTAATAAAAATAAGGCGGTAAGCACATGATTGCAGATGTCGTTGGTCCAGTGTTGCAAAGGCGACTGCTGAACGTGAACGTGGCCGAGGGTTTCGATTCCCGGGTCAGGAAAAGTTATAATGGATTTTATTCAATTATATCGAGGCTTATCATAATAAGCCGATATGTTCCACGAAGAAGATATATCTACTGTTAGACCGGGTATCGAACCTAGAACCCCACCCTATATAGTCACGCTTCAGACGACGATTAACAAGAACAATGCGAGGCAGTCCCTATCCTTCCTTTGGTCCAGTTGACCATGTGTAATTTTACTTCTATTTGATATTCTCCAAAAATAAAAGAAAATCATAACGCATTAATATATTTAGAAACCCTAATGGCTTAATTATACCACATGTTGCAAACAGTTAAGTAAGCAAGTTAAGTCACAAACGCTAAGCATGACTTGTACAAAAATAAGTTATTTTTATTGCGTTTAAATGCAAATCATGGTTTGAAAAACTTCAACGGCTTTTAAATCCACCTGTGTGGAAAAAACTGCATTTATTTTTCATAACTTAGCAGTAATTTCACCAACTAACTTGGGCATGAGTAGGTTAATCATAACATAACATCACGCCTGTACGCTCGAAGGATTTGGCAGAGGTGTACCTAAGTACACAAATAGTTAGCCCGTTATGTTTAAGTCTCATGTACATAACAGGAGCCTATTGCCATCAATTGGGCAGAGACTTGGAAAAAGAGCTATTCCAGGCTGCTACTCAAAAAATCCTGATGGTAATCGAACCCAGTACCTCACGGTCAGCAGGAGCGCTTGCGAACACCATAATAACAAGACAGCCTCAGAGTAAAGTAGCCAGACAAATCATATCAAACTACCTGACAATTGATTGTCAACAAGCTTAGACAAACTGAAGACCTGAAGAACCTTTCCAATAGAAAACAAGCAAAGTAAAGCTTTACTAATACTAGAGTTTGCGCGCGCAACTTCATCTGCGTTATATTTTTTATTAATGCTCCGCTCCTATTGGTCGCAGCTTGATGTTATATAGCCTGCCTCGATAAATAGGCTATCCAACACTTAAAGAATGTTTCGATTCGAACTACTAGTTCCTGAGATTAGCGCGATCAACCAAACAAACTCTTCAGCTTTATAATATTTATTATTAGAAATAGGTAAAATTTATTTTTAAATAACTGCAAGTTTGGATGTAGGGGGTAATTTTTGTACTCGTAAATACTGATCCGATTCCGAAAATTCCTTCACAAATGGGAAACTACATAATTTCCTAGTGTCATGTGTATATTATATATCTATTTATCTAGATTAGTATATGCTTTATGTATATGTGTATATTATTATGTAAATAGTGCACTACAGACTAGTTGCAGTATTGTTTCTCCTTCTTCATCTAGTCCATTCGAAGGTTGTCTTGAAAATATTGCTTCTAGCGATAAGACCGCCCATTGTGTCACCCGATGTGAAATGTTTTCTTCCATGTAAATTGAAATTTGTATGGTGTATCCATCTATCATAGGCTACATATTCCCGTGAGATAATTTCCGACTATAACGCGAGCAAAGTCTTTGCCTTCGAGCAATCACCGTCAATCAAGCACAAAATCTCACAGAATTTCCTTGTTCAACGTCAAATAGTTTCAGTCCTGAACCCTGCAATGCTGAACAATGACCAGTCGGATCCAATTACGCTGATATTTAGTTGACTGGTCGCGCTGGTTGGCGGTTACTACTCTAAGTATTAACGTGGAACACTCTACACATAATAGTTTGCATAGTTTTGTGGTAAAGCTCGGAGCTTGTGGAAGCTATGCGACACGATGCGATATTTTGGCTTTATAAAATATAGTGCCTGCCTAATACAAGGTGTAAACGGACCCTTCACGAAGCCGTCAACCAAGCATTCTGTACATCAAACTAAGTAACTATACGAGAAAATTATTGCTGGGAAATGACTTTTTTGTTTGGGGTAAAAAATACTTTTTACTGAGTGTAACGCACTCAAAACATTGTGCTGATGTGTGCATTGAATAGTAAAAGGGTCGTACAATAAAAACTTGTTGATAAAGTTGGAACTTTGACCCCCAATATCTCAGTAATTACAAGCTCCCAGGTATGGTCTGGAACCAAAAAATGTTCGCAATGATGCCGAGAACAAGTACCTACCTACCTTGGGGTTTCGTTAGAAAAAAAAAGAAGCGATAACAAGAGTATTTTTAACCGACTTCAGAAAAAGGAGGAGGGTCTCAATTCGATTATATATTTATATATTTTTTGTTTTTGTTACCTCATATCTTCGTCATTTATGAACCGATTTGAACAATTCTTCTTTTATCTGACAGGATATACTTCCCGATTGGTTCCATAGCAATTTCATCAAAATCGGTTCTGTAGTTTGGTTTTTAAATCAGAATAGCTGGAAAAAATATGTCATCCAAGTAAAAGAAATTCCGAAATTGATACCTGACAAGGATTTGTGTGTGATACGATAACTAAAAAGGGTAAAATAAAAACTGCTTTGCAAAAAAACTTCTTCTTTCATAAAAACACAAAAAAAAATGGAAAATAACTTTACTTTCGGAAGTCGGTGCGAAAAAAGTCAATGAAACAAACAATAGTCACCGACATAAAAGTCTTGTGGTGTAAAGTCAGCCCGTTTAGATTTGGTAATCATCATTCTCCTAGACTTGTCCTAATTTAATTGGGATCGCAGCAGCTTATTGTCTTTTTTTAGAATTATTAATATCAGTAGCATCCTTATTGATGCCAAAATTTGTTAAGATTTTTAAAATATAATGCATAAATGTAAATAACAACAATAATGTTGATGTGATTTCATTGATTTAAAATCAAATTGTTAGTTAAAGTTACAGATACAATAATTAATTTACAATAATGGCATGAATATGACATTTATGTTGAAAAAATCCTAAACAAGATAGATTTATTAAAATTGTAACAGGCCGATGTCTGTACATTGAAGATATTGAAAAAAGAGTTATGGGGTGTCTTTATTAGAGCAGCAGAAGCCAAAACAACAGTTTTAAGTATTTTTGTCTGTCTTTCTGTCTGTATGTTTGTACACGCATCACGCAAAAACTACTGCATGGATTGGAACGCAGTTTTCACCGCTCTACTGCTAGATACCTGACTTAAAATATAGGCTACATTTTACCACAGAAATAATATTTCTTTTTTGTTTATAAGTACCACATGTCTGAAGTCGCGGACAAAGGGTAGTCAGCAATAACTACGATGGAAACGTCAAACATGTACTGGACTGACCTAAGCTACCGAAAAGCTTCTGTCAATCCTTTTTTTTTTTTGGAGAAAATGACACCTGTCAATCCTGATGAAACTCGTTGTCACGTTACTTTTCGAGAGTGATTGCTACTTGACTGTGGACTAGTCTTTCAGGGTTGTCTTCCTAAAATTGCCTAAATGTTGTAAAAAGAACCAAGAAGAAGAAAAAAATGTTGAAGAGAAGAATGTTGTAGAAAGAGCTTTCGATTTATATCTAATGCCACCATAGTGCCGCCATCTTGTGTTATTTACCTCGACTTTTCCCAAAATACTAATACTGCCTCGGTAGTCTAGTGGTCGCTGTTGACTGCTGAGCATGAAGTCCTGGGTTCGATTCCCGGGTCTGGCAAAGTGTTATTGGGCTTTTCCATCAGGATTTTCTCAGTAGCAGCCACGGCGTCTGGATTTGTCCGGACTGATGCTATTAGGCTCGCCCCATATTACATGGTAACTAAACATATCTGGTGAAATGTGGGTGTACTATGAGGTACACCACGGCCTAAACCTTCAGGAGTGAAGTCATAGTATGTTATGTTATATCCCAAAGATTATAATTTCACAAATATTTGCCCCTCTATCAACAATCCTCGTAGCACTGTAGACATATTGGTTTGATACGATCAAAAACACATTGTTATAGCTTCAACATGGCATCGCTCCCTGTACACAGCAACCCTAACTATTATAACATAACTCAGTGGTGTTATTTCAACCAGTAGGTGGTCACGCGTTGTTTTTACTTTACTTTACTACTAACGTGTTTCTGATATGCAGTCGGAATTAATTGCATGACCTATTTGTTGGGGTCGATGCTTTCTGCCAATCCAAGTTAAGTGGGATTTTTAATTATTGTAGGAATGGCTTATGGCTTAGATAATGTTCATGGTAGAAAATTGTTGGTAATGGTATTGCAGTTAAATCTTATTTAAAATCGAAACCTACTTACTTAGCTAGCCGTTTAGTTTTACTAACATTATTTAGATAACAAACTACAAAAATACATAAAATAAAAATGGTATTTTTCATGCAATAATAGAACAACTTAAGTCTACTTTAAGAGTATTTATCTATATTTAGATTTTACACTCTTGTTTTAATTTACTGAAGGGAGTAGTAACACAATCGCCTAACAAACAGTGTTAGCAATAGTGTAAGTTAGTGTCTGCGCAGTCTTATATTCTTACGACAAGATAAAGCGGTCAAGTTCAGGTTACCGTAAAAATGTTCTATACCTTATCTATGCTTACACCCATAAGCATAGATAGATAAATACATATAATATACTCTATTGTACACCAAAAATACACTGATATTTTACAACTAATACTAATTATATGGGAGAGAAAGGCCAAAGAGAAGATGGATGGATTGTGTGAGGAATGATATGAAAGAGATAGGAGTAAATCATGCCGTGACAAAAAAGGGAAAAGATGATGGTGACTAATTTTATGGGTACATCAACAGCGTACATACATAATACCTAAAACTAAAGAGATTTAAGGTAAACTTATGGATAATATGATCTTGACGCAACAAAACCAAGCGAATCATAGTGAACAAAATGAACGACGCTAATTTGCAACCTCAGTCGTCATGAAAATATGCAAGTTTTATACAATTTCAGACTTTTCGTAACGGTAATGGCGAAAAGCGAACTATTATAATATTATTCGTATGTAAATGAGCACAAACTATTCCTCAAGACCCCAACGGAATTAAATACAAGCACATAAAGAAATAGGGTCAATGGTAAATACGACTGGCGACTTTCAAAGTTATATTATTAAGTTAGCTACATAAGAAAATTTCCTATTTGGGTGTCAAAGTCAAACTTATTAATTTCGTCTCTTTGATAACCATCGTTAATCAAGAATAGTTCTACAAGCTATTCCTATTTGAAGGTCAAGAAAGCTATATTATTGCAAGCCATGCTCGACTGGATTTCCCATCGGCAAATTGACGATTAACCAGACAAAGTCACATCACATAATTATACAAAAAACCGTTCTTTAGTGTTCACTTTTGCAATGTGTATGAGGAGCTCTTGTGCTCCTGCTTCTTGACCAAGCGCTTTTGGTTATACGTTATCTGTCTGTGAATTTTAGTCGATCCGAAGTCCCTTTGAATACAACATATCATCAAACCTGTGTTCCTAAACCTTGGGGAGTTCCCCAAGGGTTAGGCAGAAGGGTGTCTAAAAGTACACCCATATTCCGCTAGTTATGTTCAAGTCTCACGTAATAAGGGGCGAGCCTATTGCCATCAACCGGGCACAAATCCAGACTCCCAGCTGCTAATGAGAAATTACTGAAGGAAAGTCCCAATAACACTTTTGCCCGACCCGTACTTAGTGCTCAGCAGTCGCGCTTGCAATCGCTAGACCAACCAAGCAGTCCCTATTAGTACGTATTCGTTGGGTTTATAAGGGATGGACAGGAACCACTTTTCAAGAAAATATGTCATCATCATGTGCTTTCCCAACAATGCCAACGTTAAAGTCGTTTAAAAGTTTTGCGACAGCAACCAAAGCGTGAGCTAAGTAACATTTATAGATCTCGGCCTCAGTTTGTGAGTCTTGAGGGCTGAAAGGCACATGACAAAATGTATACGTAATCTGACAATCAGCACCAAGCTATGTATACTTAGATATACAGGAACCGGATGTGTGCTAATAGGTTCACGACCAACTCCTTCGAGTGAGGTCTGGCAGCAAGCCAAGCTTAGTGAAGACCACACCAAGGTCCATTGAAAGAATTAGCAGCATGTGTTGTTTGATGTTACTTAAGACCGGTGAAGTGCGAATCGAGTCAAACTTGCCGACTTGGCCGATTTTTACACACTAACAATATTTAATGTTCAAAAACACATGTCTTGGTGGACACCCTTTAATTTTGGTTATCTTTATTTTTTCTTTTTGTTGTGATAGTGGCCATAGTAATACACTGTGAGTAATTCAAGTGTTTACCTATTACGCTTCAACAGCTGCAGCCCATTGACAGACGGACGTGGACGGACAGACAGCCATGCCTTTGGTACGGAACCTTAAAAACGTGATAGTCAACACAATAGTATCTCAACTATAGAAGAGCTTCCGAGTAAACATCCAGTTCGTACAGTTTTTTAGATTTAAAAAACGCCAAATTGGTTCCGAAGATACATTTTGATGGATGAAGAGGGAGAGAAAGGCCAAAGTAAAGATGGATGGCTTGTGTGAGGATTTATATAAAAGAAAAACAAGTGAATCATAGCGTGACGTTTGACATGGTAAAAAGGAAGAGCAAATCGTGTTGCGCCGATACCATGTAACACGGGACAAGGGTTGGAAGATGATGATGTTTTCGATCTCGCAAAATTCCTAGTCTTAAAACTCCCACCTCACTGAAGCCTACATATACAAACAAAAAACTTTTTTGCAAAAAAAAACCGACTTCCAAAAAAAAACACTAAAAAAGTGGGAAATAACTTTACTTTCGGAAGTCGGTGACTATTGTTTGTTTCATTGACTTTTTTTGCCACCGACTTCCGAAAGTAAAGTTATTTCCCACTTTTTTAGTGTTTTTTTTTGGAAGTCGGTTTTTTTTTGCAAAAAAGTTTTTATTTTACCCTTTTTAGTTATCGCATCACACACAAATCCTTGTCAAGTATCAATTTCGCAATTTCTTTTACTTGGATGACATATTGTTTCCAGCTATTTTGATTTCAAAACCAAACTACTGAACCGATTTCGATGAAATTTCTATGGGACCAATCAGCAAGTAGATCCATTCAGATAAAAGAAGAATTTTTCAAATCGGTTTATAAATGACGAAGATATGAGGTAACAAACACAAAAATTTCCAGCTATTTTGATTTCAAAACCAAACTGCTGAACCGATTTTGATGAAATTTCTATGGGACCAATCGGGAAGTAGATCCATTCAGATAAAAGAAGAATTTTTCAAATCGGTTCATAAATGACGGAGATATGAGGTAACAAACACAAAAAAAAAAAAAAAAAAAAAAAACATACAACCGAATTGAGAACCTCCTCCTTTTTTAGAAGTCGGTTAAAAAAGTATCTATGTAGTATATCAACTATCTAGTGTCCACGACACAAGCCTCGTTGCTTAGTGTGGCACTAGATGGCGCTGTGTGTAATGTCTAGCGATATTTATTTATTTATTTTATATATTAATTCCAAAAGAAACTAGCCCAAGCAGCCAAGTGTTAGTTTGTGCGTAACGCCACAGTGTCCATGACACGAGTAGGTCGATGGTGCGATAGGCACGCCGGTATTTAAGGAAACTGACCCAAGGACTCGTCCTTGGCAACAACGCACGAATTCGCGGCCGGCCCTATTACTTGTTCTTCGGTAAAACTTGGGTTAGGTGTTGTGGGATTTTGTTGTGGGGAAGTATGTGTATGTATAGATCATGTTACATGTACTTATTAGCTATATATTTTGTGGTGACTGCTTAGTAGAAGTGTAATAGAAGAATGGAAGAAGACGACATGCTGCGCCGACAGCAAATAAATTTGGATAAGGGCAGGAGAATCATGTTGAGTATTTTGAAACTACGTTCGTCTGATAAGGGTACTGCATAAACTACGTAATAAACATCTTATTACATATTAGAAGCATGACACTATGCTTCTAAACCATATACAAGAGTTACTTAGGTCATTACTAAGGAAGGATGATTGATAATTGAACTGCTAAAGGATTAAATGAGTCCCGGGAGAAAGATTTTAATGAAGTTCGTAAATTTTTACTGATGGGTAAATCCCATCAGGAATACGGCGAGATGGATCTCGTGACATACTTTGGAAATGTCTGATATTTAAAACCACGCATCTATTTAAGTTCCAAATAGAGGCAAAGGAAAAAAGGTAAAACTATAATTATAATCTATCAACTTGAAGTAAGGTAGGACAGAATAGCGCAGTTTTAAAACGCCGAGTTGATATGTGCAGATAAGCAGAATCATAAAAAAACTTTTTTGCAAAAAAAAAACCGACTTCCAAAAAAAACACTAAAAAAGTGGAAAATAACTTTACTTTCGGAAGTCGGTGACTATTGTTTGTTTCATTGACTTTTTTGCCACCGACTTCCGAAAGTAAAGTTATTTTCCACTTTTTTAGTGTTTTTTTTGGAAGTCGGTTTTTTTTTGCAAAAAAGTTTTTATTTTACCCTTTTTAACCGACTTCAAAAAAAGGAGGAGGTTCTCAATTCGGTTGTATGTTTTTTTTTTTTTTGTTTTTTTTTTTGTGTTTGTTACCTCATATCTCCGTCATTTATGAACCGATTTGAAAAATTCTTCTTTTATCTGAATGGATCTACTTCCTGATTGGTCCCATAGAAATTTCATCAAAATCGGTACAGCAGTTTGGTTTTGAAATCAAAATAGCTGGAAAAAATGTCATCCAAGTAAAAGAAATTGCGAAATTGATACTTGACAAGGATTTGTGTGTGATACGATAACTAAAAAGGGTAAAATAAAAACTTTTTTGCAAAAAAAAAACCGACTTCCAAAAAAAAAACACTAAAAAAGTGGAAAATAACTTTACTTTCGGAAGTCGGTGGCAAAAAAGTCAATGAAACAAACAATAGTCACCGACTTCCGAAAGTAAAGTTATTTTCCACTTTTTTAGTGTTTTTTTTTGGAAGTCGGTTTTTTTTTGCAAAAAAGTTTTTTTAGTTATCGTATCACACACAAATCCTAGTCAGGTATCAATTTCACAATTTCTTTTACTTTAATGACATTTTTTCCAGTTATTTTGATTTCAAAACCAAACTGCTGAACCGATTTTGATGAAATTTCTATGGAACCAATCGAGAAGTAGATCCATTCAGATGAAAGAAGAATTTTTCAAATCGGTTCAGAAATGACGGAGATATGAGGTAACAAACACAAAAAAAAAAAAAACATACAACCGAATTGAGAACCTCCTCCTTTTTTTGAAGTCGGTTAAAAAGTAAGCGAAACCTAAGGCACAACTCTAGTCAAACGGAACAGTAACGCACATTCGCCAACAGCAAATGATGCCTAACTTAGTTGAATTAGATTCTAAACTTTTGATTAGATCTGTACGGGCTCATCAACCGTACATTTACTTTGCGAACGCAGCAACCTACTTGTATGTCGTGCGTCACAAATATTACGCTATAATTGTAACTTTTCTTGCAAGGCAGATCGAGTCAGACATCAACTGTGGAACTAACCACTTGTCAAGAGAAAGAATCGCTACTTCTACTTAAACTTGTACCTTCAGCCTTTTAATATAACTGTGAACTAAACTTGTGGTTCTTTCTCTGTACTCCACAACTAAACCAACATTAACAAAGTGATAGTGTACGGGGTCTACAGCCATTGGTTCCTACAAGATCTTTAAAACATAACCTATGACACAAGTTCACTAATCCTATCTGTACCTCAAAAATCCATTTTGCAAAACACAATAATAATTATAGACATTAGTGGAAGGTGACATTATAATAATGTTTCATGCCAAGTCCCCATAAAGATATGGCGCTATGGTGTGCCTACCTGTACCTAAACTGGTGTTATTAACTTTTGGTTCGCGTCGGCTCAATCAAATAACCCCAGGTAGGCTTTGGCGACAAGTTATGGGGGAACAGGACTTTAAAGTGATTTTTGTAAAGTGTAAGTTTGGGTCTATTTTTTCTTCATTATTATACTGACAAGGATGTTATTTCGACTGTTGTTGGAAAAAACTCCTCATCGAAAAATTATAGATCAGATACATTTGCTGTCAAACCATGGTTTTTCTTCGACTTCTACATGCTATGGCAACTAGGAACATAGGAAATGTTGGTTTTTGTTTTTGAGTTCAGCGCCATCTCTTTTCCAGCTAGTGGAACAAAAAATATTGTGTTGCAATATAAAAATATATATTAATGTGGCCGGGAAACAGTGTGAAACACATTCACTTATATAAGATAATTCTCTGGAAATATTAAATAATACATGTTGAAAAAAAAACAATAAATGAAAGCCGAGTATTATGGACCTGTTTATCGGTCCTGTAATGGTTTTATTCAGAGTTGACATAATGGGAATTTATCGTAGTTGCAATGGTAATACTTTAATTGCAAATGTCTGTCTGCGCGTGAGTGCCGGTTTTCCGTTTCTCGTTCAGATTTGGCTTTGCAATTACTTTCTGATTGTTTCGAAAGTGCATCTGCTACCCACGCTGAGTTGAGCCTCTGCCCCTCCATGTTGCTGTGCCGCGTTACCTATCATCCTCCGTTTCGTACGTCCACGTTGAGTTCTCCTCCGTACCGGCGTTTCGGAATAAACTTGTAAAGTTTCTGTTTTGTTTACTACTGAGCATAGGCGCTTACTGCTTAAATAACCTTTTGGGATAAAAATGACCCCATGAAGGAAAAGAGCATACATGCACTACTCCAAAAATAAAGGGAGGAAGAGCATAACATAAAATAATAAATCTGTAAACGTTTAATGTTAATCGCAAGATAAATCTTTTAAATGAACAAGCTGTTTTATTCTATGATTCTTTTATTTTTCATTCATGGACATCTGGAAGTTTTACCTAAGCGTATAAATTATTGTTTTAAATGCTTTTGTAATAATTATGTAATCCATTCTTAACATACTTGTCATTTTTGTAAGTATTTTTAAGAATGCATTACATAATTATTACAAAAGCATTAAAAACAGTAATTTATACGCTTAGGTAAAAAATCAACTATCAAAAAGTAACAACTATATCTATAGCTAGTAACCTACCTATATCCATAGCTATAGGTAATAGTTTTGGTTAGCTGACAACTAGATGGCGCTTTGTGCTATCATTCAGGAAAGGGAGAGTTGCCTGTCTATACCCTATATTTTATTGTAGTCTTTGGACTTCTACTACTATAAAGTTTAAATAAAATGTATCTCTTACCGCTTTACAAAATGAAGTCTAATTTTGGAAGTTAGTTTTCGAACTTTTATTACAACTTGAAGAGATCTAGATTAAAACGATCGGGAAACAGAGAAGCCGGCAGTGAATTACTCAGACTGGTGGTTCGCACAATAATTGTTGTTGTTGTTTGTTTACATCTCGGTGAGATAAACAAACCATAGTTCATCAGTCATCACTATACTTTTTCAGCCCTTATCCCAATGTATTTGCTGTCGGTGCTACCCGGATCGACGTTCTTCAAAATAAAACTTCTTAAAACTCCATGTGTCCATATTTAAGTATCATAGCATCGGGTAATGCACGCGACATTACTCACACAAAACAATACATGCCAAGACATAATCATAGACCTGTAATTTGGAATCCTTAACACGAGATGTCGCTACTAGTCGTATGAAGTTAATTAATGGCAGTAGGGACCTTGTTAATTGAGGTAATCAATCAAGCGTCCTTGTTAACTTTGTGAAACGTCGCACATTTACATTTAGTTCGCTTTTGTTTTGCTTAAACGGGATAATTTGCGAATTTGAAACTAGTTTGGACTGTTTGCGATTTGGAAGCCTTTTATTGGATCTCTATTAAGGTCTATCTTTTCATACACGAAATATTTTAAGAGTACCTTAACTACTATAAGTCGTAAGTAACGAAAAAATATTTTTTTTAAGTGTTTTTGTTTTTACGAAATTATTGTGATTCTAAATTTTCTTGAGACATTTTGAATAAAACCTTTACTCCCGCCCGCTTCAATGACAGAAGGTAAATACGACAGTATTCTAGCGTAATGGATGTTGAAAAATAAGGAGCGAGTATTTATTTTGTGGGTCAAGTAATTTTAAATTATTTATTTATTATAAAAATATACTAAGATAAAAAAAACTATTGAAATGGCTTCGTTATAGCCGTTAGATGATTCCCCCAAAATATTTCGCATTTGGAATAGGGTTACCCAGTGAACTCAAATGAGATGCAGTTTACTATTGTAAACAGTTAATAAACAACACGACAAAAATAAAGAGAATCCACTTGAGAAGCCGATGGGCAGATGGAGGAACCAATCTCAACTCGACGATCATCCCACTAAATGACAGCAGCTCTAGTGAGGCAAGAATAAAACTGTTGCTTCTCAAACATCTCCCTCCAGCTGACTATGAAGAGCCTGCAGAAAAGCTCCCAGCGGACCGCCAACTCCAGCAGGGAGCTATCCGAAGTCAGTTATACGCTGTCGAGGTGGCAGAGTTCTGATCGAAGCTCATGTAAGTGGTAATAATCGACATGACGAAGAAGTAAGTGGAACTATGTGTACCATTGACAACCTTTTAAGTGCCTTACTTGGACAATGTGGACATCTAAAGACCCACCTTAAGATTTAAAATATTCCATGTAATAAATACCTAAACATCGATATTTCCGAGGAGAAAATGAGGTTGTGTAAGTTTTAACTAATACCGAATCATCTACCTAGCCTTTTCCCAACTATGTTGGGGTCGGCTTCTATTCTAACCGGATGCAGCTGAATACCAGTATTTTACATGGAGCGACTGCCTATCTGACCTCCACAACCCAGTTAGTACTAGGTAATACGATACCCCTTGGTAAGACTGGTTGTCAGACTTTCTGGCCACTGACTAACTGTTGCGACTGTCAAAGATCTACAAATGACAGCCGGGACCAACGGCTTAACGTGCTTTCCGAGGCACGGAGGAAACTCGGTATGTAATAGGTGGTCACCCATCCACGGACTAATCCAGGCAATCGCGGCTGAACCTGACGATCGACCCGAGCGGCTGTTATTACATTTAACTAATACCGAATATGTATATCCAGTAAAAGATTAAATAGATACCAACCTATTCAGTTACATAACTACCTTAGAACACAGTCAGTCTTTTATATTTTACATGTTCACATTTTTCTGGCAACGAGCCAGAGTTCGTCAGCTTTTAAAAGAACAATCACTTCTTTAATGTAAGATAAGTATCTGAATTTTCTATTTAACACGAATAGTTCTAGCTCCTTTGAAGAAATCAGTTGGTTGGGTGTCAACTGATTATTCTGTTTTTCAATTATATTGCTTTCTAAATGACTTGTTCTTGAAACTGCTGATTCAAGTTTCAGTTGAATTAAAGAAAACAGCATGAGAAACATGACATGAAATACCTATCAATATCATTTTCTATCATGATAAAAATGTCATGTGTGTATCTATATTTACATTTATCATGATACTCGTCGTACGTCATTCGTCATTGCGATAATTTTTTTTAATTCAAGACCATACCTGGGAACTCAGCACTTTCAAGAACAAGTCATTTACACCCGTATCTATAAACAGGTCAAAGTGTTTACTTGAGTAAATGTATTTTTTTAAGATACTTACGACTTTATTATTCAGTTTAGTAATTTCTTGAAGTTAGAACTGTTTAAAGTTAGAATTCTTAGCTTTGCTTTCTTTGACGATTATTACTTCGTTTAAATTCTAATCTATTGCATTAAAAAAAATTGTTCAAGTAATTACTTTAACCTGTTCAGGTGGAGATTCATAGATGACTCTGCCCTGGAGTGTAAATGTAGTGTTGCCCCACAAACGATGGGACACTTGATATCGTTTCCTGCCTGTCCTATTGTTTGCACATCACAGGAGCTGATGGACGCTACTGAAACTGCCAAACTCGTCGCCAAATATTGGGCTGACTCAATTTAAATTGTCATCGACACGCTAAGAAGAAGATTACTTTAACTTGACTATAAATACGGGGGTTAGAAAGCAATATCGTTGAAAAACAGAATTAATCATTTAACACCCCGCCAAATGATTTTTCATAGGGCTAGAACTATTCGTGTTGAATAGAGTTAATGTTAGATTTTTGTTTGGGTGAAAATCACGTTTTACCGTAGGATTCCATGTAACGCACTCAAAATTTTGTGCTGCTGGATGCAATGAATAGTACGGGGTGGTGGAAGTATTTAAAGTAAATTTATAACATTAAAAACTTGTATTAAAAAAAACCGACTTCCAAAAAAAAAAACACAAAAAAAGTGGAAAATAACTTTACTTTCGGAAGTCGGTGACTATTGTTTGTTTCATTGACTTTTTTGCCACCGACTTCCGAAAGTAAAGTTATTTTCCACTTTTTTTGTGTTTTTTTTGGAAGTCGGTTTTTTTTTGCAAAAAAGATTTTATTTTACCCTTTTTAGTTATCGTATCACACACAAATCCTTGTCAAGTATAAATTTCGCAATTTCTTTTACTTGGATGACATTTTTTCCAGTTATTTTGATTTCAAAACCAAACTGCTGAACCGATTTTGATGAAATTTCTATGGGACCAATCGGGAAGCAAATCCATTCAGATAAAAGAACAATTTTTCAAATCGGTTCATAAATGACGGAGATATGAGGTAACAAACACAAAAAAAAAACATACAACCGAATTGAGAACCTCCTCCTTTTTTTGAAGTCGGTTAAAAAAAGACTCCCAATATCTCCGTAACTATCAGGTTTCCAGTAATTATGGTCGGTAATAAAAAAAAAATATCGCAATGACGAGGAACACGAGCGCCTTTCGGTTCGTTAAGAGTACTTTTACACCCGTTATGTATTTGATTCCCGGAAAGCACATGCATTTGATTGGTTATTGGTCAGTAGCGGGAAGTGACTGCGATGGTGTGTAGCTGAGTCTAGCTATACGAGTAGTGTGTTGTGTGTGCCTGTGTAGCAGTGCACGTGCTATCGATCCTACGCGGCAGTGAATGTGGTACGGATAGCAAGACAAGTTGCGAAGAAGCTTTGGTTTTTACTGAAATGTTCTTTCGACTATATTGACAAGAGCACTGATTTTCAAAAAAACTCAAAACTCAAAGCATTTATTTCAATTAGACCATTACAGGCACTTTTGAATGTCAAAACACAAAAAAATAAACTAAGCTACAGTCCCAGTCACAGGGCATAATAACTTGTGAAAGTACTGTAGTTGCCCATTCGAAAGCGTAGATCTCTATGGAGAAGAATGGGCAAGAAACTCCATGGACACTCTTTTAAATCATTATGTTGTTACAAAGTCTCGGTTACATCATTCATGTCGAGATTAAACATACATGTGAGAACGATGTAGAAAGACGTGCGAGTAAGAGCGTCCAGAATAAGAAAGATAAAATTAACAATTCAAAAATACAATAATCCATGGCAGCTGCGAGATGACCAGTCACAACTGACAGCGCCCGTTCACGAACATGACGCATGGATCAGCCATCATTCAACTCAACCATTTTGGAGGGAACTAAACGACCCGACACACGCGCCACCATCAGCGAGACATTTGAGTGAGCATGACATTTCTCAACCGCCAGGGCAAATTCGAGTCAGTAAAAGATGTAAATGGTAGCTTTATCGTACATAGAACTCACACATGTGCTATGCAATTATATAATACTAAGAGACTGAATCTATACAATGCAAAGATATGTTTACAATCTTCTGCAGCTTCCACAATAACTTCACAAAGTAATCAATTAGTTTGCCCCTATGGTTGTGGAGCAGGACCAGCATTGAGCCAAGCATTTTTATCATCAATGTAATCTCCCAACTTATAGTATGCTTGCCTACATAGTGTGCGTTTTATACAAGATTTAAATTTCGTCTCATTCAGTTGTAGAATGCCGGGAGGAATTTTATTGTAACATTTTAAACAGTACCCCATGAAAGATGAGTCTACTTTAGCTAGCCTGAAACCTGGCTGAACTAGATGGTCCCTGGTTCTAGTATTATAGTGGTGTCTGTCACCTCTTTTACTAAATAAATGCAGATTTTTCCTAACGTACATGATGTTTTCATAGATGTATTGGCAAGGTACTGTCATGATGTTAATTTCCTTAAACAGTTCTCTTAGAGAATCGCGCCTACATAGATTATATATGGCTCTGATGGCTCTTTTCTGCAGAATAAATATAGACTCGATGTCTGCAGCCCGTCCCCATAGTAAAATACCGTAAGACATAATACTATGAAAATAACTAAAATAGACTAGCCTCGCGGTATCTACATCAGTAAATTGACGGATTTTCCTAACAGCATATGCTGCTGAACTCAGCCGTCCTGCAAGAGATGTTAAATGAGGACCCCATTGTAGCCTTGAGTCGAGCGTGATCCCTAAGAAAACAGTTTCATCGACGAATTCTAGTTTCTCTTGATTCAATACTATGTCACAATCACTAGTTTTGACATTTGGTAGGGCAAATCTTATGCACTTAGTTTTTTTCCCATTTAATACTAAATTATTCGCGGTAAACCAATTATGGACTTGCAGTAGGGCGCTATTTACGTCGTCAAGAATTGTGGCACGTCTGTTTATCTTAAATATCAAAGAAGTATCGTCGGCAAACAACACCATTTGAGGTTGGTTTTTAAATAAATGGGGTAGATCATTAATATAGACTAGAAAGAGGAAAGGACCCAATATAGAGCCTTGTGGTACACCCATCCTTACTTTTAAACCCATTGAATTGACACCATTTATTTGTACTTGCTGATGTCTATCGTTCAAATACGATTTCACTAAACTGAGCGCAAGTTTCCCCAAACCGTAATGCTCAAGTTTAAAGAGTAGGGTTTCGTGGCTTACGCAATCAAATGCTTTCGAGAGGTCACAGAAGATTCCTATGGCATCTTGTGCCTCTTCCCACGCAGTGAATATGTGTTTTAATAATGTGACACCGGCGTCAGTCGTACAACGTCCTTTGGTGAAACCATACTGTTTCTCATGTAAGATCTTATTGGTATTAAAGTGGTTAAGCATCTGATTAAGCATTACCTTTTCAAACACCTTGCTGAAAACCGGCAATACGGATACGGGTCTATAATTATTCGTATCTTTACTGTCCCCGGATTTGAAAAGTGGTATTACCTTGCTGTATTTCATAAGGTCCGGGAAGACGCCTTGGTCCACACACAAATTAAATATTAAAGCCAAGTACGGTGCTATAGTCTCAATAATAGCTTGACAAACTTTAATAGACATTCCCCATAGATCTTCTGTTAATTTGATTTTGATTTCCTTAAAGGCTTTAATGACAGTTATGGGGTTTATATGTTTAAATTGAAACTCAACCGGACAGGCTGAAACATTTGCTCTTAATAAATCAATAGAAAGCAAGGGTGAGGAATTTAAGGTTTCAGTAGTTTTAAGTGGGATACTGGTAAAGAAATCTACAAATTCTTGAGCAACTTCATTTTTAGAGCTTAGAAGACCACGTGAGGTTTCTAATGTGATATCATTATTGTATTTTTTATTTCTATTAGTTTCACTATTGATAATTTTCCAAACCGTCTTTATTTTATTATCTGCGGATTTAATCTTGTTGCTAATGAATAAGGCTTTAGCAACCTTGCAAGTGTTTTTAAAATTTTTTGAGTATGTTGCAACATATTTATTAAAAGTTTCTGAATTAATGTAAGGCTTGAGGCCGTACAGCTCAAACAATCGCTCCCTACTTTTCCTAATACCCTTAGTTGCCCAGTCACTGAACAAAAACTTTGGGTAAATAGATTTAGTTTTCATTTTTATTGTATTATTAAACTCCGTGTAAACTACCGAAAAGAATTCCTCATAAAATTGATTTACATTTTCAATAATATATCCCGGAATGCCTAAATTACTAATTAAGTTATTATTAAAATTATTCAAATTACTGGATGTTATTTGTCTAGACTTTATCTGGATTTTTTGTAATGGTGTGTAGGACTCGAAAACAACGGTTTGACCACTGTGATCAGAAGAAAGGTAATTTACAATGGATTTATCTAAGTAGTCGCAACAACAAAAAACATTATCAATACATGTAGCAGTATTTTTAGTAATTCGGGTTGGTTCCGAGAACACGTTTAACAAATTAAATGATTTAAAAAGATGTAATAATCTACTGCTATTTGAATTTTTCTCTAAAATATTAACATTAAAGTCACCACAGATAACGAGTGATTTATTACTAGTAGCAAGTTTTGCTAAAGCATCCTCCATTACTGACTCAAATAAAGAGTAGTTCTGATAATTTGGGGGTCTGTAAACGCACACTATTATATGCTTATCTAGCTCAACACAAGACAGTTCAATATTATGCTCAACCGATAGATCAACAATATCATTACGAGACTTAAATTCAATACAATTTTTAACTAAGATTATTGAACCCCCACGCATCTTAGTTTTCCGGTTAAAGCAACTGCCCACACTGTAATTTTCGTAATTAATAAGCATTTCAAAGTCTTTTAACCAATGTTCAGTGAAACAAACTATTTCAAACTTTGTTTTTTCTAAAAACAATTCAATTTCTAATTGCTTTGAAGCGAAGCCTTGAATATTCTGGTGAAATAATTGCATGGAATTCTGCTTAGCCCCTTTTTTACATCTAGCTTTTTGGGAGCAAGAAGGTACCTGTGTGTTGTTGGTTATAGTAACATTACTGTTACTGGTATCTTCTGTTGTCTTACTAACTAGTTTAAATGAGCATCCGGAGTGAGCCCCAAGACTCCTATGCCATTACAAGACAATGAGACCCTAGTACTAGTGGACCCTACTTGAGAATCTACTTTAGTTACACATGGATCCTCGTTCGTAAAATAATTGTAAAAATCAATATTAGTAGTCTTACTAATAGTCGCAGTGTTAATAATAGAACTAAACATAGACATACTATTTATGTCTGAGTGAATATTAAAAACTAATAGCCGAGCTATTTTGTGTCTACAACTAATAGGTAGATACACATTACCCCGTGTCGACTTAAGATTACCAATAAAACTGTTGATATCAAGATATATAAGTTTGTCACTATAGTGACCTACTAAGAAATGAACATGCTCATTCAGCATGTGAATATAATTGTTTTTCTTGCTTGACAATTTTTCTAAGTATGGGAAAGCACACAATATTATTTTACGACAATTCAACTTTAACAATTCAGTTACACTGTCTGTGATGTCTTCTTTTTTAATTTTTGAACTATTTCCAATAAATATAGTGATGTCTGTATTAATATTATAAACATTTCTAGTTACTGAGGCCATTATCTGTTTGTATGTTGACCCTGGCATGCAATGATTTTGATTAGAAAAACTCAGGTTATTACTAACTAATTTACCTACACCTCTTCCTATACTATCTGAGAACATTATTGAGTAAGAACAATCCTGACTATCATCTATCCCTGGCTGTACCACTTGTAAATAATCATGTGTTATATTAACTGTTTCTTGGTTGAGTACACAGTCCTGAGATAAATTCTCAGCCCGGGACGGGTCCTCCATTACCTCAGGCTGGACAGTATCTTGGTTGGTAACTGACTGACAACTACATTGACACATTACCAACTCATTTGCTGCAAGAATATGTTCCCTAATTTGGTTCTGAGAACTCACATACCTACTGGAAAGGGAACTAAGTGAGTCCTGAAGTACCTGTATTTCAGCCTGCAAATGCCGAGTATCAATTTCATAAATTTTTATACTGTCTTCTAATTTTATTTGGTAATTATTTAACTTATTAACTAAATCAACACGCTCTTTCCTCAGTGAAATATTTTTGGAAAATTGCTTATGTTGTTTCCTAAATTGATAACATTTTTTAATTATTCTATTCAGTTTAGCATATTTTTTAATTTTCTTGTTGCTAACTGTATAATTCTGTTTTAGTAAGGAATCTTCAGTCAGATCAATGGTTATTAAGGAAGGGGGGTTACAATTACTATTTAATAATTCGTTATATAAGATGTTAGTTTCTTTAACCTGAGTATGTTGTTTTTCTTTCTGTAACTTTGATATACAATTATTGGCATGAATTAATTCATCTTCTAGGTCCCTAATTTTATTTAAAGCCTCCTCGTACAAGTTACTACAATTATTGAAACCATCCGTGACCACCTTCAGTTGATCCCGTTCATCAACAACGTCCAAGTATTGCTGATGTAGGACCACTAGCTCTCGTTTTAAGCTTGAGTTTTTGCCATTAACTGAATGAACTTCCACCTCACTCTCATCTCTCTCCTGTAACAGTTGTTGGACTTGGAGGTTTGATTCTTTAAGTTCTTGGAGGGCCGTTCTCAATTTTAGCTCCATATCCTGAGCAGTAGCCTTTCGGGTCATCACAGGCATGGTTTCAGGAAAGGTTACTGAAAATAAGAAGTAAAGAAACGGTGAGAACTAATAGAATTGACCAATTAAGAAAAGTTAGTGGTAAAAGGGGAAAAAAAACCCGAGGGAAAAGTGTTCAGTTATGAAATGAAATGAGGTAGGCTGCTATATTAGCTTTAACAGATTAACTATAATTATATTCAATGCATTTAACAGAATATTAAATTTAACTGATTCTATTGTCATAAGGTATTACTTTTTCTTAAGTGGGTAGGTTGCTTAAGAAAAAAAAAAAAATTAAACTTATTATTAAGATATTACTTTAAGACAATAATGCACATTAATGACCATACACGTTATATTACTGAATTTATATTGAAACGATATAATAAATAACAGAGTTATGGAATTACTCTCACTGTTTTGTTTTTTACGACCGATTGTCAACAAAGCGATTAAGAACCAGTACAGGGTATAAATTAGCAAAAAGCTATACTAAAAAATGGCATAGATGTGTGTTGATATAAAGTGACGATTGTGTGCTATTATTAAATAAAAGTAAACAATACTTCCCCTGAATTTTCCGTATAAATCCGCAGTTAGAACGTCATCTGTTGTTTTTAGGTTACCGGTAACGTTGTATTGGCGAAAACTTAATTTATCATCAGGAAAACAATTTTCCTGAGTATTTACGCATTTATATTACGTTTTCTCAAACAATTACACCTTAATATAACTTATTTAATAATTTAATTTAATTTTAAAATACGGAACAAAAATTTTACATGTCACTCGGGCAGTGTTGCCACTTTTTTTTTTTTTCTAGTATATAACTGAGTATTTACTATTAAATATATTGTCTTTAAGGTAATATTTAAATACAATATGACTACAAAAGGGGTTGACATATGAAAGAAGATTTGCGCCAACCCCCAATGAATAGTTAGAAACAATGGCCCCGAGACAAATATTATGATGTTTTAACTCACCCAAAGGTTGACTGGCAGGAAATGGATGGTGCGTAAATTATTAAATAAATTTTTGGCTATCCAACTAGACTTTTGAGTGCGATTTTCACGATCAGACTGAAAGTATTCAAATCTAAATGCATAACAAACTTAACATATTTTTGCGTGTCCCATCGATCAAAATATGAAAGAACATGAATCATTCTAGCTTGTTACTAATTTGCTGACGTTATTAATGACGTTTCAATAACAAGTTCAGGGACTTCTCAAATTCAAAGACTCAGAGTGTTTAGTTGTTTTTGTTCAACTATTGATAAAAATATAACAAAAACATCACTTGTTTTTGAAAATATATTTTCAGTCCATTCACTAGAATTCAACAGACAATAAAGGTTTTTTAAGCTAGACCGACCTTGACTTGTCCTCAAATACAAGGTAGATTGCTTTAAAAGCTATTTTACGCTAAAACAGTCTTAGAAGAAGACGTAAAAGTCATCAACATAACAACCTTTCACCATATTTATTTGCATTAAACATCCTAACGGAAAAAAATATCATATTTAACACTTTCACCCCTCTGTTCTGCCAACACCCCCCTGATTTGCCAACGCTACCAATGACGCGTCACTATCAAGTTCAGTGACTCACAGTCGAGAGCTGCTTTAGTACTAACTACTTTTATTAGTATTTCAAGTTATTCAAAGTACACAAAAATACCGCTTCTGATGAATAATAAAGTCTTAACTTTTTTACATCGAAGTCATCATATTATTGAAAATCTATTATTTAAGGAAACCTAATATCATGAAAATTAACACCCATTTTGCATGTTTATTTGACTTTAAAGATAATGACCTAAAAGATTTTTAAAATTACTATAGTGAAAACTATCCCTGATTCACCCCCTTCTTCCAACTCCCCCTTGATTTGCCAACGCTACCAATGACGCGTCACTATCAAGAAGTTCAGTGACTCACAGTCGAGAGCTGACTCAGTACAAACTGATGACTTGCTGCTTATATTAGTACTTCAAGCTATTAGGGGGTTGAAAAGGTGCTTGAAATTGTGTATTGTAGGATTTTAATTTAAGGCTTAAGCATGGGTTTACTATAGTCGACGAGCTGTGCGTCCGATGGGATTTATTTTCGGCAAAAATGAAAAATTTTCAAGAAAAATTGCAACCTGTTTAGATGTTGTTTTTTAATCCTTTATTTCGTTATTATAAGAAACTCCTTTGTTTTTATAGTTCAAAACCGAGATGTTTAGGATCTGCGATGTCCGTCAGTGACGGAATTTAAGATTTTTATGAAGTAAAGTAGATTTTATCGCCATTCCCGCTATTTTATTAACAGGGCCCCATCCTGAGTTTTCTTAGCATCAAAGTTGTGGTAGACGGCCCTGCCGCTTGTCTATTTAAATATATTCTTAAGAAAATCCTTCAAACGGGGAAAAAGTAAACGTTAACAAAAAATGCAAAAAAGAAATATAAAAATGCTTCAGTTGATCGTCAGTTGTTGATAAAATGAAAGATGTTTTTTTTTACCACGGAATTTTATAACTAGCATATAATTTGCAATAATTATGGCAAAATATTTCATAAGGCCGCGACGGTTGTATGCAATATGACTGCATAACATTAACTTTAAATATATTGCCTAATTATTTTTATTGTACACCAAAAAACTTGCGGGTCACACACTCATACATGCAACTTGTGCTTTTGAGTATTTTTCATGGATAAAATAATTTTTAAACATGCTTATGTGTAAAATAGGAGCTCGATGCTTTCGAGATGTGGTGACGGCAGAGGCTGTTAAGTATACCATGGACCGCAATGAGTACTAGTGAGTCCGTACTGGAGAATCTTTTTGCATTTTTGATAGTTCAATTCTTGAGGAAGGTTATAAGCTTTTTAACATCATGCTGCGATACATGGGAGTCGAGCAAAAAGAAAAACGGCGGGTGAAACCGCGAGGCCCAGCTAGCTTATAATCTACTAGCTTACAAATACAATTTAAATAGGTAATCTCATGGCGTCGGTTAATCTCAGCAAAAGACGATAGTTTAAACACGGAAAACAATTCAATATTAACGCACAACTTGTAGAACTATTGATCTTTAACTTTGTCATTACGGCGTAACCTTTTACAAGTTTTGTAGGTGTAGCAATCTGTTTAAGAAACAAAAAGTTCAAGCTGGTGGCCACTTTTAAAACTCAGGAGGAAGGTAAACAACAAGTTTTGTAAATAAATACTGTCCTATTTTATTATATTTATCAGCTTTAAATACTGTCAAAACCGCCGCATTCTGGAGTTACAAATAAGTTCACGAATTCATAATGATCGATCACACGGACTTATAATTCGATAACGATTAAAACAATAACAACGTGACGTTCTTGACGCGGCACTCAATACTGAGAGCACCGCGCCGGTCACCTACGAGTTTCGTCTTTACGCATGTTTGTGTGAGTGTGCCATTTCGAGCGTTTGTAGGTAGTTTCCATACTGTCCATATTTATACTGTGACGAGGTCCTGGGTTCGATTCCCAGGTCGGGCAAAGTGTTATTGGGTTTCTCCTTCAGGAATTTCTCAGTGCCAGGCACGTTGCCCGGATTTGTGCCCGGTTGATGGCAATAGGCTCGCCCCTATTGCATGAAACTAAAACAGAACTGGCGAAATGTGGGTGGACTATTAGGTAACCTTTGCCTAACCCTTCGGGGATAACAGGCGTGATGTTATTTTCATATAAAAATTAACTAGAAATTTCATACTAGAAATCTAGAACACTTTCCCAAACTTAATTCAAACCAATTTTCCAATGTTATTATAATTAAATACGCTAGTAGAGGTGCAAATGATTAATAGTGCTTCAGATCGGGGCTGTCGGCATGTAGGACGAGCCTTTCAACATGATAGGCTATCGATACATGGGGGCGAGAGAGTGACTTGTGCTTTATAGGATAGCGGGGAATATTGGGGTTGCTACTTATTTTAGAGACTACCGTTAACACTGGAAACGGGATATTTACCATGTCTACATGACTACATAATATTTGTTTTCTGCCCCCGATATTTCGGCGCTGTTGCAAGCGACATGATCACGGATAGCGATGCGCGATGGTTTTATTCGATTGTTTCGATTGTTCGAACATCTCGATGGTTTTCGATTGTTTCGACTTGGACTCGAGTCCGGCTCGGTCTGTTTGATTGCGACTGGTGCATGGCGCGTTCATTCTGCTGCTTGCTACATATTAGTAATCTGTGGACTGACCCCAGTGATCGAGCGAGACTCGGTGAGTGAGAGTGACTGATTCGACCAATCGAAAACTAACGGTGGATTCCGCTGACTCGAAACAATCGAAAAACATGTCGATTGTTTTGTAGAACGGCGAGTCGATGGTTGACTCGAAGGTTTATTTTAACGACTGCGATTCTTTCGATTGTTAAAAAATCTCGGAATCGCCCATCGCTTCACGGATAAACTGGTAAATATCCCGTTTTCAGTGTATTGACAGTGTTAGTAACTATATTTCAGTTTAAAAACTTATTTTAGAGAGATTATATATCGTCATGGAGGGCTCATAGCTAAATAATAACAGCAGAATCGATCTTCAAGGTTAAGCAGCGCTTGTAGATCGTCCGTTCGTAGATGGGGTGATCAGACCATCTGTTGGTCCCGGCTGTCATATGTAGATCTTTGAGAGTCATTACTTATATTCAAAAATCTTTCAACCAATATAATATGAACGGGGGTACCGAGACACTTAGCTACTGGGTTAGAGGTCCGATAAGCAGTTGCACCGGTAAGATTGGAAGCCGACCCAAACACAATGGGAGTAAAAAAACCCTGAACGAAGCTGAAGGTCTTCCCGTCATTGCGACATTGTTTTAGTTTTGGACCATACTTGGGAACCTTACCAAGATATTGCAGGTCATAATTATTCCAACATAGGTACCCAAAATGCTTTTTTTTTCATACAATTCTTTCTTTTAATGTTATAACTTCACTTTAAATACCTTTACACCCATGTTTTTTTCAACGCATCCATCAGAACAATGTTTTGAGTCCACCACCATTACCATTGATTCCTTCTATATAAACACAGATTTTTCACCCCAAAAAAAGTCACTTCCCTGCAATAATTTTTGTGCAGAGTTAATTAGTTTGATGTACCAACAAAATGCTTGGTTCGTGGCTTCGTGAAGGGTATGTTTACTCCTTGTAGTTGGGAAAGGCTAGGTAGAAGATGATGACACTCACCTTTTACCAGTTATGGCCCAAGTTACACCTCAGACGGAAAAGTTTAATATCTAACACAAATCAAAGCGCGAAGTAACAAGACAGGTAGGTTAAAGACCGGTGCATCAGCCCTTGTCTGTCTCTGGCACAGCGCAGGCGTGCACTTACACGTGTTAACAAACGCACCGGATTGTGTGACCTCCACACATTCCATACAACACCATCTGCAATTCCTCCCCATGGCTATTACATGTGTAAAAGTTAGACCAAAATATCGTGTGACATTTATTTGAACGAGAGAACGACATCACTGCCTAAAACGGTTTTAGGTGCATCCACATCGGTGTTACTTTTTGTCTTGGTTTTTTTAGAGAAACATTTTGATAATATATCACGCCTGTAATCCTTGAAGGGGTAGGCAGAGGTGTACCTAATAGTACACTCACATTTCGGCAGTTATGTTTAAGTCCCATGTCAACCGGGCACAAATCCGTGGCAGCTACTGAGAATTTCCTAATGGAAAAACCCAGTAACACTTTGCCTGACCTGGGAATCGAACCCAGGACCTCATGCTCACCAGTCGCGCTTGCGATCACTAGACCAACCAGGCAGTCAAATTTTGATAATGATCACATTAACATATATTTTTTTAACTTTAACAGTTTTTGTAAGAGATTGCCTCACGGAGAATAGAGTATGGGGAGGTCTTTGCCCAGCAGTGGGACAATATAGGATATGGAAATAAAAAACAAAACTGTTTTTGTTCTATTTTGTAGCCCAGGAACCCCCCCCCCCCTCCACGTAGAAATTATTCGTCGGTTATTAAAAAAAAAGTCAGCTGTTTCCTACAAAAGTGCAAAACCTAGGTACACGGTCAAAATGTATGAATCAACTGATTTTTTTTTAATAACCGACGAAAAATTTCTACGTGGGGAGGGTTCAGAATGATATACTATCTAGAGAAGAATGGTCAAGAAACTCCATGGACGCTCTGTTAAATCAAAATATTGTTACAAAAATTTACTTACTCTAACACTAACAACATATAGCACCCTGGTACCTACACTAGGTAGCCGGCAAGGTCACCAACATTGACAAACTGCAGTGCCGCAGCACAACACCTAATTACTTTGAAACTCTGCTCATACTTTAATAATTCACTGAAGAAATAGAGTGAAATATTACTTCGAGGTGGTTTCAATGTGTTGGGACAGTGTAGCATAAGCATAATTGAATCAGCCTTTGACAACGTTCCCAGTGCCCACATCTGGGAGGCCTCCTTTTTGGCCCGTTAACCATCACGAGGGTCCAGTGCGGGTTGGCGGATGCCACTGATATCTTCAATTTTTTGTTTCTAGAACATGCTAGTTTCGTCACTCTGGTTTCCTTCACCATTTTTAGAGCAGTGGTTATAAATAATAAATTACACAAAGTAATGCGCCTGCCTTTTTTTTCCGGATGGGAAATCATCAAATGACTTCTCCCGCTCTGGGCTGAGCGGGAGGGAGTGTCAGACTTTTACTGACTAAAACCCACCCATGTTCCTTCATCGCCCTTTGTGTTCCGGGGCCGCGGTATCTCTTTCGAACAACCCGCAGCACCCGGCAAAATGCGCCTGCCTGGGTTCGAACCTGCGACCATAGGGGTTACCATGCCGTCTTAAAGCAGTATTGTTTTAAAGTCACTCCAGTGTCGGAAAGAGACGGAGCTATTGAAGACGTCTAGCGCCAACTCTTTCCTACTCTGGAATAAGATTAAAACAATACTGTGTGTACGTACTACTTACGAATGAAACGTAAGTCCGCAGCTCCAGAAATCGCTAGGAGTGATACATGTATTACTTAATAAATCAATTTTATAAAAATCAATGTCTGTTCGTATTTTCGAAATCTACACACATCAAAAGTATCTAGGGATCAACATATATTTTTGCAATAACTTTTCTCCTGATTGATATTAATTAAAATTTTCTTTAAGGATTCATCAAATAAAGTGTTTTCGTTTGTCACAGTAACGATAAACCAAGTCACCTTTGCATTAATAAAGAAATTTGCCATTTTCCTAATAAAGGGATTTTTGACATTTGAACCACTAACATTAAAGTTCGAAAAAAAGACTGAAATAACAGTTTTCTTTAAAATTTTATTGGGTAACTTAAACAATTAATAATCCGTATTTCTACCGCGAACACTAACAACACAAGAACATCGGTTTGGCATACTCAAAATGAGTTCATCCAAATCACGCTGTGGAATGGCCGCCCAACATGGGCGTTGCAACAACAAAAAAAGGTCTTCTTGCGACTGGATACCCTCCATATTCGGCAGAGCTCTTCTCTGTAGCATATCCCATGCATGCTCAATCGGGTTCAAGTCTGGCGACTGAGCAGGCCAGGGCAGGACATTGATGTTAGCTGCGGCGAGAGTCTGTCTTACAACTCTTGCGGTGTGCGGTCGTGCATTATCATGCATTAACTGAAATAAGGGACCGATTTGCACTTGTAGAGGAACGATGACGTCTGATACAATCGTCTCAGCATAAATTTGAGCGTTGAGGTTGCCTCTGATCCAAATCAACTCAGTTCTTCCGCCGATCCAAATACTCGCCCATACCATGATGGTTCCACCACTATAAGGATGGACTTCCTGGCAGGATTTTAATCGCTGTTGGCGTCCAGGGGTTCTCCAGTGTCGTATACGTCTTGTATCCGGTCTCATACCAAAACGAGACTCATCAGAAAAGCACACGAAACGCCATTGTTCTTCTGCCCAATTTCTGTGTTCAAGAGCCCATTGATATCGAATCCTACGATTGTGCATTGCTATAGGTGGTACCCGTAGCGGTCTTCGGGAATGAAGGTTCACTTCATGCAAGCGGTTTCTGACTGTTTGGTCGCTAATTAAGTTCCCTGAAGAGTGATGAAGCCTCACGGCTAACATCATGGCGGTTATTGTTGGAGCTCTTCGAGTTAAGATTTGAATGTATCGGTCTTGTCTCCGTGTGGTGCAGCGATACCGTCCTCCATGGCGCTCAGCCACGATACCAGTGTTTCGGTAACGTGTCCAAAGTCGACTGATAACACTCTGACTTGTATTCAGAGCTAAAGCCACAGTACGTTGCCGGGAACCAGTTTCTATCATTCCCACGGCTCTGAGCATTTCTTCCCTGCTTAAATGACGTCGCCGCTCCATAATAACGTTGGTTTTAATCAGTAGTAGGGAAACAGTAGCACTAATAATGTCTTCAATGCGTTGTATGTTTTTATAGGGAAAATATTGACAGCTTATTTTCATCTTTTACTCGAATTTGATTGAGAGTTCCTGATTCAAATTATGAAATGCACCAAAAAGGATCCATATAAATTTATAAAATCATAAATTTATTACAAAGCCACATCTCAATCTCAAGAAATCCGCATAAAAATGCTTGATCCCTAGACACTTTTGATATGTGTATATACTCCTAAACTTCTGAACCGATTTTGATGAAATTTTGCACAGTTGTTCTACATACGCCAGGGAAGGGTTTAGGTAGATAGGCAGGAAGTAGGTAGGTAGCCCACTACCTACCTACTTCCTATCTACTACTACTAGCTAGTTGGATCGAGTAGTAAAAATACAGGGAGATAGAACTAGATAGGGAAAAGTGCATTGCAACGCATGCCGGGTACAGCTAATACTTCATATAAATGGATATTTGACATGAAATTAACTTAAAAACATGTTCATAGAGACTATTTTACTTAATTCCAAAAGAGCTTCAAGGATCTCGTAGCAGTCGTAGCATACTAGCTACGAACTGCTACGTTGCGTAGCATTTATTCATGAGCCTGTCCGTTGGACCGGCAAAGGTGACAGCAAGTTACTGAAATGTCGAACTTATGTCTCGGAAAAACTAGTAGGGTAACGAAGTCTAATATTCTGATTTCGAGGGTAACCAAACACCCGTATTTTAACAAAGTATTCCTGATTAGACTGGAAGCGGATACAATGCTAAAGTATTCAAAATATCGCTAGAATATTATCTCCAGAGATCAGAATAGGTAGAGTATATTTGCGTAAACTTTAAGGAAGTAACATGTGGATAATACGACCCTCTAATTTAACAGCTTTATTTCGAAACTTAAAAATCATTCGGGTATTTCATACGGAGTTTTCATCCACTTGTCACTTACTGCCTCGAAGTTTGGGCAAATATACTCTGCCTATTCTATTATCTATTATGATTATCTCCTACTATTCAAAACATAACAAACAATAATTTTGAAAATTATTTCATCCTCACTACTCTCCCAACGGTGAAGGAAAACATCGAGAAATTTGAAGACTTGTGATGCCCATACATTCGCAGAAGGGATTCTGGCCAACAACCTCTTACGGGAGCCTGGGTCCCAGTAGTGCAGTGGAACTATAGGCTTTTATGCTGATCAGTAAGTGCTGCTTTAAATAAAATGTATTAGTATGTAAAATTATTATATACTGCTGGCGAAAATCGATTATAATATTGTGTTCAGTAATGACTTGGCTTACAAGACCTTATAATGGCTTTCACCTTGTAGTAACAATTTAGACAATTCTTATTTAGGTACTAATTAAATATTCTTCTTTTAGACAGAAATCGGACATTATTTATTTGGTAAGACTGGTTGTCAGACTGTCGGCAACTGACAGCCGGGACCATTACATAGAGGAAACTCTATGTAATGGGTGGTACCCTTGGCAAATGTGACTTAACCCGAAGATCGATCCGAGGAGCTGTTATTATTAAGCGACGAGCTCCTCCACAATCCCGCACTGGGCCCGCCTGGATTACAGCCCACTCCCTCCCTCATAGAGGAGGCTTGTGTGCCAGCTGTGGGGACGTTACAGGCTGATTATGCTATACATGCCCATGCTGCCTCGTTGGTGTAGTGGATGCCAGCGCGACTGCTGAGACTGAGGTGCTGGATTCGATTCCTGGGTCTGGTAAATTGTTATTGGGTTTTTCCGTCAGGAATTTCCTAGTAGCAGCCATGGAGTCTGGATTTGTGCCCGGTTGATGGCAATAAGCTCGCCCTTATTACATTGGTCTTAAACATAACTGGCGAAATGTGGGTGTGCTATTAGGTATACCTCTGCCTTACCCTCCGGAGATTATAGGCGTGGTGTTATGTTTGGGCACTACAAGGTTTGGTAAACAATGTCTAGCTGTTAAGCATCACATATTTCTTCAATTTCTAGCAGTTCTAAAAGTGGGAAACTCCTCAAAACACCTTGAATTGGCTAGTCTAGACAGTATTTTGCCGTCTTGAATCGTGCAAGGTCATTTGAAAATCGTGTAGATTATGGAATTAACTATGATTATTTTGTGTTTTCTTGTGAAGACCTGGACGAAGCGACATTATATCAGCGATAACTATGGTGATGAAGTCAGAAATGTATTGGTATGCTGTGTCAGACCGTAGCTTGGGCTTCGGCCACCTTTGGCCAAACCTTCGACTTCGGTCAAATAGAGTCAAAGTTTTGGACGTTATTAAATTTAAATTGAACCAACTGTTACAAATTCATAAGAGCACGATGGAAAAGGCGACGCGCGGTGCATATTTAGAAATGTTGTTACTATTGACAAGTTGCACGGTAAGTAATTTTACACATCTCGTTAAATTGTATAAATACTGTCAAAATTATTTTTAATTTAAAATTTTAATAATATATTTTCTTATTCACTTTTACGAAACCTTCAGTTTCGGCTTATGTCGAAGGTTGTGGCGATAACGATAACCGATTAATCAGCTTCGGTTTCGGCCAGAAATCGTCCTTCGGCCTGCCACTATTGTTATGACATCAGCCACCGAAAGACTTTTATGTATAATCTTGTTGAACGTCGTTGTACACTTACTCGTAAAACATAAACGGTTTGAAAACGTATATTACTTCAGCCACTTGTCTCTATCCTTTGCTTATTCCACCAGCGTGCAGTTTGTTGGCAAAATTCATGTTTCAGTAGTTGATACACTTTAAAGGTATTTTATTGAAGATGCAATTCAAAATGTCTCTTTAAGGATTTGTTAATTAGATGAATGCTTTGGGCGTTATTTATGTATGTTAGAAACCTACTTGATAGCGAAAACTAGTCCATTCAAAGTTGATCAGATCACTATCACTAAAAATATATTTTGCGGAGGATTTATCTACTCGTATATCTTGACTAATATTATAAAGAGGATGATTTCTATTGACAGCGATGTGGACGAATTTTTTGACACCCTTTATTACTTTTCTTCTTTTATCTGTACATATTTGTATTATTATTGTATTAGATGAATATATAAAGAGGTAAAATTTGTTTGTAAGTTCGTATGCAGGGGGTGATCTTCAGAACTACTTATCCGATCCCAAAAATTCTTTTACTCATGGGAAGCTGCATTATCCAAGAGTGTCATAGGCTACATTTAAAACTTTCCCGTGGGTTAATTTCTGTACATAACGGGAGCGAAGCCGCGAGCAAAAGCTAGTTGCCTACATTTTCGAATTTCGTATAATCGATTACCAAAGTTGGTGAAAGATTGCAAAAAGATATCGGTTTAATTAATGTACATAATTTATGTTCCATATTACGCGTAGGTTTCCGTACTAAAAGTATGTTTTTAGATTCTTCTGATAAAATATGACCCTTGAAAAAGTAGAGCACGAAACTGCTTAGTATAATATAGCGTAGGTAAGTATATAATGCTTTTTATTTTATTTTCTGCTCTGAAACTAGGTTGTTAATACATAAAAACCTTTTGAGAATATACCTCGAAAGCTGAAATAATGTTGTGTACCAAAAAATACTTACTTAACAATTAGGTATTAAAAAATCCAATTTACGACCACACTACACACACTATAACAGTATTTTTCAATTACAAAACAATTATTTAAGTCACTAGTTCACATTTTTGCTAATATTTAACAAAAACACTCATTTTAAACGTCATCATTTCAATTTTATTTTGAACACGTAATATAAAACGTAAATTGCCACCATTTTAAATTTTCTGGCGCGAAAATTAATCGTAGCTGTCATTTTTGAATTTTAATTCCACTCACACACACATCAATTTAATGTAACAGATTAAACATTGTTTCCTTATGAGAAAAGTACGAATGAAGGTTAGATTTCATTTTCTCGGCCATGATGCGAAAATTTTGCATTTTTAAACGCTTTTAGCACAAAAAATCACAAATTTAAATATTTTACACACTCTGATTTTGTTGTTGGCATTATTTTTGGTATTTTTTTGTTAAAAAAGTATTGTTTATTATTGTTTTGTTTCCAGTTTCTAAGGCTACGCTATGTCTTACAAGGCAGTTGTGTTACAACTGACCATTGTGTGAAGAAATGGGGGGCGAGTGGGTGGCCCAAGGGGTGAGCTGTTAATCACGTGGGGTGGAATAATTTTGTTTTTTAATTACGCCAACGTGCGTTCGGCAACGGATTTTTACTGTTATTGGCGCTATTTTAGGTTACGATGTCATGTTCGGAAAATACGTTGTATGTGATGACTTTATCCGGCGCCAAACGGAATGGGGACACCTGATTATTTTTGTTTCTATTTTTAGAAATGAGGTTTATAATGTTGCAACCTTTTTAGTTTTATATCGGCCGAAAACATCTGCATTTTTATATAGGACCATTTATTATTAAAAAAATACAGTCCCTTAGTAAGATTAACTTCAATACAGCCAAGAAACCTTGTATTAGTAGGTACATAAAGGTATTTAAATAATTTCAGTTTCGCACTGAGCGAATTCGTTACAGTTAGGCGATGATAACCGCGTGCGATATGTTGTATGATGTAGGTTCACGCTAGCCAGGTTGGGAGGTGGGCAGAGTTCTAGGTATGACTTAAAAGAAGTTTAGTGCGTTAACTTGTGTCAACAGTCGTGAAAGCTATTCTTTATAAAGCACGCGTAAATGCATTAACAATTAACACAAGGCTAAAAACACATTCAAGCCCCCGAAAAATCATCTGCAGACAGTCGTAATAATACTTTCGTGTAAGAATTGTACCCGCGACCCGTATCGCTGACGCCAATTGTTCAGCCACTGCGCCCATCGAACTGATTGCTATAACCATGTCATAGACCCTTCACATAGAACACAATACTAAGTGAGAGGACTCATTCAGTGTTCATCATTGTCATCTCTTCACTAGTTGCTGATAGGTTTAACTATCGTCAGCACAGAACTGGGAATGAAAACAAAATAGAAAGGATGCCTTAGATCATTCGGTCAAAAAAGTATAGGGAATGGATGATTTGTTTATGGTTCCAAATTCATGTTTTTTTTTTTTGGTGTTAGATTGGCACAACTGTTTTCCATTTTGGCGCGGAGTTATAGTTGCAACTGTTATTTAGATTAAATGCAGTGCTGTTTTTAGTTAGATCATAACTAGAGTGTAGTGCGAATTTCATATGGACAAAAATATCGAACAAAGACTTTGTCGTAAATTTTGAATCGCCAATGGTATTTCGTGTTCGGAGTCCCTGAAAATGTTACAGAAGGCTTACGGTGAATTGACTTTATTAAAAACACGTGCTTATGAGTGGTACAAAGCGTTCTCAAAAGTGGTCGACATGTGATGGAAGATTTGCCTCGCTCTGGTAGGCCATCAACGTCTTCAACTGGACTTAAGAGCGTTTACGCCGTCCATGCGCTGTTTGACTCCAAAACAGTACTTTTCAAACCCTTTAATACCATCAACCCTTTATTTTACAAAAATGATAATTACTAATAACTTTAGGAAATTTCGTTGTCTCAATAGTTGGGGAGAAAAATATTTCAATTAATAGAGTATTGGTAAATTGTATCAAGATAACTCAACAGAGGTTTTCTTAATTTCCCTTTTAGCGTCAGTTTCGACGCTCTAATTATAGGAAACCACTGGCAAACCTAATTAGATTTTTTTTTTACCTATTGCTAAGATCCTAAGGAATATAGTTGGAGAAGAAATTTTTTTGATTTAGGTTTCTTTATATAAGAAATTAAAGTTCAAATAATGTAAAATATTAAGGAATTAAAATGATTTTTTCACCGATATATCTTACTTGATTTAATATAATAATAGCATAATATAATAGAAGAACATATGCTTTAAAACATCAAATTTAAAATTTCAAATAATTTACAGTGATTATTTTTCTATAAATATTTGAAAACTACTATAAATCACTGCGCGCGAGCAATTTCAAATCAGACCGCCGCGAGGCTTTCTAGAGAGAGGACATGTCGCTCGGCGCTCTGCCTGACCCGAGTTGACCTTAGTCGTACTTGGAAGGATAGCGGACGTTTATAGTTTGATTAAAAAATCTTGGTACTTTGATGATTAAATTTTTTTATTATTATTTTTGATGACTGACAATATTTTTAGTGACAACCAATATCTACCCAATTTTTTTACATACGAATTTTATTTATTAAAACTTTTACTTATTTTTTTGTAAATAAGAACATAAATTGTTTTTAAAGTTAACGCCAACCTATTGTATTTCCCTCATAAGAGGTGTCACTAAGAGGAACATCGCGTCAGGTTAAAATATAATATAAAATAAACGTAAGTAAATCCGTATAAAGTGATTTATTTGAATAGAATAAGAAATATTTATTAATCAGTCACAAATCAATAATAATTAACGAAGTTCGGTTTCTTTCTAAAGTTTAGATCAACAAATTCATGTTTGAATAACTAAAAAACGACTTTAATATTAATCATAATTATAGCTATACTTGCAATATATTATTGAATACTTATTTTATGCACTCGTACTTTAGTAATCCGTGTACGTTCAAATTCAAATTCAAATTAAATTTTACTACAACAATTGCACTCGAACGGATCATAGTGGGTTAGTTTGACTATAGCGCGCGAGAGCGCGCTATAGTCAAACTAACCTTCGCGCGATAGACGTAAACGCTCTTAAGAGCGTTTACGTCTATCGCGCGAAGTCAAGTTTAGGTAATTCAATGCATTTTTTACGCACACAAAAGCGCGCGTGCCTGTGTGCATAGCGCTGGCGCGCTCTCGCGCGCTATAGTCAAACTAACCCACTATGATCCGTTCGAGTGCAATTGTTGTAGTAAAATTTAATTTGAATTT